>CM034532.1:58314373-58421226 GCA_020002185.1 Paraescarpia echinospica
AATTTAACAAACGCACATATGGTGTCGACTTTTTTATTGCTTAATTAAGATAATACAGGAACGTGCATGCCAACGTTACATGCAAACATTACATGACACTCTTAACAAAATCGAAAACACGACAATCGTTGTTCACTAAATCGTTCCCGAAAGTGTTCTCAAACGTCTTCGTGGGTACGCCTCGACTTCGGTGCAGCAATACACGACACAGTATTGTCCACACACGTTAGACAGCGGGCTCTGAAGCGTTCTCTTGTTGAATGTCCAAGTATCTCAGTTCCTCTGTAGAAAATCCACGAATTCGACGTGTTCAGGTGGCAAACCGTAGGAGTCGAAGTATTCTCCACGTCCTTCTTTTGCAATAAACATGCAGATCCAATGTTGACCCGGTTCATCGCTCGAATGAGTGTTGCACACGAAAGCTGCCGGATAGGTCGTCAAAGGAGTAGTCGGTAACCCGTCTTTAGGTAGTACGCCTCGAACAACGGTCCTAGTGTAAGCATCCGCCGCAAGGAGTCTTTCTATCTGTGCCGTATCCATCAGTAATCGTAGACGACGTTTCTGTTGCGGTCAATCTCCAAAATCGTCTCGAATTCTCCGTAGACGTTGATCGTTTGGTCGAGAGGTTGATTAAAGTACATCTCGACTCGTAGGTTGCCTTTATGTACCAAATTGAAATGGGGACCGTCACAACAATCTGGTGTGATGTCAAACGCAAACAGGGTGTATCCTTTGCCAAACTCGTCCCGACTGATGTTGTTTCCCTCGTCTTGAAACATCTTTCCCGTTCCAGCAAATAGATTACTGTAACTTCTCACGTAGGAACCATCGTTGAAATTAGGCTGGAACTTGTTTCGCCGGAACTTGTTGCCCGTCGACGTACAATGCAAGAAAGTTCAAGTCGTTGTGCTTTACGTGGAACGGATTCTTGGCGAATGTTCCACTGTAAGCGTCGTTGTCTACACAACACAAGACTAGTCTATTGGGTAAGACACTCAAATAAACGTTTTCGTGAGTGTGTGACATGGCACCTCGCGGTATGGAAAATACCTTGCAATCGACTCTTCGCAACGGATACTTGGCCGTTCCCTTTTGTAGCGCTTCGATGTGACCCATCTGTACGGCAGGATTCAGTTTGGCTTTTCGTGCAAACAAAATTGCTTCGACTATGCGTACCTTGTAATCGGCATTGTCACCACCAGCAGCCATGAGTGCAAAAGCATCCTTGCTCTGTACTAGTCGAATTTTCATGTCGACGCCGTTCAATAGATAGCGGTCTTGGAAGAAGAGGTCGACGTGTAGACGGCCCATCATGTCGACGATTCGACTACGGGAAATATAGGTCTTTCTTTTTTGCATCCCCTTGTTTGTGTCGTCGGTGGCATCCATGTGTTCAGCCGTGTCTTTGTACCACAAGGCAGTAGTCAGTTGACTCTTCTTCGCTTCTGCTCCATGACTCAGTAACGTTTCTATGTACGCTCGATAAGGATAGGTATTCGTTGAAGGTGTGACGAGGGTACCGTTCAAAGACACGTCGACATGACTAAACAGAGAATGCATCCAGTTGTTTACTGGTCCAACAGGTGCAGCTTGATCGATGTCGTCCCCGTTTCCTTTGACTACACGTGCTCGCACCAACAGGTAAGTATTGGCCACGTCCAGGTAATCGTCTCCCGATCCGGGCAATAAGAATTCGATAGGACCACCCATACCTATCGAGGCGACAGGTCGATGCTCGACCCATTGTGCGTGTTCGATACTCGTTTGTGTCGTCGGTAAACTAAACAGGTCCAATTCGCTTTTAACTCCCTCACACGACAACTGGTGGACAAAAGCCACGTCTAGCCGAATATGTCGTCTGCGTCTCTTGGCTACACTGGCTAGGGTTCTCGTCGGCTTGCGTTTTATAGCGCGAGGAGCGTTGCGTATGCCAGGAGGCCCACTGCTTCCCAAAACTCTACTGATCGTGTCCTTTCCTGTTTCTTTCACAGCCTCTTTGCAGATTCTTTAATGCTCTGTCCAGACAACACGTCGCCGGCCACACCCAAACCTGTCTTTAACGCTCCTTTTCTCAAAGCGAGTGCGCCTCTTTTTATGAGTGGCATAGCACTTCGAATGAGGCCACCGAACAAACTACCTAGACCGTGACCTCATTGCTCTCTTGCCCCAACAAACACGGGCAATCCGTTGCCGACTTGTCTGACGTAGTAGTCTTCGTAGGAATGATTACGACTCATATTTAAAAAAATGATGGTTTGCGTCGTCGAAAGTGAAGTGTTGCCGTCACTCAACCTCGCTCGAATGGTACGCGACGTCCCGTTTCGTCTCTTATATCGATCTCGATGGTCGTACATTCTTTGTGCAAGACGGGAACGTATTGTACATTGTCGAAACTTTTTGACACCACGTTTCCGTGATTTCCTTCTATCGGTACAATCCTCAAAAAGGAACGACGCTGTTTCCGACCACACGTGATTCAACAACGTCGGTGTAGACGTACTGCGAGTAAAAACCCTGCGCCATGTCTACAACGGAATCGGCTTCTTTGTGGAAGGTGTACTCGTCGTTATTTGGTGTATCATACACGGTGGCCGATGGCTTGAGACCTAAGTCTTTTCCACCTAGCTTCGTATAGGTGTACTCGCGTGTGTCCGCTGCTTTGGGCCTGGTGACGACGGACGGGTGTCGGTGTAGCTAAATTTCGCCTTGAGTCCGTCCTTTGACATCCTCGCCAGAGCTTTGTTGATGTAGTATATCAGTATGACCGGACTGTAGTAATATCCATGCTCGATTTTGGCAGTGTTGTAGAGTCCCGTGTGATCCTGTTCATTGAGGTGGAACCTATTATTTGCCTTACGAACGTTGTACCAACTGTGCGGGTATTGAATCTCCACCAGTTCGCACTCCCATTGACCAAATAAACTGATGCGTTGCGGCAAAGCCGTGACATAGTGGGTCAACGTGTTGTCGGGATTTAACTCCGTAGACGCGTTGCTGGGCAATGTCAGGTAAAAATCAGACATGTTCATCGCGTTTCATAGAAGGATTACGTAACAGGTATCCCAGGCAACTGCTCAACAAAGCCGTCCGCAGATTAGAGTTTCCGTCTACTTTAGTCAGGTTGTACATACTGACCAATATAACGGTGTACAGTTTGACGATTTGGCAGAAGAAGACGATTTCCGATTTCGGGCACGTATTTCCAAACAGCACCCAACGTCTGCTGTTACTTCCGGTATCTTCGAGCTCTGTGTTTTCGAATCGAACGTCCGTCGTATCTTCCATGACACGAATGACGGAACGACTGGTGTGTACTAACCTTTATACGCGACTAGTGACGATTTATCCAACCAGCTCTTGAACACTGTTCCTGTGGATTGTATGTCCCACGCGAACCTGTTTTTGTCACAAATCGGTAATACAAATATGGTTCCCAACGTGTGATTTGCAAAGGTGTCACCGAATGAGCTGCGCGCCGCGATGATGCAGGTCGTCTACGATTCCGATGACGATCGCTGTCAAACGGACTGCTGGTTTCCTTTGACATGTCGTCGTCCACTGACGCTGTCTGCATGTAAAGCCAACGATTTGTGTTCCCAATTAAATCAATTGGCGTGTTGACATCCTTGAGAACACGAGCGTAGGTTTCCCATCCCACCGGTTCAAAAGACTTCCGTTTTCTCAGCACGTCGTTCACGAGATCTACAATGTTATTTCCGGGTACCACCTTGTTTCTGTACATCATCTCGCCGAAATCGTTCCAACTTACGGCACTTTTCATTTTATCGAGTAATCTTCGTGCTTTCTGCTTCATAGTTTTTGGAACGCTGTCGATGATTTCGTTTTCGATGCTCTCCTTTTCGTCGACTTTATTTTCGATAGCAGGTTATACTTTGTTTTCCCCTTCACTGGGAATTTTGTCGATGGCTACACGCAGCGGTTCCTATATACGCTTGTCGGAAAGATCGTTGTACCGACTCAATACCTGGTTATACAACACAACTTTTTCCCTCTCGTGTATATCACTTCGTTCTAATATACCTTGCATTTCATTGTCGAGTCGTTGCAAGACACTTTCGATAGGGTTAGCAGGCGAAGGACGTTGCGGTTGAATGTTTTTCAAAATACGGGGATCGACCAGGGCCATCTTCTTTGTATACTCCATGGTCACCTGAGATGGAGACGGGAATGTCATGTTTGTCGCTGAGGCCAGAGGAACATGTGTCGTAGTAGGCGCCTGAGATGGAGATGAGAATGTCGAGTTTGTTGCTGGGATCAAAGACACAGATGTCGAAGTGGGCGCCGGGACAAGTGAATTGAACAACGTAGTGCCTGTCGACGTAGTGTTTGTCGATGACCTACAGCGACTGTGGGCAATGTGCCTTTTCCAATTGTTCCGTCGTGTGAAATGTCTCTTGCAATCTGGGCACCGGAAAGGTGCCAAGGAGGGTGACGGTGTGTACTTGTTGGCTGCCAGTAGAACAGTCGATAAGCTCATGATGCAGGTGTTTATTGTTCAAATGCAAACAAGGAAATGAACCGCGAGTTGAATTTTACGCACTAAAACATGAACTCGTGATCCCTTTTTACCTGTCTATTTGGTCCATTGCTCCCTTTTTACGTGTCTATTTGCTACCTTTTTACCTGTCTATTTGCTCCATTGCTCCCTTTTTACGTGTCTATTTGCTCCATTGCACCATTTTAAACTGTCTATTTGCTCTATTGCTCCCTTTTTACGTGTCTATTTGCTCCATTGCTCCTTTTTACGTGTCTATTTGCTCCATTGCTCCCTTTTTACGTGTCTGTTTGCTCCATTGCTCCCTTTCTACGTGTCTATTTGCTCCATTGCTTCTTTTTACGTGTCTATTTGCTCCATTGCTCTCTTTTTACGTGTCTATTTGCTTCCTTTTGTAAGTTTAAACGTGTTTTCGTACGTTTGTCAGTGAAAGTTCGTAAGTTTAAACGTGCGTTGGTACGTTTGGTTGGACGTTTGTCAGTGAAAGTTTACACTCGTCCGTTAGTATCATGTGATGTCTCAACTGTAGTCTCGTGTAATATCTCGTCTATAGTCTCGTCTCTTGTCTCGTCCGTACTCTCATGTGATGTCTCATCTGTAGTCTCGTGCGGTGTATCTGAATAGTCTCGTGCAATGTGTCTGGTTCTGTCTATGTTGTGTTAAGTTTGGTTCGTGGAAGTCGTTGGTCTTAGTTTGGTTAAGATTGATCAGTGGTAGTGTTCCTGTGTCTTGCATATCGTACACGAACTTGTTTTACGCAAATGGATAACCCTAACATTGACAATACCGATAGTATCTCTTTAGTTGTGAAGTGTAAGGCTATTAATAAGGTTTCCAACGTATGTTTTGCATTACACTGCGAAAAAAGACACAATATAAGGTTTGCACATTTTATTCGTGTACAACACAAACGTATTTACATGTCACGCTCCATAACTGCAAGAACCAGAGACTAGCCATTAATACAGAATCTTGCAAAGTTTAATTGTGTACAAGACAATACCGCACCTCATTATATATGTTTGAGGTCGACGAACAAATATCCGTGTGGTACGGACGTCGTGTCTCTGAAAGCTTCTTGCAGGTACTTTATTCGACCCGGAAACATCTGTTTGGCCAAATTGACCACTTGTGTATTGTCGCGAGGGTTCTTGAAGAGTACCATGTACTGTGCGTTTATACTTATAGTGCGACTCTCTTTCCCTTTGGGAAATAAATTTTGTACTAAATATATTACGGACGTGTTGCAATGATGACTCTTCTTCGTAAACAGTTTGGTGACCCTCTCGTCCGTTTCCGACATGAGATCGTCGATAACTACCAAGTTTCTCGTTTTAGGATTGAAAGACGACACATCGGAAAGACCTTCGACAAATTCTATGTTCGGATGTATCGCAGAGAGCGTGAAATACAACGCATGCCATTTACCGTAACACCACGTGATCTTTTCGGGCGGTGAGTTTACGAGTGTGGCAGAATGACGTAGTAAAGAGACAACAAACGTCGTTTTACCACAGCCCGTCGGCCCAGCAACGATACAAGTAAAAGGATGAACTAACCTCGTGTCCATACTTAAGCAAATGATGAAAAGGACTGGGATGCACGGTACTTATACTATGAACAAAATAACATAAAATAATGTTTGCACATTTTATTCGTGTACATCACAAACGTATTTACATGTCACCTTCAATAAGTGCAAGTCTTAGACTAGCCACTTACATGAATCAAACTTGGATCAACGAGTTGCAAGAACCAAACATAGACGTTGTTACTATATACATGCGTGTGTGATATCATACACGAAACCGTATTTTATTAACTGAAGACAAGTGCTTGATGTGACATGACTTACGGGTGAATTAACACCGCGGCAGAGGTCGTGAGCTTACAGGTCATTACGACCATGCCATTGGCTCGTATGGGTCGACTTACAGGTGAATTAACACCGCGGCAGAGGTCATGAGCTTACGGGTGTCTGACCACCGCGCCATAGGCTCGAACAATGATGACGATGATGATACTTGCTTGTTAATGAAACACGGTATATGCATGGTATTTCAACCACGCCATCAGTTCTATGATAACAACCTAGTTGTCAATAGCGAAACATTAGCGAAAGTAAACATAGTTCCGAAACACACACCTTATCTCAATTGTATAAACTAATCAAATACACGACAATCGTTTGCTACTAGATCAGTGCCGAAACCGTTCACGAAAGTCTTCAACGAGAAGCCACGACAGTGATATATGAGATAACCGACACAGTATTGATCGCAAACGTTATACATAGTACTTTGAAGTCTCTTGGAATTATGAGTCTCCGTTCTACACAATGTTCATTCATGAATCTACGGAACGCAACGTGTCGCGTTGGCAATCCGTACGAGCAGAAGTATTCATCGTGCCCGTTACTATTCATGTACAGCGTTATACAATGTTCGCCTCATCACGAGTGTTACGTTCAGGTAGGTAGACGTAGAAAGTTTCACTATTATAAAACCTTGTTAACCTCAACTATACGAAAATCGACTCCGTATGATACACAGTCACTGATAGACTGTATGCTACACTCTGTGTTTATTTATTTTATGACACGACTTCTGCAGCGATTGAAGTACACAATATACTTCGCATATATTTCATCAGTGGTCATTTAAAAAAAGAAAAAGAACAACACCGTGATGATGCAACAATGACTTGTGTGTGTCGATACACGTTTTAACAATTGACAAGATAGGAGTCGATAAACACAATAGTTCACCACGGCTATATTAAGGCCAGATATCTCACGAGTGTAGCGAACAGTAAATGTGAAATGTGAAAAGTACACTCTTTAATAATCGACAAGTAGGAGTCAGTGGTCAATAAACATCATACCTGATCACGGTTACACCAACACTATATGTTACACAGATACCGAATGTTACACCAATACCGAATGATACAAGGGGAGAGTAGCTCACGAGAAGATTTACTGGCGTGTCTATTTTACCAGACACGGAGAGATAGAGATTCCATCGGCTTGTACCGGTCGTTTGGAATAAAAATATGTTAGTGCAGAACGTTCTTGAATATAAGTAAAAACTGAAGCATTCTTGACCCGAAACCCTCGATTTTTCCCAACACCACTCTCTTTGGTTTTGAGTACTTTCAAAACCGTGTATTTGTCAATTTCGTTGTGTCTCTTATTTAGACCTTTCGTGCTGAATTTATCCGTATCACCAAAACAATAATATGTTTTGCTGCACAACCCGATAAAACCTCCACCTTCGTATTCGAACTTGAACAGACCAGGTGTCCTTTTGTCGTGACGTGCACGCGCAATACAACACGATTCCGAAGGGACCCATTCTTTCCCTTCCAAACGACAAGTCACATAATCGGATGCATGCGCGTCACAACAAACAGCAGGAAACCTCCGGGACAAGTTTGTAAAGTATTCTTGTCGTTTATCAGTGGTAACAGAATCGTCTAAATAAGAAAAAGCTAGACTTAAATACGCGGAATCCGTATCCATCTCCCAATATTGGAAGAGAGGGCGCTCTACGTAATAATCTATGAAATCGTAATAAAATTACAGCATTCTCAAATTTGCATACTGGTAAACCATAAAACCGATTTGAAGAGGGAGATCGTATTTAATGAATTTCTTGTTCATTGTCAATTGGTACACGGATTCCGTAATTGGGTCTAGCTGGCGAAAACTATGACTGTTAATTCCTTGGCTCGCAGTTTTACTATTACAAAAGATAATATTTCTGTAGAGATCCTTATTAGTGATACATTTTCGATAGCCACTATTCCCAAGAAGTTTCATCGTATCCCCAATAATGGCCTTGTCCGGGTGCATGTCACCTTCGCGGCGTGCATTCGAGACGGCATTGGCGAAATGCTTGAAACACGGACTGGGTTCGTATTCTAAAACTTGATAAACGTGAGATACGATCAATCCGTGTTTCAAATACCATTTTAACAAAGGTGTACCTAAAAGAATTTGTTTACCAAAATACGAAGCCACCAGCGTACGCCGAGGAGTAGATAATATATTGTGCTCTTCAGCGTAAGCTCGCATATAGGGACGGATGTCGTCACGGGTAATGTTAATGTTTTTGAAAATAGGTTGCATTTCACCAAAATAATCTTTAAGATGATCTGGAACAAAAATGTCGCACTCTACCATGCCAAATAGGCGACCTTCAACTACATTTTGTAAAACTTTATCTTGGGTCATTTCCCACTTCAGGTTACGGTGAGGAAATTTTGAATTTAGAAAATTCCTTACTTCGGAATTTTTCCGAATTTCTTTCCAATGACATTCCCACATTTCGACGACCTCGGCATATTTACGTAAATACGTAGTATTCTTTTTAGTTTGTGCTAGGAGATTGGCCATCAACTTTCAGTTGATAGAGTTGGTGTGCTCCACGTTACAAGGACAACCGTGAAAATAACAACCGTGATATTGATAAATGGTGCGAGTCTGGGCACACCATCCGTCGACGGGAAGTTTACGATCCCCAATGCGTTTCTCTTCTGCATTAAATTGATACCTTATCGTTGTATTTGTCTCGTGAGCTACCCACTCTAGCCATTCAAGAGCCATTTTTCCGTAAACACGTGATGTTTTAGGTCTGAAATTATTTTCTCGGCTACGACGCGTATAACATCCGGTGGGCATATCTTGTGAAAGAGCCCAAAGGTATAATGCATTCGCGTCGTAGCCGACAATGGAACGACAGGGGCGAGCTGAGTCGCCCCTTTCCGATTCACGAAGCCGTGTAACGTCGACTTCGTGATGGCGGTGATATATTATAGACGGGCCCCCTACTATGGCTTTTTTTAACATATCGTGTAAATCCGAATCTTTTTGATTAAACAGACTGAAATAAATATCACGTGGTAATGTGTCAAACATAAATTTCATGGTTAGACCGGGAACGCTAATACCATCTTTAAACATATCAATGTGGCGCAATTTGTAAAAAGAGAACTGTTTTTTTTATAATTTCAAGGAAAGGAACGACATCTCTATTGTTGTACCAAATAAAAAAATCACGAAAATTTTTCATATCGTGATCGCGCCAAATTTGTTCGCAGTACGCGTAATTTTCGTCAGAAATATCTTCGTTTTTCAAATTGCTGTGAAAATCTTCCTTTGGAGGAAAGGATTCACAGTCGAGTTTACTAAACGAAGTCACCCACTCGTAGGGAAAGTATCCTTTAGTTTGTACACATCCGTAAGCTTTCAGAAATTTATCGTAACTAAAACCGGGGGCTAAATAATTTATGATGTCCAAAAATGTCAAAGTCGCTGTTTTTAAACACATCAAATTAGTATGACGCATTACCACGAACATGGAGTTTTTAGTTTTTTTCTTTGTTGTGTCGTCTGTATCGTCACCTACGTCGGTTGTCAGGAAGTGTCCCGTGATATATTTTTTCTATTTTTTCGTTAAAATCGTATTTTCCGGAATTAAAGCCAATGACGGGTAGTTCTTCAAGAAATCCGTGAAGCATACCAATTAATTTTGAAATGTGTTCTTCTGGGATAATAGGTAAAGGTGACCCGTCATCTAGAATTTCGTCTAAGTCAGGTTCGAACATTCTGGTGATTGAATATATTTTAGTTGTTGGTTTAGTTCATCAAAAACAAACTGATAACGTGTTTTTAGAATTTCGGAAGCGGTGTCGCTAATTTTATAAAGGTAATCTAAAAAACGGTCGACTAGTTGGCTCGGCTCACCCTCGCTAACAAAGCAGCGTGGTTCCTTATACCCGGGAACATTGGATGACACACTAAGACTAAGTATTTCGTGTCGAGCCAACCACTCGACCTTTGGAGTATTTACCGTTAAGTTGGTAGTGTCAAAATAAGATTCAAAATCAAAGGTGGCCCGAAACGGATAATACCGGTATTTTTCTTCGACGTCAATACCCAATTCATCAAATGTCTGAAAAACGGTTTGCTGAACATGAAATATACCACCAGGGAAAATTCTCTTCACCTCGACTTCGCAACCTTGTTGATGTCTTTTTAAGGAACATTCTGTATGCCAAAATTTGTCGCATTTGATACATTTGAAAGACCGTGAGTATGTTTTAATATCGTGGATATAAGAAAAAGGTGTTTCGAAAAGATTCAAATTTAAAGTATCGGGGAATTTACAAGTTGAACGTCTCAGTAAATGACACGCTACCAAGTTCTCGTCGTCGTCGTGATGATCGAGTAATTCATAAACAAATATATTGGTATGAAAACGCTTTTCAATGTCATAAAGATCACTTAACTTAAAGCCAGGGAAATGTTCCATAGACGGGACAGCGTTTATGACCTCTTGGTACATGTTGTATAATGCGGCGACATGAGGGTCAATATGATCAATATTAGCTCCCCGACGTAGTGCGAGAGCACGGAAAAAACAAAGATTATCTTTATAAGGAGGCCTAACGTTTCGGGGCAAGTCACAGGATAACGAATTTAAACCTTTATTTGCGAGAATATACTCGGGAAGGACTACATTCCCAGTACCTATAGGGTGATCAGGTATGATGTTTATAAAGAAAGTAACGTTGGTCACCAAACGACATATCCACTGAGAATCGGGCCTTTGCATAATAGTCCAACTTAAAATATCTATCTCTTCAAAGGAATTTAAAAACGATTGAAACTCATCGGCATTAGTAATTAAAGGGGGTGCGTCCAGAAACCTACCGGAAACATTTTTAGAAGAATGAAAATAACGATGTTCTTTTGTTTTCTGGTTATATAAAATAAACCTAAAGCTTAAATTAATTTTGAAGGCGGTAGTCTGTTCATCAAAAATGTTCCATAATGTTGGATGTAATGAGGTTATGTCAGTAGCTGTTAATCGAATGTTGTAGGTTCTATGGACGGGCCCCCTACGATAATGTGTGCGAATAGCCGACCACTGACTCCTATAAAAACTAAACGCAAGTTGAGTTTTAATAATGGTATACAAAACATAAATAGGTGACATTTGTAGCAGCATCTGAAAACATTTAAACAACATGATCAATTTACCATTATCTCTTTAATATTCACCTGCCGTCGCTGCTGTTTGTGTTGCTTTCATTGGTACCATCCCTGCTTTACGTGACGGTGCCAATTATGTTTTTTTGTGAATGTGATGCCACACATACAACAGGCGAAGTGTGGCAGCACATCCACTCGGTTGGTAGGTGAGGGAGGCAGAGTCGTCGTGGCCAGTGGTATCCCGGTGGCTGTCGTGGCCGGGGCTGTCCCAGTAGGTGTTGGGGCCGATTGCCTCTTTGGAGGCATGGGGCCCTTGATGAATTTCTACAACAATAATTAAATATTACAGACTCTATGTCAGGGGAAAATGTAACCAAAAGAACGGTGACCAAAACCCGATAGGAAGACGACAAGTACGATATGAATATGGAGGCAATATGTCGACAAGAAGTATGTGGGAGCCATCATTTTAGCTCGTAAACACACAATTGTTCGGATGTCAAGTCGGCTAGTTTAAGATATGCATCTAACAAAATAGTCAACCAGTCTTTATTCATTGTAGTCACATTAATGTCATAAACATTTACTTTTTAAATATTTTTCATAGCGTGTAATATATAGGTTATACTTATAAGTTATTGCGTGTGAAGTGTAAAAGATACAGAGATATGATCATAATCAAGCATAATATTTATTTGTATCAGTTTTCAGTTTCCGATGCCAGGTTATGGTTTTTAGTATTATTCTTGGATCCGACGGTTTTTTTCAGAAGCATGAATAAAAAAAAAAATACAGTACGAAAAAAGATAAAAACAATCTAATGTCAGCTTGAACAATAAACGACGAGTTTGTAGACTTGACCACTGATATAGTAAAGTAGAAAAAAGAGTATTAGCTACGTTGGTATTAGGGTTGTTGCAAACTGACGACCAAATACTACGTCTTATTATAACACCACATTTTAGTTACGCCAACATAAAAAAATACCCGGATGTTGAATGACGCTACTGAAACGGTGAAACTTGTGCAATAAAATAATACAAGATACACACTCACGGATACTGGATTGATAGGAAATACATTTTAGCAGGAATATGTGGGAAACCATCGTTTTGACGGGAAGTACATAAGGAGCCGCCTTTTTGGTAGTAAGAAGATAGGAGCCGCTGTTTTAGGAGAAAATGTATAATAACGTAATATAAAGTTTAACTCACGACCAACGCATCCAGTTGGGCCTCCTCGGCCGTCCTTTTCCGACCCCGACAACTGCCGCGGGCGATGTGACGCTTCCAACTATCTCGGCGACTAAAGCTCACGCTGCATACCGGGCACTGAAACCCCGCCCGAGAGGGGGTAGTTCCGTAGGGATCCCACAGTCGACGTTCTAAATGTACGAAGGATTGTTATTAGACGTTTTAATTACTGTATTAATACAAGATAATTATACACACGAAAAATAGTGAAATGGAAATATATTAATAAACACTTACCACCTGGGATGGTGGTTGCGCTGGTGCCGAGGCAAACGATGGTTCTGGCATCGTCGCCACTGCAGGCGCCGGGGTCGGTCCGGTTGATGCCGTGGCCGGTAACGGAGGGAAGGCCTCCCCGTAGGTTATACGGGTCAACCCCGCTACACGTGGCGTGATAGCATGCGGCCCTCTGGCCGCCTCAACAATGGACCATCCAAGACGTGTGAAGTTAGCCATGTAAAATGACGAATGACAAGCAGATCGTCTCCACGGCCTTGTATAAGCACACGTTGAACATTAAGGTCACGTGGGCGTGCCGAAACGCTCGCGCTCGCACGAAAACAAACAAGTTCAGACACGTCTCCCCGTACGAGTTTTTTTTATAGCCACGAACGATGGCATTGCGCAATCGTAGTGCGGTTCCCGCGCGCAACAAACAAACAAACAAACAAACAAACGTACCAAAGAAAGTTCCAGAATAAAATTTTGCGGGGAATTTTCCATTCACTATAAAACTAGCCTAGCTATACCTTTGACCTACGGTTGACCTACGGACCAACTAGTCTCGTATGTGACAGGTTCAAATGATGTCCGGTATATTTTTCACAAACGAACCTATCTCTTAACATGGGGAAAATTGGTAGGACAGGTTTCAGAGGATAATTTGGGGTTAAAAATTGATACCTCCAACTCAAATAGTCGTCGTATACATGTACGATAAATTGATTTGACGTTTAACATGGGATAAAAATGGCCTATTTTTTAACCCGGGAGTGCCCCGGTGGAAATCCCTATCTTTTAACATGGGGTAAAAATGGCCTATTTTTTAACCCGGGAGTGCCCCGGTGGAAATCCCTATCTTTTAACATGGAATAAAAATTCCCTATCTTTTAACCCTGGAGTGCGCCGGTGGAAATCCATATCTTTTAACATAGGATTTGCACCGGGAACGGATTCGATGCGCGCTGATTAACCTGACTAACTACTGACACCGTCGCAGACTCGGCAATGGTTTATCAGTTCATGGCTATTGCGATGGTGTTGTGCTAACTAGAATCGCAAAGAAATCTGGATCTGCATATTAAATCAGATATATTTCAGAGTAACCTTCTTTGGATTTAGTGAGTCCATTACAGGTGTACATATTTACCCTGCGTGGGGTTTCATGATGGCACGCAAGGTCATGCGATAATCGATGGCGAGCTGACAGATGCATATCCTGTTGAACGTGGAGTTAAGCAAGTTGTGCCATAACAACAAGCGAAGACGAAGGTACGACAATTGTGCATTCGAGATATTCTGTATGCCGATGACACATGGTTTGTAGCCCACTCTGTAGCTGATCTATAAACACAGATATACAAGTTTGCTGCCGCTTTTTTTAGTTTCTATCAATACCCGCAATACTGAGGTTCTTCTCTTATCTGCCTCCGGCTTAACGTACGACGAACAAATGATCCTGCTAAATGGGCAGAGCTGAATAAAGAGAAAACTACTAAGCGAATTACCGTAAATTTCTGAAAGTAGCCAGATATGGTAAGCAAACGTATTGGTTGATGACAACAAGTGTTTTTTATGATGGTGACAACATTTAACGTGATTGCCACCAAAAGCAAAACCCCAGATAGCATGAGGACTATAAAACCATTTGCTTATCGAAAATCCAAAAATTATACATCCATGTGTAAACCGCGATTCTGAGATATATGTAAATTTATTTTGGTTTTGCAATTTAGTTTGTCTTAGTTTTATGTTAATCAATTATTTCTAACCGTCCCAGATCAGTCTGCGGGAGAATAATGTAATGTTGCTAGGTTCTTATTCATAGACACTGGTTATTTATTTTCATTTTTGAATTCATTTATCTTTACATATAACGATCGTCTTCACAACGATTACGCAGACGACGAAGTCTTCCATCGCAACATGATAACCAATCAAGGCTGCCAATAACAACTGTGACAGAAATAGGAAGAAACAGCAGACAAAATATTTTCGATTAAAAAGAAACACACGAAAAACAATGCAACGTTCATGATGATTTTGTCGAGCTGAACTGTTATGGGAATAGTCGTATTAATAGCGTCTGCAAAAAATAATATAAAAGTATCCCACAATAACAGTTACAATAATATTATGATTATATCTTAATGATACACAGTTCTAAGGATGCAAATGCACAATAAATGCGTTCACAACTAATATAATAAAGTAATATTGACAACTATCACGTAAGACATCGGGAATCGTTAGTCCCAATTACGTATTTTATACATTTTAAATAGGTTAATGCTTGACGTATTGCTAACAGATTGATCAATGTTTAGTCTGGTGTATTCATGAATGGTTGTGGATATTTCTTGATTACTTCTTCCTGTATTAATGGTCATTTTCAAAGTTATTTTACTGAGGATTTGATTACAGTAGTAGTTAACCGTTTGCGCTTGTAATGAAATGGTATCCTCTGTAGGGTCAACGTGAATTAGTACATATTCTAATAGCTAGGTGGCGCCACAATGACGATGAACTTTTAAAGCTTGTTTGAGTGGGTTACTAAGAAAACTATTTATTTCAGATAGGAGATATATCGTCTAGAAAAGTATACAGTTTACAGACACCTATATAAATAACTTAAAATACCTATCGTTGTGTGTTTTAAATATCTCGCCTATTGGTAGATCAGAGGCTATTGATCTAAGGAAGAGAATGAATATAGATTATAGAATGAGGTGAGTGAACATCGGCCCCTGGGATGATATATTGTTATAATTAGCCGCGGCTAACAGTTAATATAGATAAGTAGTAATGTATGTAGTACTCGTGAGAGGTTGGAGTCAGTCGGTGCCAGAGGAACAGGCAGGTCAAGGACAAAGGTCACATATCAATGTTAAGGTCAAAGATCAAGTGGCACCCCCTGGCGAATAGATGTTGCACTATATAAATATGTCAACAAGCGTCCCTTGCGTAAAAATGGTGAAACAGTACTGCCTAATTTCCCGCCTGTTATTTTTTTCTACTATAAAAATAGGACAAAGACGTCAATAAATAGGTCAAAAAAATCAAAGTCAAAAACGACGTTTCTTGTCAATAATAGCACACGTGAACTGATTCCTGGACAATACAAAAATATATAACTGATTCTTGTTCAATACGAAAGATGTAGAAGTGAACTGATTCTTGGACAATACGTTTTTTCCGAAATTGGCCCGATAAAATGTACTGCGTTGTATACTTTCCTTGTCCCTTCTTTTTGATGTGACGTGCAATGTACTATGTGAAATGAACAAACCTTATCTTGCTTAATTTGTCCTAGTATAAGTACCGTGCACCCTAGACCCTTTTTCCGCAAAGAATGGACACGAAGTTAGTTTATCCGTATACCTGAATTGTCGCCGGGTTGACAGATTGTGGTTACGGTGAATGACAGGCATTGAATTTCACCTTCTCTACGATACATCCGAAAATAGAATTTATCGAGGGTCTTCCCGATATGTCGTCATTAAATTTCTTTCTAACACGAGAAACTTGGTAGATATCGACGATCTTACGTCGGAAACGGACGAGGGAGTCACCCAACTGTTTACGAAGAAGAATCACCAGTGCAATTCGGCCGTAATATATTTAGTGCAAAATTTATTTCCCAAAGGGAAAGAGAGTCGCACTATATGCACAGCACATGGTGGTTCGCCAAGGTCTTCGGTGGTCAGGCACTGCTAGGTTCTGCATCTGCCGAGTGCCGCACTTACCATTCGCCGCGCCTTCTCGCCATAGTGGACAAGACAATATGCGACATTTTGCAGACATTCGTCACCGAAGAACTTATCGCGAGGAGGGGAAAAGCCGGCGAAGGGCGACCGGGCGAGTCGCATAAAGTCGACCAGTGAACCCGAAACTATCATTGATGTAATGGAACAGATGGCGTCTCTCATCATAAAGACGATGGCTGCCATCATGGGACATCATATGTATGACATGAATGAATTTGAACTGATGCAGAAAACGATAAGCAAATCAGTGACATACAAGACAGAGTGAACATCTTGGAGACGGAGTCGGACAAGCGTGAACACTACTCTCGTCGTCCGAACCTCCGTTTCCAAAGCGTCCCTGAAACAGAAGGTGAATCAACCAAAGAGGTGGTGATAGATACGATTAACGAGGGGATGGGGATGAAGCTGTCTGTAGTTCGTCTAGAACGTAGCCATCGCCCGGGCCCCAAAAAGGATGACAGCGCCCGTACGGGGAAGCGAGCCATTATTGTACGCTTCCGGAGCGCGGCGGTCCGAGATGAGGTGTATATCAAGCGCGAACAAAACTGAAGCAACTAAACGTCGACAAGGACAAGGCAATCTTCGTCAACGAAGATCTAAGGGCAAAATTAGCAGGGCAAGCGTACAAGATGAGGTTGTTAAAACGCGAAACAAAAATCGCCGACTACTTGACCTTCTCGGGGAGAGTAGTTTTAAAAACCCTCAAAGGTATGATAACATAAATCAGCACAACCAAAGACTTGGACAATTTTTAACACCGTGATCAAAATTAGCAACTGTGTCATAACGCCAAGTCCTACTGCCAGAAACAGCGGCGTTGGATTCGACTCGAAAATATTGATGGTCAATCATGTAAAGCACATCTGCTGCGTAGACTGCTAAAATATGGGGAACAGTGCGTCGATCCGATCGTGGCTAACACAGAAAGCTACAGTCCGTCTTATGTACTCTCTTGTTATATCGAGAATTAACTATGCGAACAGTCTGCTATATGTCTTGCCCGACTGCCTAATCAACAAGCTGCAAAGAGTGCAAAATGCTGCTGCTCGGCTGGTGGTCCGATGCCGCAGATGGAACCATATCAAACCGGTACTCAAGAAACTGCGCTGGCTTCCCTTCAAGTAACGCAATGATTAAGCAATTATGCTGCTGACGTTTCATGCACAACACTGATTGGCGCCAGCTTACATCACCAACCTACGCCATAAACAAGCGTTGTGTTCAACTACTAACGATGACTTGTACGTGCCACCATGTTGCAGCCGACATGGCGACGGAACTTTCTTGGTATCTGCTAGTAGTATAGAGGCGCTGTACGGTCTCAAAACCCTACTTATAAAAAAAAAATTAATGACCACTAAACGTTTTCGGCAACCTACTTATAAAAAAAGATCAAAGGCTTTTTTTGACACTAATTAGTTTCGGGAACCTACTTATAAATAACGTGATTGATGACCGTTGTCATTTGATACTAATTGGATGATTGATTACCCCTAAGTACATTAGAGATGCCACCTAGCGGTGAGTGCAGAGACTCTTTTAGTTCGTCCCCTACCGATCAACGCCGTACCTAGAGTGTGCTGACGTAAGCAATAATGCGTTTATCGCGCGAATATATAACCACGATAAAACCACTGTGTGCAGATTTCCCCCGTCAGCCCTATGTGAATGGCCCACTGTACCCTATGTAGCAGCGGTAAGACCGGCTGCTGCTGCAGCGATAAGACCGGCTGCTGCTCTAGTGGAATATGACCCCTGCATGACAGCATAGCTGGCTAACGGTGAACGTTCTGGTGGAAAGATTAAAACGAAACTAATGCGTTGTGCGTTTAAATACATCTAGTCGTGGGATTACAATGAAAATCAAATGCATAAATACACTAACGTTCAGTTGGTGATACTGATCGTAGTAGGGTGTTTATGCATTGGAAACAGACGCGTGAAAACGTGAGTAGTATCTGAAATATTTATTGTTGTTTGTTGTAGCGCAGCAGGCGCCCGCGACCAACGGGTCTCCTTGTATCGGGGGAGTGAAACCCATCGCGTCGATAAAATTCAGTGGGTGGAATAGGTGTTATGTATAGTCCGTTGGCTTGTTTTTATCAAGAACACTCTTGCAAGATCGGGCGTGTCTTCATCGTCAAAGTCGTGGTGGTGGTAGCTGTTAGGTGTCGACGTGATGGCATGATGCGTAGGAGGCGGCGTGTGTATGGAAGGTGCGACCGTGCATGTTGGTTTAGTCGATGTGACGGTTGTAGGCAGTTGGATCGGTCTATGAATTAAAACGAAACCAATCCGTTCTGCGTTTAAATAAATAAATACATCTAGTTGTGGGATTACAACGAAACCAAATGCATAAATACACTAACGTTCAGTTGGTGATACTGTACGTTGGGACTCTGACAGTGTCCAGTCACCCCCAAACTTCCGTCTATATGTTATATGTGTATGGGGGTGACTGGACACTGTCAGAGTCCCAACCTTCTGTCTATATGTTATATGTGTATGAGGGTGATTGAACCCTGTCAGAGTCCCAACCTTCCGTCTCTATGTTATATGTGTATGGGGGTGACTGGACCCTGTCAGAGTCCCAACCTTCTGTCTATATGTTATATGTGTATGGGGTTGACTGGACACTGTCAGAGTCCCAACACAGTAGAGTGAGTAGATAGAGGGCAGTAGGTAGTAGACAGTGGAGTGAGTAGACAGTGGGCAGTAGGTAGTAGACAGTGGAGTGAGTAGACAGTGGGCAGTAGGTAGTAGACAGTGGAGTGAGTAGACAGTGGGCAGTAGGCAGTAGACAGTAGGTAGTAGAGAGTAGACAGTGGAGTGAATGGACAGTGGGCAGTAGGTAGTAGACAGTGGAGTATGCAGACAGTAGGTAGTAGACAGTGGCCAGTAGGTAGTAGACAGTGGAGTCAGTAGACAGTGGGCAGTAGACAGTGGAGTTAGCAGACAGTAGGTAGTAGACAGTAGAGTGAGTAGACAGTGGGCAGTAGGCAGTAGACAGTGGAGTGAGTACACAGTGGAGTGAGAGGACAGTGGGCAGTGGGCAGTAGGTAGTAGGCAGTGGAGTGAGTAGACAGTGGGTAGTAGGTAGTAGACAGTGGAGTGAGTAGACAGTGGGCAGTAGGCAGTAGACAGTGGAGTGAGTAGACAGTGGGCAGTAGGTAGTAGACAGTGGAGTGAGTGAACAGTGGGCAGTAGGTAGTAGACAGTGGGCAGTAGGTAGTAGGCAGTGGAGTGAGTAGACAGTGGGCAGTAGGCAGTAGACAGTGGAGTGAGTAGACAGTGGGCAGTAGGTAGTAAACTGTGGAGTGAGTAGACAGTGGGCAGTACGTAGTAGGCAGTGGAGTGAGTAGACAGTGGGCAGTAGGTAGTAGGCAGAGGAGTGAGTAGACAGTGGGTAGTAGGTAGTAGACAATGTAGTAAGTGGACAGTGGACAGTACGTAGTAGACAGTGGAGTGAGTAGAATGTGGGCAGTAGGTAGTAGACAGTGGTGTGAGTAGACAGTGGGTAGTAGGTAGTAGACAGTGGAGTGAGTGGACAGTGGGTAGTAGGTAGTAGACAATAGAGTGAGTAGACTGCGAAGTAGACTGAGGACTGAGTAGACAGTGGGAAGTAGGTAGTAGAAAGTGGAGTGAGTAGACAGTGGGCAGTAGGTAGTAGGCAGTGGAGTGAGTAGACAGTGGGTAGTAGGTAGTAGACAGTAGAGTGAGTAGACAGTGGGCAGTAGACAGTAGAGTGAGTAGACAGTGGACAGTGGGAAGTAGACAGTAGAGTGAGTAGACAGTGGGCAGTAGGCAGTAGACAGTGGAGTGAATAGACAGTGGGTAGTAGGTAGTAGACAGTGGAGTGAGTGGACAGTGGGCAGTAGGTATTAGACAGTAGAGTTAGTAGACAGTGGGCAGTAGGCAGTAGACAGTGGAGTGAGTAGACAGTGGGCAGTAGGTAGTAGACAGTGGAGTGAGTAGACAGCTGGCAGTAGGTAGTAGGCAGTGGAGTGAGTGGGCCGTAGGTAGTAGACAGTGGAGTGAGTGGACAGTAGGTAGCAGACAGTGGAGTGAGTAAACAGCGGGTAGTAGGTAGTAGACAGTGGAGTGAGTGGACAGTGGGCAGTAGGTAGTAGACAGTGGAGTGAGTAGACAGTAGGTAGTAGACAGTGGAGTGAGTAGACAGTGGGCAGTAGGTAGTAGACAGTGGAGTGAGTAGACAGTGGGCAGTAGGTAGTAGACAGTGGAGTGAGTAGACAGTGGGCAGTAGGCAGTAGACAGTGGAGTGAGTAGACAGTAGGTAGTAGACAGTGGAGTGAGTAGACAGTGGGCAGTAGGTAGTAGACAGTGGAGTGAGTGGACAGTGGGCAGTAGGTAGTAGACAGTGGAGTGAGTAGACAGTGGGCAGTAGGTAGTAGACAGTGGAGTGATTGGACAGTGGGCAGTAGGTAGTAGGCAGTGGAGTGAGTAGACAGTGGCCAGTAGGTAGTAGACAGTGGAGTGAGTGATGTCTGTCAGGGTAGTGTAGACAACTACCATCACTAGCTTGTGAGGATGACTGTCAGGATAGTGTTGTCAACTACCATCACTAGCTTGTGATGATGTCTGCCAGAGTAGTGTAGTCAACTACCATCACTAGCTTTTGAGAATGTCTGTCAGGGTAGTATAGTCAACTACCACCACTAGCTTGTGAGGATGTCTGTCAGGGTAGTGTAGTCTACTACCATCACTAGCTTGTGAGGATGTCTGTCAGGGTAGTGTAGTCAACTACCACCACTAGCTTATGAGTATGTCTGCCAGGGTAGCGTAGTCAACTACCACCACTAGCTTGTGAGGATGTCTGCCAGGGTAGTGTAGTCAACTACCACCACTAGCTTGTGAGGATGTCTGCCAGGGTAGTGTAGTCAACTACCACCACTAGCTTGAGGGGATGACTGCCAGGGTAGTGTAGTCAACTACCACCACTAGCTTGTGAGGATGTCTGCCAGGATAGTGTAGTCAACTCCCACTACTCGTTTGTGTGGATGTCTGTCAGGGTAGTGTAGTCAACTTACCACCACTAGCTTGTGATGATGTCTCTCAGGGTAGTGTAGTCAACTAACACCACTAGCTTGTGTGGATGTCTGTCAGGGTAGTGTAATAGTTCGGTCGGTGGGATAGGCGTGTACCACGATCCATTGCTTCCTCTTCTTAAAAACGGAGACACGAGGCTGGTGTCGTCATCGAAGTCATCGGCGTCGTGGCTGATAGGTGGTGGTGGTGGTGGTGGTCATGGTGGAGTGATTGGGCGAGGGGGGTCACTCCGTGATATGGGAGCGACCGACCATACCGGCTTTGCTGCTGCTGCTGCTGACAGGGCTGTTCTTGTAGGCAGTTGGATCTTCATTACTCTATCAAATAAACCACAATACATGTACGCGTGGGTGCTTACAACACTTTTCAAAATAAGGCGCATGCGCACTTAACACATACTGCCTAGTCTACTGTTATTCTACAACATATCGCGCATGCGCACTTCACACTAATACCGTTATCTTACTCAATTAAGCGCATGCATACTTAACACATCCGAGGCATTTGTTTTCGGAAAAAAATTACCGGTCACGTCAGTACATTCATCGTCAAATGTGTCTGTACATCAAATTTCTGTAATATCACTTCACCGCACGATCCCCTACCCCACACTGAACATATACAACGTTTATTTTCATGCTTTCAGCTTTTCGTTTATTGTTTTTGAAAATGCATTGTTCTCCGTTCACATTCCAATCGCGATAAGTCACGCGCTACAGATTACAAAATTACGCGCATGCGCACTTAATACATACTGCCTAGTCTACTGAGGAATTTTTTTTAGGAAAAAAGTTAGCGATCACGTTAGTACATTCATCGAGAAATGTGTCTTTACATCGAATTTCTCTAATATCACTGCACCACACGTTTCCTGACCCCAAACTAATCGTGTACAACGTTTATTTTCATGCTTTTAACTTTTCGTTTATTGTTTTTAAAAATCCATTGTTCTCCGTTCACATTCCGATCACGATAAGCCGTAGTGTCATGCGCCACCGCTGTGTTTGACGTTGCGCGCAAACGCGCGCTCATTGCTCATTCACCATTTTTCAGTCAAACACTCCTGATCGGTTTTCAACCTCTCATCGATTTGCCACAATGAACAACGCATCATCGATTCATCATTCGCCAACACATCGGTAAGACTGCTTTTATGTATGCATGCATGTGTGCGTGCATGCGTGCATGCATGCATGACACCCTGTGTTTAAACAGTTGTAAGCCTACCATGCATGCATGTCACAATGGATAAAACATCGTCTCCTAACACACTGCTTTTATGCATGCATGCATGCATGCATGCATGCATGTGCACGTGCGTACATTTGTTTAAACAGTTGTAATCACGTAAGCCTGCTTCGTACATGTATTGTGGTTTATTTCTTAGAGAGATCCAATTGCCTACACGTACGACCGCCCTGTCAACAGCAGCAACAAAGCCAGTATGCACGGTCGCCCCAACATCACGGAGTGACCGCCCTCGCCATGCATGCATGCGTGCATGTATGCATGGTTCTCATTTTATTTTGGCACCCCTTGTTTAAACACGCGTACATGTATTGTGGTTTATTTCAGTAAGCCTGCTTTTATGCATGCATAGTTCTCATTTTATTTTGGCGCCCTTTGTTTAAACACACCTACATGTATTGTTGTTTATTTTCATAGAGAGATCCGACTGCATACAACCGCCCTGTCAACAGCAGCAGCGACAAAGCCCAATTCGACGACGAACGCTGGAATAAGTGTCACCGTGATGAATATACAATGCACACAGCAGTCTATAATAAATACTCTCTCTACTACTCACGTTTCCACGCGTCTGTATCCACTGCATAAACACCCTACGTACAGAATCACCAACTGAACGTTAGTGTATTTATGCATTTGGTTTCGTTGTAATCCCACAACTAGATGTATTTATTTATTTAAACGCACAACGCATTGGTTTCGTTTTAATTCATAGACCGATCCAACTGCCTACAACCGTCACATCGACTAAACCAACATGCACGGTCGCACCTTCCATACACACGCCGCCTCCTACGCATCATGTCATCACGTCGACACCTAACAGCTACCACCACCACGACTCTGACGATGAAGACACGCCCGATCTTGCAAGAGTGTTCTTGATAAAACAAGCCAACGGACTATACAAAACACCTATTCCACCTACTGAATTCTATCGACGTTATGGGTTTCACTCCCCCGATACAAGGAGACCCATTGGTCGCGGGCGCCTGCTGCGCTACAACACACAACAATAAATATTTCAGTCACTACTCACGTTTTCACGCGTCTGTTTCCAATGCATAAACACCCTACTACGATCAGTATCACCAACTGAACGTTAGTGTATTTATGCATTTGATTTTCATTGTAATCCCACGACTAGATGTATTTAAACGCACAACGCATTAGTTTCGTTTTAATCTTTCCACCAGAACGTTCACCGTTAGCCAGCTATGCTGTCATGCAGGGGTCATAGTCCACTAGAGCAGCAGCCGGTCTTATCGCTGCAGCAGCAGCCGGTCTTATCGCTGCTACATAGGGTACAGTGGGCCATTCACATAGGGCTGACGGGGGAAATCTGCACACAGTGGTTTTATCGTGGTTATATATTCGCGCGATAAACGCATTATTGCTTACGTCAGCACACTCTAGGTATGGCGTTGATCGGTAGGGGACGAACTAAAAGAGTCTCTGCACTCACCGCTAGGTGGCATCTCTAGTGTACTTAGGGGTAATCAATCATCCAATTAGTATCAAATTACAACGTTCATCAATCACGTTTTTTATAAGTAGGTTCCCGAAACTAATTAGTGTCAAAAAAAGCCTTTGATCTTTTTTATAAGTAGGTTGCCGAAAACGTTTAGTGGTCATTAATTTTTTTTTATAAGTAGGGTTTTGAGACCGTACAGCGCCTCTATACTACTTCTGCTCCACGACTGTTGAATTTACTCCCAAACGAGATGAACACAACCTTTGGCCTTGTGACTTTCAAAAGACTTGAAAACGCATATTTTCCGGGTCGCTTACGTAACATAGGCCCCCACCAGTCAATTGATTGATGTTTTTTTAATTATGATTATAATTGTCTTGTACATGTTTGTTTTATACTAATTTTACACAATGTCTTTACTTATTTATTATTATTATACCTTTAGCTTTAATGATAATCTTTATGTAACTGATTTTAATTTTTTTTTAAATATTGCCATTTATTGTTATAATTTAATATCGTTAATTTTCCGTAACTCATTAATGCTCTGCATATATATAATTATGTATCCTAAACGCCTACGAATGGATTAATCTAGACTTATGGCGCTATATATAAGACTTAGTCTTTGGTTTAGGTTACCAGTGACATGATTTTGAGGCAAAGATTTCCGCAACAGGTTAACAGAAGGAATTTCGTGTGCACAAATAAACAAAACTCTGCACAACTGTCATCAAAATACGAGACAGACGTTTGAAAGCACTAGGCGGATGCCATTTCAGATTGGCACTCGCCGTTGTATAGTATAATTTGAAAATACAGTAGGGAGTTCACGATTATTTCACGGATATTCGGTTCAGTTACTCGCGTGACTGAAGTGAATATGTCCACACACGGGGTACCATGGAGTACGCTCCCTTTACATTATGAAAATATCTTACGTGACTTCATAAGTTCAACACGTAGAAACATTAAATGAATGGTAACCACTCCACGCGAGTGTTAAGGTAAAGAGACAACGTGTTTGTACAACAAGGTCTTGAAATTATTATTTTATAGCGAGCCCACAGCACTGCATCTAACGTGTTATCGATGACCTTGGACTTACTACGTGCAACGTGTTTGTAATGGGGTTCTGATTCATTAAGACAAGATGCATTTGTCCATAGATCTCGTTTCATCATAAGTACTGCATCGTCTCATATTGCAAAAACCATTGTATCAGGCACACGGTTTCGACTGATGGAGGCAAGATATAATAAAAATATTATTGGTGCAAAATGAAGGGATACCTCGTGAGAATAATGATGCTTAAAATTAAAAAAGTCGATATAGTGTGGCGCAACTCTGCAATGTAATCATCATCATAAAAATCGGCACTACGATTTTTCTTCGTGGAAAGCCTGTAAACAGTCTAACCTGAACTGTGGAATACTAGACACAAGGCAGCAGCGTAACACTACTACAATACTGCTATGCACTTCAGTTGTGCAACAAGAAAAGACAAAATTCTAGACTTGTTTTATTCAAACGTTGCATATGCTTACCGATCTGTTCCGTTGCCGTCGCTAGGACGAACTGTGTTAGACTGGTCCAGCCAGTTATTCGACACATTGAAAGGGAGTTTGGAATGCACCGACTGGGATGTGTTTGCCGACATGTCGAGTGGCGTGTGTGAACTGACAGACTGTGTAACAGATTACATTTCCTTCTGTATGGACAATGTGATCCCTAAGAAAACTGTCACAGTTTTTGCCAATAACAAACCCTGGTTTACAAAAGAAATCAAACAGGTTTTGAATAAGAACCAGAAAGCATTTGAAGAGAAAGGAATGGGAGAATACAGAGGGAGGTCAGGTCTGTGATCAGGAAGATAGAAGGTTGTTGTACGGGGAATAACATGGCTATGGCATGGGAGGGGATGAACATTATGAGTGAGTACAAGGGGAAGAAGGGTGGTGAAGAGTGGAAAAGCAAGGGAACAGTGAAGGATGCCAATGGCCTGAATGTTTTTTTAAACCAGGTTTGATAAGCATGATTTTAGTAAAGAGAGGGACAGGTTTAAGGAGAGATTAGTTAGCCCTGCTCTGGGGCGAGATCAGGGAGACCCTATTCAGGTATCCAAAGAGGAGGGGTTAGAGCAGTTCAAAAGGATAAATGCCAGTGAAGCGGGAGGGCCTGATGGGATACAAACAATTATCCTGAAACAGTGTGCGGAACAACTGTGCTACATTTTCACTGTTATTTTCAATCTGTCTCTGGCTGAGGGGTAGATTCCACATCAGTGGAAAACTTCATGCATTATACCTATAACCAAGAAAAGGTATGTTCTGACAATGAATGACCTGCGCCCAGTTGCGCTCACATATTTGGTTATGAAGGTTTTCGACAGGCTTATCCTCATAGTACTAGACAGTAAACTGTCATGGAAGCCAAACACTGATGCAATTATGAAGAAACTAGATTGTATTTCTTACGGAAACTGAGATCCTTTAACGTTCGCCAAAAACTGCTACAAGTGTTTTATACTTCAACGGTGAACAGTGTGCTTTACTTTGGTGCTGTTTGCTGGAGTGGCAAAATCAGCAATCAGGACAGGAACAGGCTCTATATATATATATATATATATATATATATGCTTTAGCCGTTGTTTACTCCACTGAAAACATTCACATTACACATCAACTGCCATGTCATCTGCTTTTATGAGAAGCAGTAAGTCTAGGAACGATATGTTATAATCAGAATCAGAAATCGCGTAATTCAATCTAGGATCTTGGCCAAGTGGGCCAATGGCCCATTTATGTTGTAGGCGGGGCCCATTTTCGATTCGCTGCACCGACTGTAAAGAGTTTATCTTTCTCAGTTTGTATTTGTTGTTATATTTGGCGATTCAATCTCTATTCGTCGGTATCACATGATACCCCGAACGAGATGATACAATTTACTACACGATTAATTGGCTGGGTTTAATTGAAGCGAACGTGTGAGTATGGAGGGATTTTGTTTCGTGAACACAATCTACTCCCAATCAAAGAGAACACTGACCACTTAAGACAGTGACCTTGATTAGTCTGCGTTGATCTCGTGGAATCTGTATACTGCGTACTGTATATTAGTTAGCATCCGCAATGCGAGTTTGCGTATGCGGGTAGGTTAACGTTTTCCACTTAGATGGCTAGAACCCCGAGCGACAGACTTTCAGGGATTAATCTACGTCCCCAACAATAGGACGTAAGACCTACGAATTTTCAAAATACCCTATATATGTCAAGATTCTGAGTTTTTATGGGGAAAATAAATCGGTAATACGTAAAACGTAACCAACCAAACGCAGGAACGACGCACGCGCGGCAAATAATTCGGAAAAACGGCTGTTGCTTGTAGGTTTTGCATTTTAGAACGTTCATTTTACGGTATGGCAATGAGGTACACAATGCCTTTCGGACCAAACGCTGTGTGTTTATTGCCTTTTACCGGTATACGATTTTATGATACTCAGGTATCGGCTTAGCTATATGTATTATATATTTGTTTTCTAATCCAGTTCGTTCCTCACAATACTTTTTAGTGTCGCTTTCATTGTGATTTGGTTTGTTATGACACTTATTTGGCAACATTACGTTTCCTGTATGCCCTACTACTCCAAAATTGTTCGTGAGTGTTTACGCACACAATATGTCACTCAGTAATGCACGGTGTCCTATTGTTAGCATTGAAAATCGTCAACGTTTTTGTGTTGTTCAATCATATCTACTCAGCCACTATGCCTAGGGCTAAACATATGCCTTCAAAGAGCTACCTGAAACGACTGCTGTCTTGCGTCTTGCATTGGTTTCTGAAGTTAACTTGTCAATGTGTAAACATGCACACAGACGTCAGTGCGTGGCTTCGTATTGGTGTCGCATTTGTATTGATGAATTGCCGCCTGGCCTGCCGCCAACCGAGGATCCTCGATGTTCCACCCGCCGCATCTTTGCTTCCCGGTTGCCACTTATCGTAAGCACGGAAGTAAACTACGAGCAACCTCGTCGTTTTGCACTGAATAGGTAGGTGACCGGATTAGCGGGACTAACGTCCTATATTTTACTGTGGAAATAAACAGGGACTGTCCCAAGGTGGCATTAATGGCGAGGTGACCTGATTACTGAGCAGAACATTAACCGAAGTTCGTTGCTTAATAATAATAATGTTAATTTTTTACTGCGCCATATCCACAATGTTCATAGCGTTTTACATAAGACTAATACATAAACAGTATAAATGAAACATATTGAAATATAAGAATAAATAAATTAAGAATATATTGCTGGATTATTCAGTAGATTGTGTAAGTTGGTTTAAATGTTAACATAATTCCATTTTCATGTTAAAATAAGTACTCGAACTGTTCTTTCGGTGATAAAAATATATTAAGATAAGTAAACAATATATAAATATCTTAGGGCAAAATGTTTCCTACATTTAAGTAGTGTACGCAGTAATAAAAAGGTGGGTTTATAAAGCTACTTTGAGAGATTGAAGAGAATTTTTTTAAGTAACGGTAGTCGGCAGAGCATACCATGCTGTACGTCTGCGTCACAATGAGAACATTTGCTCATGGATGGCCTACATCAGATTTTGCCTTGCCAACAACATTTTGTGTATGTGTACTAGCGCGTACGTGTCCGTTCGTTTGCATGTGTGTACTTCATTACTACGTCGACATGACATCTACTACATCAAACACATATTTCTCGCTTAAAACACCTTTTCCATATGTTTGTCATAAATAAAAACGCTTCTTGGCTTACATTCGAAAACTGCACGTGTCCAGCATCCATTGTGGTGGCATACGGACCATGTTATTGTTATGCAATAAGTCGCATGATGATATATTAACAGTTGAACTGTGTAACCCCGTAAATAATAATTCAAACGATGTGTTGCGTCATGCATCACAAAATTTCAACGATAAAAGAAGGCGTCTCGTGGTCCATATTTACAGAGATAAATGTAACCGAGATTGCGAAAAGAAACCCACCGATAGCATTTCTTCTAGAACGTAACACACGGTGTCACGGACTTGCCGCAGAAACATTCGTTGAACAGGTATTGGCGTTTATAACCATTTAATGATTTGTAGAATATTCAGAAACATGCATACATATTTAGATAACTAAAAGTATAAAATGCGTTAATGAGTTCACAAGGAATTGTTAACATTTATATCGAGAGCCTGGTTGAAAAGCAAGAAAATAGTTGGGTATAATTAGGAGTATATTAATTATATTTCATTCGAACATAGTATTTAACACGTCTTAACAAATATTGTATTATTCCCGTTAATGCATGGCTGATATAATAACTAACAGCTCAAGCAGTATTCATCCACGTATTATGGCAGCATATTGCCAATACAGGTGCTTCAATCTCAGCAGTGCGTGCATGCATGTGTGCGTGCGTGCGTGCTTGCGTGAGTGAGTGCATGCTGGCGAGGATGTGTTCGTGCGTGCGTGCGTGCGTGTGTATATTAATGTGTATGTGTGTGTACGTGTGCGTGCGTGCATGCGTACGTATGTGTGCGTGTGCGTGTTTGTGTGTGTGTTTGTGTGTGTTTGTTTGTGTGTGTTTGTGTTTGTTATGTGTTTGTGTGTGTGTGTGTGTATGTGTGTGTGTGTGTGTGTGTGTGTGTGTGTGTGTGTGTGTGTGTGTGTGTGTGTGTGTGTGTGTGTGTGTGTAATTGATGCGATATTTAAAGTTTAATCGCTGGCTAAACTGTCTTATTTCTTAAAATTGATGTTGTGCATAATATCCAGCCGCAGAAGCAGCCATTGAAATTGAGGTCACATTGACCCCGAATCTGGTGCAGCACATCACCTATAAACAGCAGTTCAGCATGTGGTTACTATGATGCTTTCGAATCTTTGAGGCATCTATATTTCTAGCATAAACAAAACATTAACAAATACGTTTGGAAAATTCTGACGTGTGCCGCTGGTGACTGTTAATGGTTTTAGTATCCCCGTATAGAACTAACCAACAACGGCGAATTATAGTCCTAGTTATTCTACAGTGCCTTGGTGCAATTGTTGACTTAGCCTACTTAACAGATATTATGTCGACACGGCGGATGTAATGAAGTCTAATATATATGCACACTGTTCAAATCGCACTTGATTTATTCAAATGTCGCACTTGAAAAAGGTTAAAATTAATAATATATCCAAGCGAATATCGCATTAAAACAATACGTGTTGATAACAAACGTATCCATACAGAAACGTAACGATCTTGAAGTCTTAATTCAACAAAAAACCAACACTGCCGCTTGGGGCGAAAACGCAACACCCAATCGCTAATCTTGTTAATATGTAGTATGTGCGTCAGTGGTGTTTGAAATGACGAGTTGATTCAAGTGGATAACAAGTGTTGGTCCATACCTCTCATATAAGCTGACGCACTGCATCGCTGAACTTATTATTATAATAACTTAGCGACTCGCACGACTTCTCCCGAGGGTTGCAAGACACATCCACGCAAAATGAAGGGATACCTCGTAAGTGCACCGAATCTTTTAGGATGTGTGTGATGTATCATTAGCGCGAGGCCATTGGAAAACACAGTCTCCTTTGTATAATAGCCAGCACTAAAATTTATATTGCAATTACCCAAAACAGCCATCTACGGTGCCATAAACATTAGAGTCAAAACAGCACAAAATGCCACAGTCAATGCGTGACCGACCACCAAACGTATTACAACTATTTCTGAGGGAGCACCACCATTGGTGCTACTATTGAACATACAATCAATGCAGAACTAGTACGGTCACAACTACAAAGAAAAAAACCGAACGATACAATATTTACATCACTTAAAGCAAGACCTCCAACACAACTACAACTAAATACATATAACACCAACAGTGCTAATACAAATATAATAGTCAATGCATTTCCATCAATGCTGTAATTGTTTAATTATTTAATATTCTTCAGGATGATTCATTTTATTAGATCAATTTCTTTGCTAAATATATTCAGAACTTTACGCACTAACCTCGCATTAGACAACATCATAGAATTGTCTTGGGGACTACTTAATAAATATTTACAGTAGAACTTTACCAGCAGAAGTGCGTTGTATTCATGGGCAGTCTCGTATCCTCCATTCTTGTAAATTTACGTCTGTAGTATCAGGGATAGAAAAACCATACCCCACCACAAGGCGAATGTGAACCAAGGAACAGAACGCGATATTTGGATGATGTGATTTGCGTAGCATATATAGAAAAAGCAGGGAAACGACACCGACCCGTGAACGCTATTGACCCTATCGGTAGTATCATTTTCATGAGGGAAGACGAAAAGTACAACTCATGTCGTTCCTGGATGCTACGTTCACCAGAGAGGAAGATGGCAGTGTGTCCACGATGTACGGGAAGAAGATACACACTGAACAATATCTGAACTTTGCGTCTCACTACCCCAAACACTAGTTTGGAGTAGTTGGAATCCTGGTGAATAGGCATGATACTATAATTTCGGAAACCGTCAACTTGAAGAAAGAGGAGGAAAACCCAAAAGGAACCCTGAGAGTGTGTGGCTATCTGGGTCACATGGTTATCCCATAAGTGGAGGGCGTCTCAGAGAGAGTTGGCCGATAAATGAAAACGTATTGGATAGCAACACCACTGACGATGCATTCATAGGTCTATAACCAGAAGGACAGGGTAAATGTACCAAATACCATGTATCACTTGGGTGTCGCATGTATTGAGGAGATTGGAGGACTACTGAAAACAAGACAGTACGAGCATAAGAAATATGTGGAGAAGACAGCAAGGGAGTAATACACAAAGACCGTCAAAAAAGGTAATGTCCACCATCAATAGATTGACTACTGCAAACAACACAACAATAGAAAACCATACCAAAGACTTGGAGAAAGTGAAAAATTTGAGAGATGAGTAGAGAGAAACGTCACGGAAAAGAGGCAATCTGGTTTCGCAAATCGGAAACACCGATCAAATGAGATGAGGTCAAATATGAACTGTTACTTTGCACGAATACGTCATCAGACCAGGACATCGCGTGAACTTATTAAGCTTGCATTGTACGCTGTGCATGCCAATGTATATATGAAGGTAATTTGCTACTGTTGCATATAATAAAATGAAATTAATCTAACTAGAGCCAAATGAGGACCACCAAATTACAAATGCAACAGTCAATGCATGACCACCAGCGGTATAACATCTAATACAGTAGAGGCAACACCAAATAATTAAAATAAATAATATAGTAAAGGACCACCAATGTCTATAATACAAACTACAATAACGATTATATTCACGGTAACTCCGCCAACGCTGTTACTGTCAAAACAACTCCATCAATGTTACAACAAATACGAAAAGCAAAGCACCGAACATGCAAAGCAAGACCAATCAACGTCACTAAAAATACTAATGTCAAAGTCGGTCCTCAACTGTACGACATATGCTACAACCATTCGTATATTTTCAGATATTAATCTTCTTGACGACTACTCTGTTGACGAAGCTGTGTTATCAAGTTGACGCATCTAAAGTTGTGTCTGAGTTCAGACTATGTCTTGCTTCATGCTTCACCAAATTTCAAAGGTGCCAGAAAAATTGTCGTAGTACATATCTACGGAGAAACAGTTGCAAACGTCGACTTGACAATTGTAACCGAGATTGCGACAAGAAACTCATCGATAGCAGTTCGTCTAGTACGTAACACACAGTGTCACGGACTTGCCGCAGAAACAGCCTTTGAACAGGTACTGGCGTTTATAACCATTTAACAATTTGTCGAATATTCAGAACCATACCTACATATTTAGATAACTAAAAGTATAACATGATTTAATTAGTTCACAAGGAATTGTTAACATGTATATCGAGAGCCCGGCAGAAAAGCAAGAAAACAGTTGGATATAATTAGGAATATATTATTTATAATTTATTCGAATATAGTACTGTGTTATTCCTGTTTGTTCATGGTTTATATAATAATTAATAGCTCCAGCAGTATTCATCCACTTATTAGGGCAGCATATTCCCAATGTAGATAGGTGCTTCAATCTCAGCAGAGTGTGCGTACATGTGTGCGTGCGTTCGTGAGTGAGTGCGTGTGCGTGTGCGTGTGCGTGTGCGTGTGCGTGTGCGTGTGCGTGTGCGTGTGCGTGTGCGTGTGTGTGTGTGTGATGGGTGCGATATAAAATGTTTAATCGTTGGCTATACAGTTTTAAAAAAACAATTGTCTTTCCAGATAAAGATCATCTTCACAACGACTCTACAAACGGCGATGCGTTCTACAATCCACCAATATTGCAATAGTAACTGCATTGTGACCGGAGAGTAACCACAAAAACAATATTCACCATAGGAAATAATCACATATTGTATAATTACAACGCAATATGCGTAATACTAATGTTCTAATGAATGTATCCTTAAGACCATAAATTGCCTCAAAAATGTCAACACCATAAATGTGCCACCAGTTGTCATGTAATCGCAACAACCATATTGATGAAGAACGAACCTTTCGATGTATCCCCATTGCACTACCTATAGAAAGAAATCAAAACTATTATGTGGTATTCGTAATAGTCATTTATGTACCATACTAGAGAGCGAATTAACTGTGTACCTATGTGTGACCGCAGCTTGTTTGATGCAACAATACCAACAAATGACAACAGTTGTAGAGTTCGAAAAAGGGCAAATTTTATTGCCGGATCACCTCATGGTAACCAGAAATCATATACCTAACTGGATCTATGCATTACAATAACAGCATATGAATTAAAGGCAGCATTTAAAATATTGCTGTTTACATTCATCAAAGGTGAGGGGCCAACCGCCCATACTATGGTAAATGTTCACAGCGGTATCGGTATCTAACGATCAAATAATAAGATTAAAACTACTTAATATCAGTGACCACATATAAAAGTTCACAGCGGTGTCGCCATCTAGCGACCACATACTAAGACAAGACTAATTAACACCATTGACCACAACAACCCTGAAATACAGTTCAATAAAAGCAATGTATCACCTCACTAATCTGATATGATTTGCACGACATATGACAGGCATCATCAATCATTTAAACACAGTTGTACAAAAACATATCAACATGAATAGAAACTATTAACATGACTTGTATGAAGAGGAGGCGGAGAGGAGGTGGACGTTTGAAATTTCTTCTCTCGTAGAAATGGACTGTCTTTGCTGGCGGAGGAATCGAAGTGACCAAGCCCGCTCTACTTCCCAGCATGCTTTTGCTGGACCAGTCCATTCGTTCGGAGAAGACAAGTTATTCCCTAGCATCTACATTAAGATCATTCTAATAAATTATAACTTCGCATTTATGTATCAAACTAGAGAGCGAGTTAACTGTGTAATTATGTGTAGCCGGAGCTTGTTTGATGCAACAATTCTTACACATGACAACAGTTGTAAAGTTCGAAAAAGGGCAAATGTTATTGCCAGTAGTATGTATGTGCTCCTCACTATCAATACATCAAAGGAGATCAAAGGAAGGTGGATCAGTCGCTCATTTGGATTCCTACTTATAAAAAATCAAAACAAGTCCTACTTATAAAAAGTGTTGTTTATAAACATTGGATGACTACTTATAAAAACAAGCCTACCCAAGAAGTAAAAAAAGTATAAAAAAAAGTATAAAAAAAGTACCAAAAATGTATTTAAAAAAAAATAAAAAAAAACACATTACAAATAAAAATAAAAGTTTAAAAAAATAAAATAAAAAAAAGTATATATAAACAGGTGTGGGTATATGTAAAGTTATAAAGTATGTATATTGCTGGCCTCTTGAAGGTATGCATGATGCTATAATAAGGGTTCTAGTGTAAGAAAGAGTACCTAGGTGTAGCTTGCATAGGTCTAGTGGTATATAGACCATTGCTAGCGGTATCCTCATTTAAAGAAGAGAGACAGACGATGGAGAGACTTATGTACGAAATGGCCAGTTGCGTGTATGAAGCCGGAAACCAGGATACGGCTATACGTTTCCGTGGTGAGGCCTCGATGATGTCGAATTTCTACCCATGTCGAATCGTGGCGTACGGTCGGGTGTTCAGATCGGTCGAGCACGCCTATCAGCTTAGAAAGGCAATGTTTAACGAAGACGAAGAAGGTGCGGAGTATATCAAAGAGGCGTGGTCGGCTTATATTGCGAAGCGAAGAAGCTACCTCTTCAGGAAAACGAGGACGGGGGACGAATGGGCGGCTGTTAGGGTCGAATGTATGAAGGCTCTGTTAATGACCACGTTCGGGGATCGGAAAAGTTGAGAGACTGCCAGTTGGCTAGCGGGAATGTACCGTCGAAAGAGGGGTTTTGGGGTTGTGGTTACGGGGGTCAAGAAGGTCAAAACATGCTGGGCAAGCTGTTGATGGAGGTGCGTACATTATATAGAAGAATCGTTTAAAAATACCTCACTCATCGACAGGGCACCAGTCGTCGCTATGGACACGTCGTTGAAGCACCTTTTACGTGTATAGTAGCCGGACGTACGGAGTGTGGTAACACCACTTTCATCACTCGTCTCCTGCGTTTCGCCTCGTCGATGATCGAACTGCCTCCGGAGAAAATCCTTTGGTATTACGGACAGTGGCAAACCGCCTACGACTCTATGACGATCGACGTAGAGTTCGTAGACGGTTTGCCGGATCCGAAGACCCTAGACGCTAAAACTAGGACGCTCATCGTACTCGATGACCTTATGGAAGAAACGGACAGTCGGATCACGACCTTGTTCACTAAAAAAGTCAACACTGCAATGCGTCAGTCGTGCAGCTTCTACAGAACCTCTTTCCAAAAGGAAAAGAAAGCCGCACCATCAGCCTAAATGCACAATATATGGTGTTTTTCAAGAGCCCCAAGGATGCTGGACAAGTGGGTCACCTGGCGAATCAGATGTACCCGGGTAGAACCACGTCAGAAGCCTACCGTTATCTCCTGGTGGATCTGAAACAAGAGACATCGGAAATTGCGCGCCTGCGCACTTATATATTTCCTGACGACAACGTTCAGTACGTTTACGTGCTGAGAGTATAAAAGGGGGCGCATCGCAGCGGACATCACTTGTGTCAGGATGACAGATCGCGTCAAGAGGCACATCCTAGCCCTGCAGATGTTGCGTAGATACAAGAAGAATACAGATCTGAGAAAAGCCGTACTCGTCCACGCAGATTCCGATCTCATATGTAGTCTGTGCGACTGCACGTACAACATTCTGAAAAGGGAACGTGAAAATATCAAAGAAGCAGAAAAAAGTACTGTTAAAATACAGGAACCTTCTGCGTAAGCTAGCGACGAAAAAAGTACCCGTCAAACAGAAGCAGGCCATCCTGCAAAAGGGGCGGGCGGTTTTCTGACGGCGCTGCTAGCACCGTTGGCGAGTACCTTTCTTCCGCTCCTCAGACAGGCTATAGGTTGATGCAGCACGCGAATAAGATGGCGTTGGTTGACCCCCAGGTTGGTGGAGCGTCTACTCCCGTTACTTTCCCAACCGACAACGATCACGTCGCGTGTGATGAGCAGCCTGGACGGCGACATGAAAACCGTTCTCGAGAGTACGGATTTGTCCGAACGACAAAAGGTAGCGTCGTACAATTAACTGCTGAGTCGCTACAACACCATGGAGACGTCTCGGGCGCAGCAACCGGTACGAGTGTCCGTGGTGAACGGAAAGTCGACGACCGACCATCCGCCAGCGCCGTTGCCGCCGCCTCAGCCAACAGGTCCGAACAATATAGAGAGCGAGATCGTGAAAAGCATACCGAAAAATCTGAAAGAAAAACCCCGCCTCCTGGTGGAAAAACTGAAAACCTACCCGCTGATCCGCTGGAACGACCGAGGGGAGTTCGTGTACGACGGCGCGCCTATCGAGGGAAGTAACATGGTAGATCTAGTGAACGATCTCATTAGGAAAAGGAAGAAAGTGCCCCCACCGGTCGGCTGGGAAGCGTTCGGGGTCATCTGAAGCGGTTGAACGTCCCTATGGAACTCGTCGGTAACCCCCAACGTCGAGCGTACATACAACGCGCGCCGAAGCGAAGGGCCATGCCTCGCGCTCGCTCTCTTGAAAGCTCGTGGTTCACCTATTAAAGAGGGTGGAACGCCCGAGAGGTTCAGAAGCCAGTATGTTCCGACAAAGAACGGTGGTCGGCGGAGTAGTCGCAGCAGCAGTCTTTTCTCTTTATATATCTGTATCTTATTTTATATAAATCGGTCAGATTCCCCATGGGGGCGATGGTGCCCCGGAGGCGTCGTCGTACGCAACGAAACCTTCAACGGAACTCGCGCCCTCAACGCGACCTACTGAGGCGTGTCTACTTCGATCCGAAACAGGTGAGGAGTTACAGCGGCGTCGACGCGCTACACCGAACGACTCTGGTACCGAAACCGACAATCAAGCGATGGTTGACGGAACAGGACGCCTATACCCTTCACAAACCGGTCAAACGACGCTTCAAACGACAGTGCGTTATTGTAGGCAAGCCGATCTCGTCGACGTAGCTAACCTGATAAAGCACAACGACGGGACGACGTTTCTATTGACGGTCATAGACGTCTTCTCGAAGCTGGCTCTGTTGAAGAGTAAAACCAGTCAGGCGCTCGTTACGGCCTTCGAGGGCCTGCAGCAGCAGCAGCAGCAACAACCGCCGAACGCGCTGCAAACCGACAAAGGGACGGAGTTTCTCAACAGGCCCTTTCAGAAACTCTTGAAGGCGCACGGCGTCAACCACTTTGTGACCCACAACGAAGAGACGAAAGCGAGTGTCGTGGAGCGATTCAATCGGACGCGGAAGACCCGCATGTGGAGGTACTTCACGAGGCATCAGACGTTGAAGTACGTGGAGGCGTTGCCCGACTTCGTGCGGTCGTACAACAACGCCTACCATCGAAGCATCGGTACGACGCCGGCGATTGTCCACGCCGAGAACCAGGAGAGCGTGTGGCAACGGTTGTACGTCGGTGGCGGGAGTCGGGGCAAGCCGAAACTGCGAGAGGGAGACCGCGTACGCATCAGCAAGGCGAAGGGTCGGTTCAAGAAGGGATACATGGCTAACTGGAGCGAAGAGCTCTTCACCGTCGTAGAATCGCACCCGTCCGCCCCTCCCGTTTACCGATTGATGGACGACGCCGGAACGATACTAGACGGAACCTTCTACGAACCGGAGCTACACAAATTATTCGTCTCAAAGGATGAAGTGTATCGGGTGGAGGTGGTACTACAGAGGCGCCGACGTGGTAAGGATGAAGAGGTGCTGGTGAAGTGGTCCGGTTATCCGGCCTCTTTCAACAGCTGGATCGACGCCAAGGCACTCGTGGACTATAAGGGGTAGGCGTCATGACGCGTTGAATACGACACTCGGGGTACTGGCGACTATCTCGCGTTGAATGCGACACTGGGGTGCGGGGCTGTGCAACGGCTCTTCAATCTTTATGAGCTGTATTAACAGACCGCAATCGCGCTACGATGATCGACGAGGTGACAACGATCGACGACGTTACCGTCGACGTAACCGATGCCTCCCGTCGACGAACACATTCAATGGCGTCTCTGCGGTAACGAGAGCCCCAAAGCCGATATCGTCTTCCTGTGTCAGATCGTCGCCCTGTACACGGTCATCCTGGTCAGTATATATAATCTATCGCGCGGCCAGGGCGACTCCAGTCTGTGGACGGCGCTTCTGAGTAGCTGCCTTGGTTACCTACTGCCAAATCCGTCTATGAAACGCGATGGCGTCGTCCGATTGTTATCTGACGCTGCCGAGTAACGCCTCGATGAAAGACCACCCCGACAACACGCTGACTCACTACATCACGACTCTGCCGCAAGGCGTCGATCTACCGGGGCAGTGGGAATGCGGACTGGTGGAGCTACAGTTCCCGCACACCTGGTACAACGTGAGAAAAGAGGACACCGTCTTCTATTTGGCTTGCGAACAGGGGGAAGAAAACGTTTATCTACTGCCACCGACTGGACCTTGATTTACTGCACCTGTACCATCCCTCACGGTTTTTATTACAACGCTTACGAGTTGATGCATCAAATCAACGAGGGGCTGCAGAAGGCGAGCACCGACAGAGTCAAGGCGAACGTGCGCTACAGCCCGATCTCTAACCGCACGACGCTGCGTTTGTCAAAGGGTGTCGAATTTTCCATAGCCCTCCAGAGTGCCCTGACAAGCATGCTCGGGTTCGGCTCGTGCGTTATAAAAAGGTCCCGAAGTGCAGACGGGTCTACAGCTCGACCCGTGGACCACCTTCTTCCCCAGCGGTGAAGGCGCGTTCACCTTCGAGCAGGAGGGATCGTCCACGGTGGACATGCATCAGGGACTCGACACCTTGTACGTATCCACGGACATCGTCGAATCGCGAATCGTTGGCGACGCATTCGCCCCGCTACTCCGCAGCATCCCCATCCACGGCACGCACGGGACCATCGTCTCGAATACATTCGATCGCATCCAATACGTACCCCTACTGCGGAAACAGTTCGCCACGATCGAAATAGATATAAGGGACGGCATCGGTCGTCCGATACCATTCGAACAGGGGAAACTCGTGGCGACGCTTCACATCAGACGCTGCAAAACGAAGCTGTTTTGATGGCGAAGGCCGGCAGTTCCGTGTACGAGGATTACTACACTGGACAGGTCGGCGGCAACCTACCGGTATTCATCGGTTCTAGAGTGCAGCGGGGTCACGGCCTGGGGAATCTATTCGGGAGCCTGTTTCGAAGCGCCATGCTGCTTATCAAGAGAGGGGCCTTGGCGCTGGGAAAGCGGGCACTCAAGACGGGCATCCGCGTGGCGCGGGACGTCGTCGACGGGCGGGATCTGAAACAGTCGATGAAACGGCGCGCGAAAGACGCGGGGGCCGCCCTACTGGACGGACTGCTGAATACGCAGGCGCGGCACCCGAAACGAAGACGTAAAAAGTGAGTGAGTGAATGCGTGAGAGCTTAAGACAATGAGTAAGGTTCCCAACGTATGCATTGCATTATACTATGAAAAAGACACAAGATGAGGTTTGCACAGTTTATTCTTGAACAACACAAACGTATTTACATGTCACACTCCATAACTACAAGAACCAAAGATTATACATTGATACAGTCTTGCAAAGTTTAATCGTGTACAAGACAATACCACACCTCACTACTTCAGTCTTGCTTGCCAGGCGGCGAGGAGCCCTTGTGGGTCCAACAAAGTCGTTTCGGATACTTGGTTGCGGTATTGTTCCAGACAGTCAACCAGTCTTTAATCAACCTCATCCTCCATTAGTGTCAGAACCATTTGTTTCATAGTGTTTCGCCACTGTTTCGAAACGGAGTCTTGTAACCAACACTTGATACTACACATGGATAGTGTCGTCTTGAGAGTTCAGCGTGACATCGTTAGGAGCGGAAGTTGGCACATCGCAGAGCCTAGTGTAACAGATGTCCTCGCCCTCTGGTTCCGTCGGAACGGAAGGACGGTTGGTCACCGGCATGATGGGTCGGTTCGTTGGCTCGTCCTCATCGCTCGAGTCTGCTGCATCGGAAGGTTGGTAATAGGGCATGTTCAACATCCTGATGTTAGGCGTGATGTCGTCGTAATGCGAATGACGGTCCTATTGGCAAAACACCGCGCTTATGTAGTTAGTGAATGTGCCGAAAAGTCACGTGGTCCTGCCGAACGAGGACGGACTGTAAAGTAGAAAGTACACATCCACGGACTGCATAATAGATCAAACTTGCACAGCGAATACCAGTTCAAACCAGTTTGCAAACAGACAACCATCTGAAGTAAGTTCAACTCTACTATGTAAAGACTGTCGTCGTTTCTCCTTGCACTGCTTGGGTGTGTTCAGCAGTGGAGACAGTCGCTTGGGGGGTCGATATTTGCCGCAACAGGGGAGAAGAGGGAGAAGTATCGAGAAATGCAGCAATACGCTCCTTTTCTTGCCGCTGAAACAGTGAAGGAATGAGTTTAATAATGAATGGTCAACTGATATGTATAAGAGAAATATAATATGATGCTCTTTGTAGCAGGTTTTGACTTAGAACAAGACCTGAATAGCATTTGAATACTATGAGAAATTGAAACTTACTATTAGCTCTTCAAGTTGTTCTTTACGCTGCCGCTGCTTATCTTGCTTCCTTTGACAATAGCCCTGCTTCACATGAATGTTCCAACTCCCTTTACAACGGAAGGTACTGCCACACATACAGCAGGCATAACGAGGCAAAAGCTTCCGACGTTTCGTCGGAGGTGAAGACGTCGGGTTGATGGTTGGATTGGTTGACGGAGCTGATGACAGAGACGAAATTGTTTTGGTCATCGAACTGGTCGTCGGATTGGTGGTTGAACTGGTCGCTGGTTGTTGGTCCGGGTTGATTATCTGGGTCGAGAGAACGAGTGGGCCCGTGGCCAGAGCAGGCTGCGCCTTCGGTAGCAAACTGTCTTGTCGGACGTTATCACTAGTCATGTTGTTCATCTTCCAAAATGTAAGATATAATGACCACAAAAATCAGAGGCATGCCTTTTATAACAGTTCGACAGAACATAAAGGTCACGTGGGCGTGCCGAATGAAGACGAAATTTCAAACCTATGAGAATAGCTAATACTCTTTTGTGACGAGAGATCAAAACAATGGCTAACCAAAGCACTACCTGTTTAACCTAAGTAACTGTTTTATATTCCCTATGTTTTAACACAGGACAAATACACGGATGTTTTTCCAACACATAGAACCTTGGGCTTGGTTACCGGTTCATACCAGTTTGCTTATAGCGTGATATGCCTGTAGTGTAGTGAACGATGATTTTACTCTGAAGGTCGTGATTGAATTTTCTAATAAAGTTCTTACAAAGGGCGGCTAACCAAATGACTATGATAGCTTTGACGTTATACAGGACGCGACCGAGCTGGCGCCCGCAACAAACAAACAAGACCAGACACGTCTCCAGGACACAGTAGCACACAGTAGCGTCAGTTTTATAGTGTGCTGAAAAAATTAACAAAGAAACTTCTACAATGAAATTTTACAGGGAAATTTTCCACTCGCTATAACACGACGTCACTGACCATGTCGTCACATGATGGGATTATATTCAAGCGCGAAAGCTCAAAACAATGGATCACCAAAGCACTACCTGTATAACCAACTCACCTCGCGTACAAAATTACTGGCCGTAGCAGTTTATAGTTTAATAATGTCACTGTTGATGATCAAATGATGGAATTACATTACGTATGCTCAAGTTCAAAACAAGGTCTAACCAAATCACTACCTGTATAACCAACTCATCTCGCGTACAAAATTATTGCGCGTAGCAGTTTAATGATGTCATACAAACAAGTCCAGAATGTACGTAACTATACCTGTCCCTACAATCACTCCCCTTGGCATATATGTGCAAGTTCAAAACAAGGTCTAAACAAACCACTACCTGTATAACCAACTCACCTCGCGCACAAAATGTCTCAAAGAATGTTACATGTTCAGGAATCACTTCACGTCTGCCATTAATAACATACATGGGTACGCAAAAATTGACAAACACCTCTTTGTTATTACATGAAGAAGTCGACGTATGCAAGTAATAAGAGACAATGATAGGCAAAAAATTACAAACAGGGTGATGGGCAGGTCGTAGATATGTATGGTAACCAGAAATGACAAAATTTGACTTATTTTACTAGTTCTCTACCGATTCGTCAGGATTGAACCTATGTTAAAGTTGTAAATGTATAGGCTAGGAGAGGCCTATACCTAAACAAATGGTCGACTATAAGACACATTGATAGGTAAACATTTACAAACAGGGTGAGGGGAAGGTCGTAGATATGTATGGTAACCAGAAATGATATAATTTGACTTATTTTACTAGTTCTCTACCGATTCATCGGGTTTGGACCTATGTTATGGTTATAAAAGTATAGGCTAGGAGAGGTCTACACCTACACAAATGGTCGACAACCTATATGACATAAGAAAAGACACCATTGCGCATGCGTAATGGCCTATTTAACGACGTCACTGACCTGTTTAATGACGTCTTTGACCTATTTTTATAGTAAAAAGAGATAAAAGAAACAAGAGACAAGAACTTAAGCAGTATCGATATTTGGTTCACTGAAATCCATCAGGGGGAGTTATTTGTACTTCTCTTTCAGTTCGTAGCCTATCCGCCGGGGGGCGCCAATTTTCATAAATAAGACTCACCAAATTAGGCAGAACTCCTATATTTAGTTCAACCCTTGTCCGTAAGGTGGCACTACTTGTAGTCCCCGACTTATCCGCCAGGGAAAATAGTTTATGAAAATTCCGACAGATGTCGCTATTTCAGTTTTTTTATAAACCTTTTGACCTTGACCTACATCCGGGTACTTGACCTTGACCTTGTTACGACGTCATTCCTCTTCTTCCCATCCGAATCCATCCATCCCCGCTGAACCACCGCTATTACTACTGACTGGAACAGATGGCTTATCCAGCTCTGATGCTGCGTTTGCATGGAGAAGCTCTCCGCTACTGAAGGAATCAGGCGAATGAACTGAACTTCTCGACATAGCGTCATCTCGCGGAATCATGTGTTCCACATGAACGATGCGTCTGTTGTTTCCTGGAAGCCTCACTATGTATGTGAGTGGTCCCAGTATTTTGGTCACAGTTCCAGGAATCCACTTTTCCATGCCTGCTCTCATGTTCCTGATTCTGACAGGTTGGTACATGTCAAACTGTGAAAGATTCCCGGGCCTTGAACCATCGTGGTGTTGTTTTTCCTTCTGCTGTCGCTCGTGAATCTTGGTTTGCAGGCTAGGTTTCAGCAGGGTTAACCTTGTTCGGGGAGCTCTCCTTAGAAACAGTTCAGCAGGAGTACGGCCTGTGATACTGTGAGGTGTGTTTCTATATTGAAACAGGATATCAGAATCCCGATGTTGTAGTGGAATTCGAGGGTCTGCCTTTGCTAGCATGTTCTTGAATGTCTGAACATTCCTCTCTGCCAGGCCGTTTGATGCAGGGTGGTAGGGCGGACACAACACATGTTTCACCCCGTTTAACTTCAAGAATGTTCCAAACTCCTCAGAAGTGAACTGGGGTCCGTTATCTGAAACCACCGATTCAGGCAGTCCGTATGCAGCAAACAGTTTTCGCAGCTCTGTTATCGTGTTTCCGGCTGTGGTGCTGTTCATAAGTAGGACTTCAAGCCACTTTGAGTGACTATCTGCCACAACCAAGAACATCATTCCGTTCTTTTCTGCGAAGTCAACATGTACTCTTTGCCATGGGCGTGTGGCCCAGGGCCATGGCATGAGAGGTACGGCGGTTGGTGCATTTCTTTGCCTTGAACATTCGGGACAGCTTCGTACCATTTCTTCAATGTCACTGTCTACACCCGGCCACCACATGAAACTTCGGGCAATGGCCTTCATCCTCACCATTCCTGGGTGCATTGTGTGCAACTCGTGAAGCAGCTGTTTGGTGTATGTCGATGGAATGACAACTCTCCTGCCCCACACGATGCATCCATCTTCAAGGGATAGTTCCTCTCTCCGAATGAAGTATGGATATAGTTCGTCAAATCTGGCACACAACCTAGGCCATCCATGCAGAGTGTAGTCATAGATTGTGGCCAAGGTAGTATCCTTGCGTGTAGATTCCGCTATCTGTTGTGAGGTTACCGGCAGTTCGTTGACGGTCAACATGCACACAGATTCGATCTCGTCTGAACTTGCAGATTCGGGAGTGTCTACCGGCAGTCTGCTCAGCATATCCGCGTTAGCGTTTTCCTTTGACGGAATGTACTGGATGTCGTACTGGTACCCAGATAGTACCAATGCCCAGCGTTGCATTCGCTCTGCCGCCATAGACGGTATACTAGTCTTTGGTCCAAATATCTTCGTCAGTGGACGATGATCTGTCCTCATGGTAAATGATCGCCCCATGAGGTACTGGTGAAATTTCTTCACCCCGAAGACGATTCCCAGTGCCTCACGTTCGATCTGAGAGTAGTTACGCTATGCGGCACTCAATGTTCGTGATGCAAATGCGATGGGTTTTTCCACCCCATCTGACATTTTATGACTGATAACAGCTCCAATTCCATATGAGCTTGCATCCGTGGCAAGAATGAGTGGCATGCTTTCGTCATAGTGAGTAAGTACCGTCTCACTAGAGAGCAACCTTTTGCATTGGTTAAATGCTCCATCACAAGCTCTGTCCCACGACCATTCCACACCAGCTTTCAGGCGCTTGTAGAGAGGATGCAAGATTGTGGACAAGTTTGGTACAAACTTCGCATAGTATTGCACGACACCCAGGAAACTTTGTAGTTCCGTTAGATTGGTTGGAGGCGGTACCTTCCGAATGGCCTCCACCTTGTCCTGGATAGGCTGGATCCCATTTGCACTAACTGTGTGTCCCAGATACTTCACTTGGGACTTTAAAAACTGGCATTTCGTCTTGTTCAACCTCACATTGTGCTGATCCAACCTGCGCAACACCTGTTCCAGTGTCTTCAGATGTTCCTGTTCAGTGGTTCCCTTCACAAGAATGTCGTCGATGAAACACATGACATTTTCTAGTCCTGCTAGAATTTTGTCCATTGTCATCTGGAACACGGACGGCGCAGTTTTAACACCGTAAGCTAAACGCCGTGTTCTGTACAGTCCCTTATGTGTGTTGAGCATGAGCAGTGGTGACGATTTCTCATCAACCTCGAGTTGGTTGAATGCCCCACTCAGGTCCAGGATTGAGAACACAGTTGGTTTTTTCCCTTTGTGAGCCATTTTGGCAAACAAATCCTGAGCCGTAGGTAGGGGGTATTTGTCATCCTCAATGGTGACATTTAGGAGCTTGTAATCCCCACATACGCGAACTGACATCTTGAGCCGTAGGTAGGGGGTATTTATCATCCTCAATGGTGACATTTAGGAGCTTGTAATCCCCACATATGCGAACTGACATCTTGCCATTTTTCACCTTAGGCACATTCACCGTCGGGCTCGCCCATTCACTGTTATCGACCCTGTTCAGCACACCAGCTGATTCAAGTTGGTCGATCTCATTCTTCACGAGTTCCCTAAGAGCATAAGGAACAGGACGCGCCTTTTGGTAAACTGGATTCTGCTCTGGTTTAAGCTTCAAGGTTGCTGTATGTCCCTAAATGGTTGATCCATCATTTCTGAACAAGTGTGCGTACTTGCCCATCAATTTGTGCATTTCAGACGTGGCTCCGGACATCACACTGAAAATACTCTTCCAGTTCAACTTTATCTGCTGCAACCAATCTCTACCGAGCAGTGCTGGTCGCTCACCACATGTTACAACTACTGGCAGTATGAAGTGTTGTTCTCCATACGTCACTGGAATGTAGGCCTTCCCAGCAATTGGTATCAGATCACCTGTATATGACTTGAGGGTGATGCTTGAGGGTTGTAGAGGGTATTTTGACAGGACCCGTCTGTAGGTGCTTACCGGGATAAGGGAGACTGCAGCCCCTGTGTCTAACTGCATAGGGACTATTTCACTGCCCAAGGTTACTTTCACCTTGATGCTCTTGCACCCGGATACATCATTTATATCAGCATCGGCTGAATAAACACCAAACAACCCCAACGTGTGGTCCTCAGCTGGCTCGTCACCATCACTCACATGGGCTACTCTGTTTCTGCCTTGATTTCGCTGTTTTGCTCTGCACATCCGAGCAATGTGACTTGTCTTCTTGCACCAATGACACTGTTCGTTGATGTATTGGCATTTATGTTCATGGTGATTGCCACCACAGCAGTAGTAGGACTTCTTGCTGTTGAAAGCATTACGACTTTGACTGGAAACTGTACCTTTGTTGGCACTTTTTTTCTTACTAAAGTTCTGCACCCGGTTGACACTTTCAACCTGGTTAGCACTGGCAGTAGCATGGAAAATCCCGTCCTCCCCCCAATGATGAGGCATTGAATTCGACAGAGCATTTGGCTGCTAGTTCTTCAGCCACGGCCTCTTTGTATGCATTGTCAAATGTTAGTGTGTTGTCTTTCAACATAAGTTTTGTCTGGACAGAAGGTAAGTTTAGTCCTTTCACAAACACATCACGCAATATTTCTGTCTGAATTGCCGCTGGATATTCACAGTCGCCACAAGCATACTGTGATACCGATTCTGACGGTTTCCTGTTTCTGTTCATGAATTGATTTCGACGACCTATCACTGTCAACTGCTGTTTGTACACAGCATGGGCCGCAGCCACCACCTCATCATAGCTTTTATCAGCCAAGTTTTCAGGCTTCAGTTGGCTCTTGATTTTTGTGAAAGCCTGTGCGCCGACAATACTGAGCAACAAATATTGTGGTGCCGTCTGGCACGGCGTTAGTCGTTACAAAAAATTCGAATCTTTCCAGATAATTTTCGAATAATTCCCTCTCCTCGTTATACTCTTCATACCTCAGGGTTCGTCCAGCCATTATTGGAACCACCTCGTCGCCATTGTCATGTTTTTCTAGGGATTTGTAACGAACTCAACGACTCAGTCTCGTGTAGTCACCGGAAGACCTTCATTGTCTCACCAGTGCAAAACACGCACAGCCACAAGTTGTGCTGCCTTTCGAAACTGTTACAACGATACCGTGCAATGCGAAGGCGCATAGCTATACATAATAGTTACAAGGTAGTTTTCCGGCAAATTGGTTAGCAGTCCACATCTCCGTTAAGGAGCTGTTACCTATTCTTTTAGCTGCGCACTCCTGGGGATCCACATTCCCAAATCGCCGAATACTGTTCCTTTCTGATAACTCTGCAGTGGTGGATGTGATAAATAAGCAAACAGCAAGAGATGTTAGCTTGATGGATCTTATTCGAGAGCTAGATGTATTGTGTATGTTGTCTTGTGTATGTCGCACAACGTTTTCTTTCGAGCAAAATACATTCCGAGTAAGGCGAATGTGGTAGCGGATCACATATCTTGGCTACAGCAAGACAAGGCAAGGGTAGTGCAACCATCACTTGCTCCAGACAAGGTGCCACTTCATACTCATTGGCTGCCTTGGGTAAAGCATCAATAGCTACTTTTGATCGGGCCAATGCCCCACGCACTAGAGCAAGGTATCTCGGCAAATGGCAATATTTGTGAATTTCTGCGGACACACCTTAAGGAAGGCAAGCAGCAATTTCTTCCTGCTTCTCCCTATCTTGTTAAATGTTCCTGTGAAGCACTTTGCAAGGAAGGAAAGGCACCAAGTAAAATTCGTACATATTTAGCAGCTATTGCTGATGTACATAAATCGACAGGTTTCATTGACCCAACATCCAACTACCTTATCACTAAACACATGCGTGGCGTTGCTAAACACCGTCCGAATATAGATATGAGTAGTCCTCTTTCTACGCATGATTTGAAGAGTTCAGTTGTGCGTTGTGCGTTGCACAAAGCCATGTTCGCATTAATGTTCTTTGCTTTTCTCCGGATCAGTGAGGTAACAAAAGGGGAACATAACATCAACATGATTCAGTGTCATGTAACAAAAGGGGAATGTAACATCAACATGAGTCAGTGTCATGTAACAAAGTCAAAGATCAAACTTACTTTTTGTCTTATAAATAGAGTACAGGCCGTCCTTTCAAATTAGACATTCAACACACAGGTGGCAGCACATGTCCCCACAGGTTGCTGCAGGATTATGTGAAATTACGGGGCCATGATGGTGGACCCTTGTTCGGGTTTTCGGACAAGCTCCCGTTATCTCGGTCATATTTCTCTAGCATGTTGAGGAAGGCTGCATCAGTTTATGCTGCTGATGCTAAACATATATCACCTCATTCCTTTCGCATTGGGGCCACAACTTGGGCTGCGAAAAGGGGGTTCAGCACCGAGCAAACTAAGGCAATGATAGGCAAAAAATTACAAACAGGGTGATGGGCAGGTCGTAGATATGTATGGTAACCAGAAATGACAAAATTTGACTTATTTTACTAGTTCTCTACCGATTCGTCAGGATTGAACCTATGTTAAAGTTGTAAATGTATAGGCTAGGAGAGGCCTATACCTAAACAAATGGTCGACTATAAGACACATTGATAGGTAAACATTTACAAACAGGGTGAGGGGAAGGTCGTAGATATGTATGGTAACCAGAAATGATATAATTTGACTTATTTTACTAGTTCTCTACCGATTCATCGGGTTTGGACCTATGTTATGGTTATAAAAGTATAGGCTAGGAGAGGTCTACACCTACACAAATGGTCGACAACCTATATGACATAAGAAAAGACACCATTGCGCATGCGTAATGGCCTATTTAACGACGTCACTGACCTGTTTAATGACGTCTTTGACCTATTTTTATAGTAAAAAGAGATAAAAGAAACAAGAGACAAGAACTTAAGCAGTATCGATATTTGGTTCACTGAAATCCATCAGGGGGAGTTATTTGTACTTCTCTTTCAGTTCGTAGCCTATCCGCCGGGGGGCGCCAATTTTCATAAATAAGACTCACCAAATTAGGCAGAACTCCTATATTTAGTTCAACCCTTGTCCGTAAGGTGGCACTACTTGTAGTCCCCGACTTATCCGCCAGGGAAAATAGTTTATGAAAATTCCGACAGATGTCGCTATTTCAGTTTTTTTATAAACCTTTTGACCTTGACCTACATCCGGGTACTTGACCTTGACCTTGTTACGACGTCATTCCTCTTCTTCCCATCCGAATCCATCCATCCCCGCTGAACCACCGCTATTACTACTGACTGGAACAGATGGCTTATCCAGCTCTGATGCTGCGTTTGCATGGAGAAGCTCTCCGCTACTGAAGGAATCAGGCGAATGAACTGAACTTCTCGACATAGCGTCATCTCGCGGAATCATGTGTTCCACATGAACGATGCGTCTGTTGTTTCCTGGAAGCCTCACTATGTATGTGAGTGGTCCCAGTATTTTGGTCACAGTTCCAGGAATCCACTTTTCCATGCCTGCTCTCGTGTTCCTGATTCTGACAGGTTGGTACATGTCAAACTGTGAAAGATTCCCGGGCCTTGAACCATCGTGGTGTTGTTTTTCCTTCTGCTGTCGCTCGTGAATCTTGGTTTGCAGGCTAGGTTTCAGCAGGGTTAACCTTGTTCGGGGAGCTCTCCTTAGAAACAGTTCAGCAGGAGTACGGCCTGTGATACTGTGAGGTGTGTTTCTATATTGAAACAGGATATCAGAATCCCGATGTTGTAGTGGAATTCGAGGGTCTGCCTTTGCTAGCATGTTCTTGAATGTCTGAACATTCCTCTCTGCCAGGCCGTTTGATGCAGGGTGGTAGGGCGGACACAACACATGTTTCACCCCGTTTAACTTCAAGAATGTTCCAAACTCCTCAGAAGTGAACTGGGGTCCGTTATCTGAAACCACCGATTCAGGCAGTCCGTATGCAGCAAACAGTTTTCGCAGCTCTGTTATCGTGTTTCCGGCTGTGGTGCTGTTCATAAGTAGGACTTCAAGCCACTTTGAGTGACTATCTGCCACAACCAAGAACATCTTTCCGTTCTTTTCTGCGAAGTCAACATGTACTCTTTGCCATGGGCGTGTGGCCCAGGGCCATGGCATGAGAGGTACGGCGGTTGGTGCATTTCTTTGCCTTGAACATTCGGGACAGCTTCGTACCATTTCTTCAATGTCACTGTCTACACCCGGCCACCACATGAAACTTCGGGCAATGGCCTTCATCCTCACCATTCCTGGGTGCATTGTGTGCAACTCGTGAAGCAGCTGTTTGGTGTATGTCGATGGAATGACAACTCTCCTGCCCCACACGATGCATCCATCTTCAAGGGATAGTTCCTCTCTCCGAATGAAGTATGGATATAGTTCGTCAAATCTGGCACACAACCTAGGCCATCCATGCAGAGTGTAGTCATAGATTGTGGCCAAGGTAGTATCCTTGCGTGTAGATTCCGCTATCTGTTGTGAGGTTACCGGCAGTTCGTTGACGGTCAACATGCACACAGATTCGATCTCGTCTGAACTTGCAGATTCGGGAGTGTCTACCGGCAGTCTGCTCAGCATATCCGCGTTAGCGTTTTCCTTTGACGGAATGTACTGGATGTCGTACTGGTACCCAGATAGTACCAATGCCCAGCGTTGCATTCGCTCTGCCGCCATAGACGGTATACTAGTCTTTGGTCCAAATATCTTCGTCAGTGGACGATGATCTGTCCTCATGGTAAATGATCGCCCCATGAGGTACTGGTGAAATTTCTTCACCCCGAAGACGATTCCCAGTGCCTCACGTTCGATCTGAGAGTAGTTACGCTATGCGGCACTCAATGTTCGTGATGCAAATGCGATGGGTTTTTCCACCCCATCTGACATTTTATGACTGATAACAGCTCCAATTCCATATGAGCTTGCATCCGTGGCAAGAATGAGTGGCATGCTTTCGTCATAGTGAGTAAGTACCGTCTCACTAGAGAGCAACCTTTTGCATTGGTTAAATGCTCCATCACAAGCTCTGTCCCACGACCATTCCACACCAGCTTTCAGGCGCTTGTAGAGAGGATGCAAGATTGTGGACAAGTTTGGTACAAACTTCGCATAGTATTGCACGACACCCAGGAAACTTTGTAGTTCCGTTAGATTGGTTGGAGGCGGTACCTTCCGAATGGCCTCCACCTTGTCCTGGATAGGCTGGATCCCATTTGCACTAACTGTGTGTCCCAGATACTTCACTTGGGACTTTAAAAACTGGCATTTCGTCTTGTTCAACCTCACATTGTGCTGATCCAACCTGCGCAACACCTGTTCCAGTGTCTTCAGATGTTCCTGTTCAGTGGTTCCCTTCACAAGAATGTCGTCGATGAAACACATGACATTTTCTAGTCCTGCTAGAATGTTGTCCATTGTCATCTGGAACACGGACGGCGCAGTTTTAACACCGTAAGCTAAACGCCGTGTTCTGTACAGTCCCTTATGTGTGTTGAGCATGAGCAGTGGTGACGATTTCTCATCAACCTCGAGTTGGTTGAATGCCCCACTCAGGTCCAGGATTGAGAACACAGTTGGTTTTTTCCCTTTGTGAGCCATTTTGGCAAACAAATCCTGAGCCGTAGGTAGGGGGTATTTGTCATCCTCAATGGTGACATTTAGGAGCTTGTAATCCCCACATACGCGAACTGACATCTTGAGCCGTAGGTAGGGGGTATTTATCATCCTCAATGGTGACATTTAGGAGCTTGTAATCCCCACATATGCGAACTGACATCTTGCCATTTTTCACCTTAGGCACATTCACCGTCGGGCTCGCCCATTCACTGTTATCGACCCTGTTCAGCACACCAGCTGATTCAAGTTGGTCGATCTCATTCTTCACGAGTTCCCTAAGAGCATAAGGAACAGGACGCGCCTTTTGGTAAACTGGATTCTGCTCTGGTTTAAGCTTCAAGGTTGCTGTATGTCCCTAAATGGTTGATCCATCATTTCTGAACAAGTGTGCGTACTTGCCCATCAATTTGTGCATTTCAGACGTGGCTCCGGACATCACACTGAAAATACTCTTCCAGTTCAACTTTATCTGCTGCAACCAATCTCTACCGAGCAGTGCTGGTCGCTCACCACATGTTACAACTACTGGCAGTATGAAGTGTTGTTCTCCATACGTCACTGGAATGTAGGCCTTCCCAGCAATTGGTATCAGATCACCTGTATATGACTTGAGGGTGATGCTTGAGGGTTGTAGAGGGTATTTTGACAGGACCCGTCTGTAGGTGCTTACCGGGATAAGGGAGACTGCAGCCCCTGTGTCTAACTGCATAGGGACTATTTCACTGCCCAAGGTTACTTTCACCTTGATGCTCTTGCACCCGGATACATCATTTATATCAGCATCGGCTGAATAAACACCAAACAACCCCAACGTGTGGTCCTCAGCTGGCTCGTCACCATCACTCACATGGGCTACTCTGTTTCTGCCTTGATTTCGCTGTTTTGCTCTGCACATCCGAGCAATGTGACTTGTCTTCTTGCACCAATGACACTGTTCGTTGATGTATTGGCATTTATGTTCATGGTGATTGCCACCACAGCAGTAGTAGGACTTCTTGCTGTTGAAAGCATTACGACTTTGACTGGAAACTGTACCTTTGTTGGCACTTTTTTTCTTACTAAAGTTCTGCACCCGGTTGACACTTTCAACCTGGTTAGCACTGGCAGTAGCATGGAAAATCCCGTCCTCCCCCCAATGATGAGGCATTGAATTCGACAGAGCATTTGGCTGCTAGTTCTTCAGCCACGGCCTCTTTGTATGCATTGTCAAATGTTAGTGTGTTGTCTTTCAACATAAGTTTTGTCTGGACAGAAGGTAAGTTTAGTCCTTTCACAAACACATCACGCAATATTTCTGTCTGAATTGCCGCTGGATATTCACAGTCGCCACAAGCATACTGTGATACCGATTCTGACGGTTTCCTGTTTCTGTTCATGAATTGATTTCGACGACCTATCACTGTCAACTGCTGTTTGTACACAGCATGGGCCGCAGCCACCACCTCATCATAGCTTTTATCAGCCAAGTTTTCAGGCTTCAGTTGGCTCTTGATTTTTGTGAAAGCCTGTGCGCCGACAATACTGAGCAACAAATATTGTGGTGCCGTCTGGCACGGCGTTAGTCGTTACAAAAAATTCGAATCTTTCCAGATAATTTTCGAATAATTCCCTCTCCTCGTTATACTCTTCATACCTCAGGGTTCGTCCAGCCATTATTGGAACCACCTCGTCGCCATTGTCATGTTTTTCTAGGGATTTGTAACGAACTCAACGACTCAGTCTCGTGTAGTCACCGGAAGACCTTCATTGTCTCACCAGTGCAAAACACGCACAGCCACAAGTTGTGCTGCCTTTCGAAACTGTTACAACGATACCGTGCAATGCGAAGGCGCATAGCTATACATAATAGTTACAAGGTAGTTTTCCGGCAAATTGGTTAGCAGTCCACATCTCCGTTAAGGAGCTGTTACCTATTCTTTTAGCTGCGCACTCCTGGGGATCCACATTCCCAAATCGCCGAATACTGTTCCTTTCTGATAACTCTGCAGTGGTGGATGTGATAAATAAGCAAACAGCAAGAGATGTTAGCTTGATGGATCTTATTCGAGAGCTAGATGTATTGTGTATGTTGTCTTGTGTATGTCGCACAACGTTTTCTTTCGAGCAAAATACATTCCGAGTAAGGCGAATGTGGTAGCGGATCACATATCTTGGCTACAGCAAGACAAGGCAAGGGTAGTGCAACCATCACTTGCTCCAGACAAGGTGCCACTTCATACTCATTGGCTGCCTTGGGTAAAGCATCAATAGCTACTTTTGATCGGGCCAATGCCCCACGCACTAGAGCAAGGTATCTCGGCAAATGGCAATATTTGTGAATTTCTGCGGACACACCTTAAGGAAGGCAAGCAGCAATTTCTTCCTGCTTCTCCCTATCTTGTTAAATGTTCCTGTGAAGCACTTTGCAAGGAAGGAAAGGCACCAAGTAAAATTCGTACATATTTAGCAGCTATTGCTGATGTACATAAATCGACAGGTTTCATTGACCCAACATCCAACTACCTTATCACTAAACACATGCGTGGCGTTGCTAAACACCGTCCGAATATAGATATGAGTAGTCCTCTTTCTACGCATGATTTGAAGAGTTCAGTTGTGCGTTGTGCGTTGCACAAAGCCATGTTCGCATTAATGTTCTTTGCTTTTCTCCGGATCAGTGAGGTAACAAAAGGGGAACATAACATCAACATGATTCAGTGTCATGTAACAAAAGGGGAATGTAACATCAACATGAGTCAGTGTCATGTAACAAAGTCAAAGATCAAACTTACTTTTTGTCTTATAAATAGAGTACAGGCCGTCCTTTCAAATTAGACATTCAACACACAGGTGGCAGCACATGTCCCCACAGGTTGCTGCAGGATTATGTGAAATTACGGGGCCATGATGGTGGACCCTTGTTCGGGTTTTCGGACAAGCTCCCGTTATCTCGGTCATATTTCTCTAGCATGTTGAGGAAGGCGGCATCAGCTTATGCAGCTGATGCTAAACATATATCACCTCATTCCTTTAGCATTGGGGCCACAACTTGGGCTGCGAAAAGGGGGTTCAGCACCGAGCAAACTAAGGCAATGGGTCGATGGCGCTCCACCTCATTCAATAGTTACATTAGAATTAAATAATTTGCTTCACCAACCAAGAAACCATGATTAGATTCTCACTGTTGCATTTTGTCTGCCGAAATCGTTGTGTTGTTTCAGGGCGGCTCGACTGGTGGTTGGATCTGGCGCTGACCTTGAGGCGGGAGGTGCTTGGTCCAGCTGCTCGTGAGGTGCTGTCCCTGGATGATGTTCTCAGTTGTTTCGCTAAACGCATACGTGCGGGACGTGTGGCAGTTTAACGCATGTTGTTTAACATTGGAACACTATTTGTTGAATTATGCCTGGCGCTTCGCCTGGGATGGGGTGGTCTCCCTCGTACCGTGGGAGGTGGGGGATCGAGTACCCCAGCCTTTCTGTTTGTACATGTATGTGTATGGCTAATCAACTTGGTAATTAAGCCCCTACTATGGTACTCTCTCTCATACATTTTTTCAGTTATGACTGATATGTACAGAAACTAGCTCATGCTCCACACCAGTTTAATATATTATTAAGAACAGATAGTCAGATTAAGTAGGGATGTTAAATTTAATGACATAAGACCCAGGCATGCGAAATGTTAGGACTCTTTTAGCGGCACACTTTGACTCTCTCAAAATACCGCTAATTGGTGACCCCTCAGGCACAGTAAGGCACCATGAATATTATGCAAGCTGAAATCCTGTGTGTGTGTGTTTGTGTGTGTGTGTGTGTGTGTGTGTGTGTGTGTGTGTGTGTGTGTGTGTGTGTGTGTGTGTGTGTGTGTGTGTGTGTGTGTGTGCATGAGTGCATGAGTGCGCGCGTGTGTGTTAGTATGTGCGTGTGTACGTGTGTGTGTTTGTGCGCGCGTGTTTGTGTGTGTGTGTGTGTGCGCGTGCGTGTATGTGTGTGCATGAGTGCGCGTGTGTGTGTCTTAGTATGTGCGTGTGTATGTGTGTGTCTTTGTGTGCGCGTGTATGTGTGTGCGCATGAGTGTGCGCGTGTGTGTGTATGTGTGTGTGGTACGTGTGTGTGTGTGTGTTTGTGTTTGTGTTTGTGTGTGTGTGTGAGTGTGTGTGTGTGTGTGTCTGTGTGTGTCTGTGTGTGTGTGTGTGTATGTGTGTGTGTGTGTGTGTGTGTGTATGTAAAAAATGTATATATTAACTCAATACCCACACACTTAACACACAAAACGACCAACAAATATTAGAATACACTATAAATGAACATTAGCCGTACAAGATCATGCACTCCTGATTTGCAAAGAAAAAGTGCATATCCGCTGAGTGCAAAACTATTATATAATGTTATATAAATATACATTTGTATATGCTCCACCCGTTGTTTACTTCGCTGAAAACATTTACATTACACATCAACTGCCATGTCATGTGCTTTGATGAGATGCAGTTAATCTACGAACGACATGTTAGAATGAGAATCAGAAATCGCATGATTCAATCTAGGATCTTGGCCAAGTGAGCCAATGGCCCATTTATGTTGTAGACGGGAGCCATTTTCGATTCGCTGCACCGATTTTAAAGCGTTTATCTTTCTCAGTTTGTATTTGTTGTTATATCTGGCGATTCAACCTCTATTCGTGGTGTTACATGATACCCCAAACGAGATGATACAAATTAGTATACGATAAATTGGAGACTCATGGATATTGCTACCCAATACGTTTTTATTTATCGGCCAACTCTCAACTAGAGGCCCTCCACTTATGGGATAACTATGTGACTAAGAACACATAGCCACCCACTCTCAGCGTTCCATTCTGGTGTTCTTCCTTTTTTTTCGTGTTGACGGTTTCCGAATTTATTGTTTCATGCCTTATCACCAGGATCCCAACTACTCCAAACTAATGTATGGGGTAATGAGACGCAAAGTTCAGATATTGTTCAGAGTGTTTCTTCTTCCTGCATATCGTGGACACTCTGTCGTATTCCTCTCTGATGGACATAACATCCAGGAACGGCATGATGTTGTATTTTCGTCCTCCCTCATGAAAATGATGCTACCAGTAGGGTCAATAGCGATCACGAGTCGATGTCATTTCTATGCTTTTTCTATGTATGCTTCGCATATCACATCATCCAAATATCGCTTTCGGTTCCTCGGTTCACATTTGCCTTGTGGTGGGGCTATCATTTTATGTCCCTGATACTACAGGTGTAATTTTACAACAGTGAGGGATGCAAGACTGTCCAGGACTACGCCAAACTTCTGCTCTTAATGTTCTCCTCCAAGTATACAATAAGTAGACCCCAAGACAATTGTCAACAATTCTATGGTGTTGTCTACTGCGAGGTTAGTGCGCTTAAGTTCTGGATATATTAAGCAAAACATTGATCTGTAAAATGAACCATCCTGAAGAATGTTAAATAATTTGCCAACTACATTGTTGATGGACATGAATTTACTATTATTTTTGTAATAGCATTGTTGGTATTGCAGGTATTTAGTTGTAGTTGTGTTGGAGGTCTTGCTTTAACTGATGTAATTATTGTGTCGCTCATTTTCCTTTTTTGTGTGTTGTAGTTGTAGCCGTGCTAGTTCTGCATTGACTGTATTATCAATAGTAGCACTAATGGTGGTGCTCCCTCAGAAGTAGTTGTAATACGTTTAATGGTCGGTCACGCATTGACTGTGGCATTTTGTGCTGTTTTCACTCTATCGTTAATAGCATCGTAGATGACTGTTTTAGGTAATTGCAAGATATATTTTTGTGCCGGCTATTATAAAAAGGAGGCTGGGTTTGCGAATGGCGTCACGCTAATGACGCATCAAACACATCCTAAGAATCGGACTTACCAGGTATCCCTTCATTTTGCGTTGATGTGTCTTACAACTCTCGGGAGAAGTCGTGGACGTCTCTAAGTTATTACTGTAATGTGTGCAAGGAGGCGATGTAGTGCGTCAGCGTAAATGAGAATTATGGACCAACACTTGTTAACCACTTGAATTAGCACGTCATTTCAAACACCACTGCCGCACTTACTAATCCTACGATTAGCGATTGGGTGTTTCGTTTTTGCCAAATGCGGCAGTGTTGTTTTTTTGTTGAAATAAGACTTCAAGATCGGGACGTGTGTGTATGGCTCATTTTTTTTATTAACACGTATTGTTTTAATGCGATACTCGCATGGAAATATTATTACTTTTAGCCGTTTTGAAGTGCGACATTTAAATAATTCAAGTGCGATATGAACGGTGTTAAAATATACTAGAAATCATGATATCCGCCGTATCGACACAATATCCGTTAAGTAAGCTAAGTCAACTATTGCACCAAGGCATTGTAGAATACGTTGTTGGTCAGTTCTATATGGGAATATTAAAACCATTAACAGCCATCAGCGTCTGCTCACGTCACACTTTTTCAAACGCATATATTAATGTGTTGTATATGACAGAACTCTAGATGCCTCAAATAGTCTCAGATGTTATTAAGGAAAGTTTGGAAAGCACCATAGTTGCCACATGCTGAACATATGTTTGATGTGCTGCACCAGATTCGGGGTCAATGTGATCTTTGAGTCGATGGTTGCTTCTGCGTCTGGACATTATGTACAACATCCATTTTAAGAAATCAGACTGTTTTGCCAGCGATTAAACATTAAATATCGCATCCATTACACACACACACACACACGCGCGCACACACACACACACACACACACACACAATAAGTGGATGAATACTGCTGGAGCTATTAATTTTTATATAAGCCATACATAAACAGGAATAATACAATACTATGTTCGAATGAAATATAATTAATACCTTCCTAATTATATCCAACTGTTTTCTTGCTTTTATGTCAGGCTCTCGATATACATGTTAACAATTCCTTGTGAACTCATTAAAGCATTTCATATTTTTAGGCATCTAATTATGTAGGCATGTTTCTAAACATTCTACAAATCGTTAAATGGTTATAAACGCCAGTACCTGTTCAACGGCTGTTTCTGCGGCAAGTCCGTGACATTGTGAAACGTTCTACACAAATGCTATCGGTGAATTTCTTCTCGCAGTCTCGGTTACATTTCTGAAATCGACTCTTGCAATTGGTTCTCCAGATATGGACTACGACACGCCTTCTGGCACCTTTGAAATTTGGTGAAGCATGACGCTGGACATCTAATTATTATTTACGAGGTTACACAGTTGCACAGTTAATATATAATCATGCGACTTTTTGCATACCAATAACAAGGTCCCTAGAATGGATGCTAGACACGTTCAGTGTTCGGATGTATGCCAAAAACTTTCTATTTATAACAGAAACATAAGGCAAGGATATTTTAAACGGAAAATATGTGTTAGATATAGTGGATGTCAGTAGTGTAGTAACTCAGCAGGTGCATGTGCAGTTTTGTCTATTTTAGCTGACCTAAGGGCATTTTTTTAGTTGACCTAAGGACATTTTTTTTTTTTTTTTTTTCTGTCGTCATTTGTTGACCTAAGCGTCCCTAGCAGAGAGAGAAGTACTTCCTGTCACGTGACCTGAGAATAGTAATACGTAAACTGACGGGTGCTTCCGTGTTTATGTTGACGTGACCTTCCCCTAACGGAAAGGAGTGGACCTAACCGTCATCTAGAGTGGTGCCTCCGGTGACGGAGGGGTGCGCGTGTGTATGTGTATGAATGCACGTGTATGAAATAACGAACGAAACACCAAAGTATACATGTGCACACGAATTTTATTGACTAAAGATACAAGCGTAATGAGTAAAAAACCGCAACAAGTGTGATGACACGACTTACGGGTGAGCTTACGGGTGTGTGACCATCGCGCCAGTGGCTCGTGATGATATTACGACTTACGGGTGACTGAACACCGCGGCAGAGGTCGTGAGCTTACGGGTGTGTGACCACCGCGCCATAGGCTCGAATCATATGATGACGATGATAATGAAACGCATGTGTATCTTAGTTCAATAGTTTAAGCCAGTCGAACACACGACAATCGTTTGCTACCAAATCAGTGCCGAAACCTTTCACGAATTCCTTCATAGGAAGTCCACGACAACGAAACATGAGATAAGCAACACAGTATTGTCCGCAAACGTTAGATACGTGACTCTGAGGTCTCTTTGAATTATGAGTCCATTCCACACAATGTTTATCCATAAATCGTCGGAATTCGACGTGTCGTGGTGGCAAGCCGTACGAACAGAAGTATTCGCCTTGACCATTATCGTCCACGTACAGTGCTATCCAATGTTCTCCCGGTTTCGACCTGTTGTGCCTGTTGCAAACGAAGGCGACCGGATAAGCGTCTATCGTCTGGGTGAGGAGTACGTCTTTGGGTACGACCTTACGAACGATGTCCTTGGTGTGTGTATCCTGGAAGAGTAGACGGGCAATCCGCAGGGTTTCCATCAATGATCGAAGGTGACGTTACGATTCTTGTCGATCTCCAGGACGGCCTCGAACTCGGCGTAGACGACGATGTCCACAGTGGTCGGCAGTGCTTCAGAGAAATGAAGCTCCATGCGCAGGTTGCTCTTTTCTACCAGATGGAAGGAGCAGTCGTCGCATCCGTCAGGAGTGAGATCCAAGCCGAAGAAGGTGTAGCCGTGACGGAAGTCCTTGAGAGTCAAGCCGTTTCCTTCGTCCTGCTACACCTTACCCGTCGAGGTGAACAGGCTGTGATAGGACCTGACGAAGAGGTTGCTGTCGAATCTGGGTTGGAAAGGTTTGGTGGGTATCTGTCGTCCGTCCGCGTACACGGCGAAGAAGTTCATGTGGTTGTTTTTGGCGTTGAACGGTTTTTTTTCCAAGGATCCGTTGAAGGCGTCGTTATCGATGCAGCACACCACGAGACGTTTTGGAAGAGCACCAAGAAAGAGATTCTCGTGTGTGTACGAGCGGGTACCTGCGGGAATGGAGAAGACCTTGCAGTGGACGGGTCGCATCGGGTACTTGGCTGTGGTTTTTTCGAGTGTCTTGATGTGAGCCAACTGCACGGCCGGATTGAGGGTGACCTTCTTGACGAAGAGCGCAGCGTTGACGATCTTTACCTTGCAGGCGGTGTTGCCTCCACCGGCCATGAGCGAGAAGGCGTCCTTGCTGCGTACCATACGTACCTTCATGTCGACGCCGTTGATGAGGAATTTATCCTGGAGGAAGAAGTCCGCGTGGATACGACCTATCATGTCGACCACGTGACTCCCAACCGTACTGGCGCGTCTGGTGACGAACCCCACGTTGCTCGTATCTCCGGTGTCTATTTCGACGGATTCCATACGATTACTCGTGTCCTTGCACCACAGCTGAGTGGTCAGTTGCGACTCCTTGGCGTCGTTGCCGTAACTCAGCAGCGTCTCTATGTAGGCGCGGTACGGGTACGTGTTGGTCGAAGGGGTGACGAGCGTTCCGTTCAGGTAGACGTCGACCTGGCTGAAAAGGGAATGGAGCCAGTTATTGACTGGACCGACGGGCTCGGCGACATCGAGGTCGCTTCCGTCGGCTTTGGTTATCTTCGCTTGAATGTGTAGCATCGTGGCGGCGACATCCGTGTAATCGTCTCCGGAACCGGTTATAAAGAATTCTATCGGACCACCCGAGTCGAGTGACGACATGGGTTGATGTTCCACCATGTGACTATCGATGATACTGGTTTGAGTCGGAGGCACGGTGAAGAGATCTAGTTCGCTCTTGACTCCCTCACACGATTGTTTATGAACGAACGCCATCGTCGTCGAATATGTCGGGCTCGCGTGTCCTTTGGAGAGAGGGGCGTTGGCGGCGGCGTCTGCGGCGTGTCTTTATCGTCGTCCGTCTTCCGCCTGTACTGACTCGATTGGTAGGGTACGCGCGTCTTATATTCCTCGGCTTACGCGCTTGTACACCAGCAGGGGACATGAGTTGACTCAACATCTCCCTACCGGCGGTCGTAGCGCGACGTTTGGCGGACGTTTTGATGTTCTCCCACGACAGGACGTCGTTGGCTATGCGCGCGCCGGTCGACACCGCTCTCTTTCCCAACGCCACGGCACCTCTCTTGACGAGGGGCATGATGGTACGCAGTAGACCTCCGAATAGACTTCCTAGACCGTGTCCTCGTTGGTAGCGGGCACCTGTAAAATAGGGAAGCGCGCCTCCCGCTTGTCGAGTGTAGTAGTCGTTGTAATTCATCGTCTAGAACAGTGCCGTTCGTCGTCGTCGGAAATGAAGTGTCGTCGTCAGTTTCCCGCGTTCGAATGGCACGTGCCGACCGGTATCGTCCCTTATATCAATCTCTATCGTGTCGAAGTCTTTGCACAGGACGGGTATGTACTGTATCTTTTCGAAGGTCAACGTCACGGTGTCGCTTTGTTTACCTCTCACCGGAACTATACGCAGCAGCGGAACGTGGCTGTCGCCAACGATTCGAGGTTCGATAAAGCTCGTGTAGACGTAGAGCGACTCGAAACCCCGCGTCATGTCCACCACGTAGTCGGCTTCGATCAACGTTTCCTTCTTCTTCTTCGACATATCTCCTAATAGTATGGTGTCGTCGAAGCCTAGAATGGTCTTAAACATATCACCGGTCAATATGACGTTCGATGCCATCGCCACTGTAGTCTTGTGCGTGATGTTGCTGTAGTATAGGCGCACGACATTATCCGATAGCACACGTCCTAGAGCTTTGTTTATCGCTTTGACGATATTGTTCGGTCCGTGATAATACCCACCCTCGATCTTGGTTTTCATCGTACTGATCTCCTGGTCGTCATCTTCATCGTCATTTCTTAGTCCTATACCGAACCACGTGTCACTCTCTCTCTCGTTGTACCAACTATGGGGATAGATTATCTCCGACAGACCACACTCCCACCGATCCTTCGTCAAGTTGACACGTTGCGGTAGCATCGTGATGTAGTGGGTCAACGTGTTGTCGGGATGGGTGTGCATGGAAGCGTTGCTAGGTAGCGTCAGGTAGAAATCACTGCTGGCGGTCATCTTGTTGTTGTTGTCGCAACGTCGGACTGGGTAGCAGGTAACCCAACGAACTACTCAAAAGAGCCGTCCACAGAGTCGGGTTCTCGTGACCGACGGATAGCTTATAGATACTGATCAATATGACACTGTACAAGACGATAACCTGACACACAAAAACGATCTCCTCTTTGGGACACGCGGTGCCGAAGATGTGCCACGGAGTCCTCTGTGGTGGATGCGGCGGTGCGTCAACTTCTTCTTCTTCGACAACTGTTGTCGTCTCGTCCGTCATGCGTGGATGAATGACATCTCGTCGAACAGGTGACTAGTCTTTATAGTCCAACGAGACCCTTGGCATCGATCCAGCTGTTGAATTTCGAAGGATATCCAAACCATTTCACCAACACCTCCCTTCGCCTCCCTACCTTGCGTCTCTGCACTATCGATTCCACGCGGTACAGTTTATCGTTCGGAATCGTCACCTTCTGCAACTCCGATTCGTAGAAGGTGCCGTTCAGTATCTCTCCGAGATCGTCCGTCAGACGATAGACGGGCGGATCGGACGGATGCACCTCGTGTATCGTGAATATTTCCTTTGTCCAATTCGGCATGTACCCTTTGTCGAATCGTCTCTTGACCTTGCTGATACGTACGCGATCCGCCACGTGGTACTTGGGCACGCCCTTACCGTGATGACCACCGTACAAGGTCTGCCACACCTCTTCCTGATTAGTATCATCCACCTGCGACGGAGCCAACCCGATGCTGCGGTGGGGTGTGTGGTTGTACGTCCTCACCAGATCCGGAAGGATATCGATGTATCGCCACGTTTCCTTGTGTGTCAGGTATTGCCACATCCGCGTCTTTAGTGTGTGATTGAAGCGTTCCACATCGCTCGCCTTGGTCTCCTCGTTGTAGGTGGCGAAGTGTTGGATACCGTGCTTGTCCAATACATTCCGAACGGTACGGTTAAAAAATTCCAGACCTCTATCGGTCTGCAACAACAGCGGCCGAACGCCGTCGTTGGCGAAGAGTCCGTCCAGTGCCTTCGCCATCACCGTCGCCGACTTGTTCTTCAGAGGAACGCATCGGGCGACTTTCGAGAAGACGTCGATCACCGAGAGTAGGAACGTCATACCGTCGTTTTCTTTTTTCAGACTGGACACGTCGACGAGATCGGCTTGCCACTGTTGATTCCGACGAGCACGCGTCGCTTCTTGAAATGAACTCTGACGGGTTTGTGTAGAGTGTAGGCGTTCTGTTCCGATAGCCATTGTTCGACGATCTTTCTCGGTACACGCTGTATAGGTCGGAAGTCGACTCGTCACAAAGACGCGAGACCCCCGTAACTCCCTACCTTAGAAGGATCGAAGTAGACTTCCTGGAGCTTTTTCCTCTGTGCTGCCATATTCGTATCAGATAGTCGACGGTGATCCCGGTCACGACGTGAAGCGTGGCGTAAGCGATACCGATAAACAGACGAGTGCCCCACGTCATCATGCGTCGTCGTCTTTAAAGACTCTCCCATGATGTCTTCTTCTTCTTCTTACGTCCTTCCTGCGGTGGTGTGGTGAATGGGGTAGAAGACGAGTCCATCCGTTGACGACGCGTGAGGGGTCTCCACTGCAGGGTTCGTCGCGCTCTACCGAGCGATCGTGCAGCCGCTACCGCTACCGCGCTCTTCTTTTGCGACTGCTGAATGTGTCGTTTCCTGTCCTGGTTACCCACCAACTCCATGGGTACGTTTGAGTCACCGAGTTGACGCGCAAACGTCTGCCATCCCGTCGGATTGCTGGCGGTCTTGCGCTTGCGTAGGACATCGTTTACGAGATCAACCATGTTACTTCCGCGTACCGCTGCTCCTCTGTACATAAGCTCTCCGCGTGCGTTCCACGTGACGTCTCCTCCTTTGAGACGATCAATCAGTTGCGTGGCTTTACCTCGAAGGTAATTCTGCCACTCTCCATAATACCACGTTGTCTTCTGTGGAGGCGGATCTATCATTTTTGCGGCGTGACGTAGAACACGCGTCACGAAGGTACTCTTACCGCATCCCGTCGGACCCGCGACTATACAGGTGAAGGGATGTTTCCATCGTGTATCCATGATCGTTGCCGCGTCTTCTAGTAGTAGTAGGCGGTCGCGTTCTCTGTGACGTTAGATGATACGACTATACCTCCACCGCACGAAGAGCGAAGGGGAACGAACAAGAAGGTGTATATGACGTACAGGTACACTCCGATCATTCCTACTATCGACACTCCTACGACCACTCGCGTCCGTGACATGATGGTCTATGACGACCGATTGCGTGACATCTGTCTAAGTAACTTTTTTTTTGACTACTGTGTACCTACTAACCACGTGACAGCAAAGCGGCGCCTATAACCCCAACTAACGTAGGGGCGCATTTCCTCTTTGTGTCAGTAGTGTTTCGGCGTAGACTTACAGCACGGCAATTGTCATCACACGTCCACCGGTCCCGTTGTGACTCCGTCCTCGTGGACCACGCGCTTGGCGTAGAAGTAGGTCTAAGCCGCGCGTTCCTGCATGTACGTTAACACGGACGACTTATTCACCCGGAACCCACGGTTGTTTCCGCTTCCACTCCGTCGATTGGTGAGCACGTCCAGGAACGACTGCTTGTCGATGGTGTTGAGTCGCTTGTTCAGACCCTTGGTGCTGTATTTATCGACCGAACCCGAACAATAGTAGGTCTTGCTGCACAGTCCCAGGAAACAGTCGCCGGACCATTCGACCTTGAATAGTCCAGGTGTTCTCTTGTCGTACGCCTTGCGCACCTCGCAACACGTCTCGGTACCGTTCCACGGACGTCCGGTCAGTCGACAGAGCACGTACTCGCTTCGATGATCATCGCAACATTCGGACGGAAGCCATTCGGAGCGGTGACGTAAGTAGTCTTCGCGTAGTTCCGGGGTCACGAGGTCATCGACGGACTCTCCTGCTAGAGCCAAATAGGCGCTGTCCGTATCGGTTTCGCAGTACTCGAACAGCGGAAGTTCCACGTACCTGACCATGAAGTCGTAGTAGAACTCCAACATGCGCAGTTTGGCCCATTGCAACACGAAGAATCCCACGTGTGTGGGCAGGGTGTATTTGACGGTGCGCTTGTGCATCTCTATCTCGTACGCATCGTCGGTCACGACGTCGAGTTGCCGGAAGCGACGATCGTTGATCGCCATCGATGCCCTCTTCTCCGTACAGTACCTGACTTCGCGGTGCCTATCGACGTTGGTTATAAATTTCCCATAGGAAGAATTCCCCATCAGTTTGTTGGTGTCTGCAATCATGGCCCTGTCGGGATGGACGTCTCCTTCGCGACGCGCAGTGGACACCGCCTCACCGAATCGTCGGAAGCAGGCGATCGGTGTGTACACAATGACCTGATAGACGTGAGTCACCTCGAGTCCGTGTTCCAGATACCATCGCAAGAGAGGTGTCGCGAGCAAGATCTTATCTCCACGATAACTTCCGATGAGCATGCGACGCGGGGTTCTCATGATGTCGTGTTCTTCGGCGTATCGACGCATGTACGGTCCGAGGTCATCGCGGGTCATGTGAATGTTCTTGAAGATGGGCTGCATCTCGGCAAAGTGCGCGCGCAATTCCTCCGGTACACGAATGTCGCACTGAATCATACCGAAAACCCTGCCATTACGTACCCCTGTCAGGATCTCTTGTGACGTCATCTTCCATGGCACGTGGCGGCGTCCAGAAACAGTTTCACACACGCATCGCGTCTCGTGACCTTCCACTCGCATTCCCACATCTCGACGACCCTGACGAAGGTAGGTCGTGTTCTTTCGTGTTTCGGCGAGGAGTTGAGTCATGGGTTTCCCGTTGACCTTGTTGACCTCAAGACCGGTGCACGGACATCCGTGATAGAAGCATCCGTGAAACTGATAGGCCGTCTTTGTTTCACTGCACCAACCGTCCACCAGGAGTTTACCGATGCGCTTCTCTCGACCGCTGGACTGGTGACGTATGACGCGTCCCGTCCTTTCGGACTCCCACGACAACCATTCGGCGGCCATCTGTCCGGTGGGCTGTCCTGCTTCCGGTCGGAACTCCTTTTCTTCCCGTCGTCGCGTGTACCATCCCGTCGGCATGTCCTGTGATAGAGACCACAAATACAATGCATTCGCATCATATCCAACGATGGACTGACACGTTCGAGCCGCATCACCGTAATCGTTCCGACGTATCTTCGTGACCCCTTTCACGTGATGTCTGGTGAAGATGAGCGAAGGTCCTCCGACGAAGTTATCTCTGACCAGTTGATGGACATCCTTGTTCGTCTCGTTGAAGAGGGTGAAGAAGGTCTTCTCCGGTACATAGTTGAACAGGTGGGCCAAGGTCAAACCGGGTATACTGATGGCTTGTTTGAACATGTCGAGACCGCGTTGTCGGTAGAAGGCAAACTGTTTGTCGATGGCCTCCAAGAACGGTACGACACCTCTGTTGTTGTACCAGACGAGAAAATCTCGCAAAGTCTTCATGTCGTTGTCTCGCCACGCCTCTTGACAACGGGTATAGTCCTCGTCGGAAATACCTTCGTTCTTCAGTCGACTGAAAAACGACTCTTTGGGAGGCAGAGCGGTGTCGTCGAGTCTCTCCAACCTGTCCATGTATTCGTACGGGAAGTGACCTTTCGTAACCTCGCAACCGTACGCTTTCAGATACTTATCGTACGAGAATCCCGGGGCGATATAATGAGTCATATCGAGGAATTTCAGGTCATTCGTCGATAGACACATAAACGTGTTGCCGCGTTTGATCACGTGAAAGTCTCCAGGACCCTCCTCCTCCTCTTCCTCCTCCTCCTCCTCCTCCTCCTCTCTTTCTTCCGATGTGGACAGGAAGTAGGATACCAGAAACTGTTTGATGACGTTCAGGTCGTACCTGCTCGAGTTGAATCCGATGACGGGCAACTGATGAAGCCAACCGTACAATTGACCCATGAGTGTCTTGTAGGGAATGGACGGTCGTCGCTTAGACTCGTTGTCTGTCGGTGCTTCTTCCACCGCTGCCGTCTCGTGTTCGTCCCAGGTCGCGATGGCTTCCGTGAGTTCTTGAAGGACCCTCTCGTAATCGTCTACCATGGCTTCGTAGGCAGCACTGCTCATAGACTGAAGGACGGACATCATGTCGGACACCAACTTGTCGCTATCACAATCGGTGATAAGACATTGCGCTTCTTCGAATCCAGGCACGTTGCTCGCCAGTGACACGCTCAAGGGTACGTGACGAGACACCCAATGAACCTTGTCGCTGTCCGACGGAAGGTGTGACGTATCGAACCAGGACTCGAAGTCGAAGGTAGCACGATAGGGGTAGTAGCGCAAGCACTCGGGAACATGAATGTTTTCGTCGTCCAAACGTTGGAAGACTGTCGGCGTCGGACGGTAGACACCACCGGGATAGATCTTTCGCGTGCCACCCTTACACGTGCGCTCGTGTCTCTCTAGTTGGTACGCGTCTTTCCACAACGAGTCAGCGCATTTCCTGCAACGATAAGAGTGACAGTACATATTGATGTCTTGTATATAGGAAAAGTGTGTGTCGTACACATTGATGTACAAGGTGTCGGAATAATGACACAATGAACGACGTACGAGCTCGGCAGTCGTCTTTCCGTCTTCTACTTCCTTTGGTTCGATGAGGGTGTAGACGCACACGTTGATCTCAAAGGTGGTCTCGATCCGATAGAGGTCGTCCATCGTCACTCCCTCAAAGTCTTTCATAGACACTCCGTCTTCGTGGTCGTACTTCTCGTAGAGTACCTTCACAGTGGGTTCCAGGTAACGTGGGTCACATCCACGATGCAGAGCCAGACAACGGAAGAAACACAGATTGTCGGTGTACTTCTTGTTGTTGTTGACTTCTCTTTCCAGTCCGATGACGGCACGGTTCTTCTTGATGTACCTGGAAAGGGTGATGTCCGCGCATCCTATAGGATGCTGTACGATGTGATTGACGAAGAAGGTGACGTTCGTGACCGCCTCGCATACCCATTGACTGTTCGGACGTTGATTGATAGCCCACTGTAACACGTCTGTTTCTCGGATACGCTCTAGAAATGCATCAAAGTCTTCGGTGTTGGTAATCAGACACGGTTCATCGAGGTAACGTCCGCAACAGTTACATGATGAATGATAATGATAATTCCTCAGGACAAAACCGTAACTAAGATTGGTCTTAAAGGCGTGTTTCTGTCGTTGAAACATGATCTTCAAGGATGGTTCTAGATGAGTCGTGTCCGGTGTCGTCACCCTGTAATTGAAAATTTATTGAAAGGGGCCTCTGATCACGTGGCTTCTGATGGTCGACCAGTGGTCTCGAACGACATCTCGCAGATCACTAGACAGATGATCAGGCAAGGGGAGTTGCGAGGGAGGATGTATGGGATCGACGACGTCGTCACGAGGTTGCTCTTCATGTCTTGTTCGCTTGGGTGGCTTCCTCCTCCTCTTCCTCGTGACTTCATCTCGTCTTCTACATACCTTGATATGTTGTAACAAGTTGTCACGTCTCGCGAATTCACGTGCGCAAATCTCGCAGCGGTGGTTTTTCTCCACGGGTACCTTACCACATGACGTCTTCATGTGACGTAACAAGGTGTATCGTCTCGCGAAATCTTTTGAACATACCTGACATCGATGGGTGGTTCTTTTGGATTCAGCAGATGGCGCCACTCGCGACGGTGACTGAAGGGATGAATGCCTTTGCTGGATGTGAATTTGCAAATCGTCGTATGTATCGCTGACGATACCGCAGTGACGACAAACGTGCTTTTTCATGACATCGCGTCCACCTACAACTGAAGGACGAAGGATGCTTGTCTATTTCTATATAATCATACGTGGTGATGGTGGTGGTGGTGTAAAGATTGACTATATAGGGGACACTATGTGATAACGTGGGCTACGTATAAATCGATGTGTGTGTGTGTGTGTGTGTGTGTGCGCACGTCGTATACCAGCAAAGTCACTCTTTGAAACGAAAGAACAACGGACACCCAAGAAGACTAGTAATATACCTTTTATTTCTCACTAAAGATTACACAAGCGTAATGAAATTCAAAAATCGAAAACTACTACTACTAATACTACTACTACTAGGTTACTATGACGAGGCGCCACTAACCTCAAACAACATTGTAGAGGTGCATTTCCTCTTTTGTCATAGAACACAACTAATTTTCAAATTGAACATGACTATAATGTTCTCTATGGATACTAGATACGACAGCGTCGATATGTTCGTCCCGAGTTATGTTTCGGGCAATGTCAAAGCAGCAGTGTCGCAACGCTTCCCTCGCAGTAGTCGACGTCGACGTCGACGTCGACGAATACAGTGCGTTAGCCAAGTGAGCTATATTGTTCTGTAGAGATGCTAGAGCAACGAAAGGCTCCCTATAGCCTAATGGCATGCAGTCCAGAAAGGTCGCCCATGTTAATAGTCCATGGGGCGCCAGGTCAAATATAGATTTACTCGACTGAAGTTGTTCGTATTCTGACGACGACGACGGTGATGATGTGTCGTCGTCGTCGTCAACGCAGGTCATCTCTAAAGACAAGTCAGCAGGAGATGCATCGAGGGTGACGTTATCGCATGTCATATCGAATGTCGTCGTCGTTGTCGTCGGTGACGTCGTATGAGGACGCTGCTGACGACGCTCATGGAGTACTTCGAGAAGGCGAGACGACGCAAGGGCATCTCGACACGCCTTCGATGACATATCTTTTTTTTTGGCGCCCATGTAATGTGCTTTTGTGTATCGACGTCATCATCATCATCGGTGTCGTCGTTGTCATCCGTATAAACACGACGTATACGACCTAATTCACCGTCATCCTATTAAACACAATAAAAAAGAACAAGGTTATATGATGATGAGTGTAAGTGACAGTTTCGTTAGACACCCTTGTTAATTAAGGTCAGACGTCAGTGCTATACCACAAGTGCGCAGGATGGCTTCGACACGTGGTATAGTATCATGTGTCCACGACGGAAAGTCCACTTTATATCGCATTTGTCTCACTGTCCACCTCAAAGTGTCATAGATCAACTCACTGCTCACTCTGTACAAATCAACGTCTTGATCTTCGAAGGTACGGTCCAGTCTGTTGATTACACGCCGAATACAGGCGTTGGCTGCAGTTGAGTACAACAGGTACAAGTCCCTCATTTCCGCTGTGAGCTCGTCTTCTTGTTTTTTGAGACTAGCTCTCGCCGGCACCTCCTTACCTTCATTCAGCAAGGATATACCTCGCTCACGTAGAGTCTCTTTCACTCGTGGGATGGTATAGTCACCCCACTCCGGTGTATGCGATGCATATCCGATTTGGTCCACTGCCTCATTCAGTGCATTCAGGATTTTGCTCTGATCCAGGGTGTACAGTGACATACAAAGGCCTTCGTGTTCACGACACAGTGACTTGGACGCGTAGAGCACGCAGGCGTTGGAGATAGTCGCTATAAATACATCTTCGTCTATCATTTCCTCCGATCGTTTTTGAATGGCATTGATCTTCTCTACACTCTCCCGTAAATCGCTACTACAGTGAACAACATCATCGTCGTCGTCATCACTACTCCATCTACACGACCCACAACAAAATTCACTTGCCTCATCATCGCTGACATCCGAGTAACTCAGATGTCTTTTCAACGTTTGAGATCCCTCGGGCGACGACGATTTGACATGCTGATAGGTCTCGTCGTCCATACACTCGAACAGGTATTCAAACTACAACATATGAAATTACAACCTGGTTATTTCCGGTGACACCTTGCCACAGTTACTGTTCAATCACTTCCAGTGCTGTCACGGAATAGTTCACGTAACAGCCTTTTGATGACTTTTTGATAGTCACCCTTACCTGTTTGCCGAACAGGACGCTCACTACACCATAACGCTCTTCGTCTGTTTTCAGTGACATATAGTCATTGGCCGACAGTCCTATAACCCGCTGGGTTAGGACGTCAAAAGCTGTGACCCACAATTCAACGCCTTTTCGATCACCCAACAATACACCCATACAGTATTTATATACAGACGCACCCTTCTGTCGACCGTGGACCGGACATGTCATGACGGTGTGATGACCTTTCGTTTCAAGCAAAACTTTGCGGGTACACTGACGACAAGACGCGTAACATACATATTTCGAATTCAGAGCGCATATTACAATATTCAGAGGTCTATCGAACACGTAGCAACCATCACTTACCGTTTCGAGACCTGTCAGATCGATCGCGTTGTTGGAGGTTCCCTTAGCGGTCGCCATGTTGTTGCCGAGTCACGAAGAATGCTTGAAGAGAAATCGACGGTTGAGAGCAAGAGTTGGTTATGTTTTCTACAATTTACCCTGGGTTTATATACACAGAAAGTGCTTCGGTTAGCAGTCTTGTGACTGTTAGTCAGGAGGGCGTTAAAGATAAAGCTGTCAATCAACTATCTTGTGACTGTTAGTCAGAGCGTTAAAGAAAAAGCTGTCAATCAACTATTTTACAGAGCAAACAAAGAAAAATATCCAGTCATCAGTCTTGTGACTGCAACAGGATACTAGGTAGACGATAAGACTCCTGTAGGATTCTTACGGTGCATATCCTGTCTTTAATAAGATACCCAGGATGTTGGCATCTATTTTTACGGACTAGTTTAGCGAACACAAAGAAAGACAGGACGTGTAAACAGATGGCTCGTTAAAAACAGGAAGACTAATCCGAGACGGGACGTCACAAGACACCACCTCGTTTACAAACGTATAATTAGACGCCTCATTTTGATGCGGGAAGTTGACTGGCTGTCTTGAAAGTTCGTGTGTTAACTTTTCAATTCATTTCATAACAATAACAACAACAAGAAAGATGGCTGTCGAAGGCGGAGATATACCCTGGGGTAAAATAAAAGAAGAATGGAAAGAAATAGAAAGGTAGATGTGAGTATCTATTATTATTATTATTATTATTTACTTGATGTCATGTGTGTTTTTTAGGACTATGTATTTACTTCATTCAGGTAATTACATAGGGTTCTTTAGAAGTTCTTCATATTTAACCGCTAGTTCTCCTACATATATCAAAACTTTGAAAAGTATGTAGTTACCCATAATTATTCATTTATCACATCTAACAGTTGACTATATATCATCTTTTAAGTTCTTCATATTTAACCGCTAGTTCTCCTATATATATATATATATATATATATATACTATATATATATATATATATATATAAACTTTGAAAAGTATATAGTTACCCATAATTATTCATTTATCACATCTAACAGTTGACTATATATCATCTTTTTAGCGCTGCTCGAGAAGAATATGATGATGAAGTGGAGGAAGAAGAAGAAGGAGAAGAAGAAGAAGAAGAAGAAGGAGAAGGAGAAGACTTGGAGTGCACGTAAGTGTTCAAATTATTATTTATTATTATTGCTTTTGCTTTGTTACCTCGGTAAATTCTCTCTCTCTCTCTCTCTCTCTCTCTCTCTCTCTCTCTCTCTCTCTCTCTCTCTCTCTCTCTCTCGACTTAGATAGACGGCGACTTCATCTTACAAGAGGCTTCGTTAAAGACAGGATGTTATATAGTAAAAATAGTTCTCTCCTCGGTGACTTCCTCTTACATGTCACAAGACACTTCGTTAAAGACGGGAAGTATGGATCACAAGACACCTTGCTAACGAGATGCTGTATAGTAAAAACAGTTGACTGTTTTCAAGATTTTGTTGATGTATTCAGTTTTAATTCCTATTCATAGACGAACTAGTTCTAAGCAGTTCTGACTGCTGACTCTTCTCTTTGACCGTCCACGCACTCAAAATAGCTTGTGGTTGCCTAGCAACACTGTGTGTGTGTGTGTGTGTGTGTGTGTGTGTGTGTGTAAGATTTAACGTCTCATTGGTATAGTTTTCAAAGTTTTAATACATACCTTACAGCGAAGAAGAGCTTCGTGATGAGCATCGTTGTCAATTCTACCAAACCCTGTGTGACATAAAGAAACGCCCACGTATTGAAGCGCCATCTCCATGGTATGATTTCACGTCACCACCACCATCACCACCTCCTATGGACACGGGCGACCATGAAAATTGGGGATTTATCCATAACGGAGATATTGTCGATGATGGCTATTGTTGTATGGATGATGATGAGTAAAGAGGTAAAATAAATAAAAGTTTCTACATTGATTATAATTTTTTATGTTGTTGGATTATTTCATTGTCTCTCACCTTAGATGAGACGGCTAGGTCCACTTCTCTCCACTAGGGGCGCTTAGGTCCACTTCTCTCTCTACTAGGGATGCTTAGGTCAGCAAATAACCACAGGAAAATGCCCTTAGGTCAGGTAAAATAGACAAAACTGCACTTGCACCTGCTGAGTTACGTATTGAGATCCACTACTACACTACTGATGTCATGTCGCCCTAGCAATGAATTATACACATGCACACGAACGCAAGCGCACGCACGCACGCGCGTGTACACATAAACAACATGTTGTTGGCAAGGCAAAATCTTATGTAGGACACCCATGAGCAAATGTTTTCGTTGTGACGTAGACATACGGCATGGTATGCTCTGCCGACTACCATTACTTCTAAAACTTCTCTTCAATCTTTCAAAGTGGCTTTATAGACCCACCTTTTTATAACAGCGTACACTGCTTAAAAGTAGGACAGATTTTACCCTAAGTTATTCATATTTTGTTTATCTATCTTAGTCTATTTTTATAACAGAAAGAACAGTTCAAGTACTTATACTAACATGATAATAGAGTTATATTAACATTTAAACCAACATACTTAATCTACTGAATAATCCAACACTATTTTCTTATTTTGTTATTCTTATACTTAAATATGTTTTATTTCTACTGTTTGTGTATTAATCTTATGCAAAGCGCTATCAACGTTGTGGATATGGCGATATAAAATAAACATGATTATTATTAAACAACGAACTTCGGTTAATGTTCTGCTCTGTAATCAGGTCACCTCGCCATTAATGCCACCTTGGGACAGTCCCAGTTTATTTCCACAGTAAAAGATAGGACGTTAGTCCCGCTAATCCGGTCACCTGGCTATTCAGGAATGCGGTCAGTAACCCAGTGCAAAACGACGAGGTTGCTCGTAGTTTACCCCCGTGCTTACTGTCAGGGGCAACCGGGAAGCAAAGATGCGGCAGGTGGAACGTCGAGCATCCGGGGTCGGCGGCAGGCCAGGCGGCAGTCTATCAATGCAAATGCGATCTCAATGTGAAGCCATGCACTGACGTCTCTGTGCTTACGCATTGACAAGTTAACTTCAGGAAACAATGCAAGACGCAAGACAGCAGTCATTTCAGGTAACACTTTGAAGGCATTTGTTTAGCCCTAGGTTTAGTGGCTGAGTAGGTTTGATTGAAAATCACGACACCGTTGACTATTTTCAGTGCTAACAATAGGGCACCGTGCATTACTGAGTGACCTATTGTATGCGTAAACACCCATGAACATTGTTGGAGTACATAATGTTGCCAAATAAGTGGGATAGCAAACCAAATCACGATGGAAGCGACATTAAAAAATCTTGTGAGGTACGAACTGGATTAGAAAACAAATACATAATATACATAGCGTAAGCCGATACCCGAGTATCATAAAATCGTATACCGGTACAACGCGATAAACAGAGAGCTTTTGGTCCGAACGGCATTGTGTACCTCATAGACATACCATAAAATTAACGTTTTAAAATGCAAAACCTACAAGCAACAAAAGCGACATATACAAATAGTAAAGACGTAGACGAAAGGCAAACTAACGTGACTATGTCATAGCTTTAATCGATGTTTGTTTTCACTGTTAGTACGGGTGTTATAAGTTGGAATAGTACTAACGTATCTTAATTCGTGCAATTCAGCTGACTTTAGTCTGATGACTACTCATAAGCTTAAAACGATCAAAGCTAACATTTTCATATCAATCATATTTGGCGTTATGTCAATATGTAGCACTAAGCAGGCTCCACAGTGAGGTGGCGCTACTGTTTGTTGCTTTAACAAACGCTGATTTCACATGCATTAAAAAAATTATGGAAATCAATCAAAACTCGGATGTTAGGCCAATAATCTTCGGACACTTCCGGTGCTGCCATTATGTGGTAACAGTCACACCATGTATATTGGGGCAGACTCTATTCTTGGCGAATCCACAAAGGCAAACGATATTAATACTTACCGGTGCTCTAATAGAAATGCCCGTCACCTGCGTTGGTAGATGAGAGTCGTGATACTAATATTTTCCAAATGTTATAAATATGTATATGATTACATATGTTATATAAACATCATAACGTGCTCGCAGATACTCGTTGTTTGTTCAAAATGATGAAGGTCGGAGAGAATGTGAAGTTCACGTCCATTGATGGGCCCTAGTCGAGATTTGACAATTTAGAATTGTCAAATAATATTCGTATTGCTATGCTTTTGGCATGAAAGTAACCGTAAGCATTGTTGTGTCAGCGTCTACTTTATGTTGTCAAGTCTATGAAGCAGCTGCCGTTTTTTAAAGTATTTGCCGCGCCTGCGTCGTTCCTTCGATTGGTAGGTTATGTTTTACGTATTACCGATTTATTTTCCCAATAAAAACTCAGGATCTTGACATTCAGCTTTATATGAGGTGTTTTGAAAATACGTAGGTCTTGCGTCCTATTGTTGGGGACGTAGAGTAATCACAGACTATCTGGCGCTCAAGGTTTAAGCCATCTAAGTGGAAAACACTAACATACCCGCATACGCAAACTCGCAATTGCAGATACTAACTAATCTACAGTACGCAGTACACAGATTGCATGTGATCAATGCAGACTAATGAAGGTCACTGTCTTAAGTCGTCAGTGTTCTCTTTGTTTGGGAGTAGGTTGTGTTCACGAAACTAAATCCCTCCATTCTCACACATTTACTTCAATTAAACACAACCAATTTATCGTATACTAAATTGTATCATCTCGTTTGGGGTATCATGTAACACCACGAATAGAGGTTGAATCGCCAGATATAACAACAAATACAAACTGAGAAAGATAAACGCTTTAAAATCGGTGCAGCGAATCGAAAATGGTTCCCGTCTACAACATAAATGGGCCATTGGCACACTTGGCCAAGAACCTAGATTGAATCATGCGATTTCTGATTCTCATTCTAACATGTCGTTCGTAGATTAACTGCATCTCATCAAAGCACATCACATGGCAGTTGATGTGTAATGTAAATGTTTTCAGCGGAGTAAACAACGGGTGGAGCATATACAAATGTATATTTATATAACATTATATAATAGTTTTGCACTCAGCGGATATGCACTTTTTCTTTGCAAATCAGGAGTGCATGATCTTGTACGGCTAATGTTCATTTATAGTGTATTCTAATATTTGTTGGTCGTTTTGTGTGTTAAGTGTGTGGGTATTGAGTTAATATATACATTTTTTACATACACACACACACACACACACACACATACACACACACACACACAGACACACACAGACACACACACACACACACTCACACACACACACAAACACAAACACAAACACACACACACACACGTACCACACACACATACACACACACGCGCACACTCATGCGCACACACATACACGCGCACACAAAGACACACACATACACACGCACATACTAAGACACACACACGCGCACTCATGCACACACATACACGCACGCGCACACACACACACACAAACACGCGCGCACAAACACACACACGTACACACGCACATACTAACACACACGCGCGCACTCATGCACTCATGCACACACACACACACACACACACACACACACACACACACACACACACACACACACACACACACACACACACACACACACACACAAACACACACACACAGGATTTCAGCTTGCATAATATTCATGGTGCCTTACTGTGCCTGAGGGGTCACCAATTAGCGGTATTTTGAGAGAGTCAAAGTGTGCCGCTAAAAGAGTCCTAACATTTCGCATGCCTGGGTCTTATGTCATTAAATTTAACATCCCTACTTAATCTGACTATCTGTTCTTAATAATATATTAAACTGGTGTGGAGCATGAGCTAGTTTCTATACATATCAGTCATAACTAAAAAAATGTATGAGAGAGAGTACCATAGTAGGGGCTTAATTACCAAGTTGATTAGCCATACACATACATGTACAAACAGAAAGGCTGGGGTACTTGATCCCCCACCACCCACGGTACGAGGGAGACCACCCCATCCCAGGCGAAGCGCCAGGCAAAATTCAACAAATAGTGTTCCAATGTTAAACAACATGCGTTAAACTGCCACACGTCCCGCACGTATGCGTTTAGCGAAACAACTGAGAACATCATTTAGGGACAGCACCTCACGAGCAGCTGGACCAAGCACCTCCCGCCTCAAGGTCAGCGCCAGATCCAACCACCAGTCGAGCCGCCCTGAAACAACACAACGATTTCGGCAGACAAAATGCAACAGTGAGAATCTAATCATGGTTTCTTGGTTGGTGAAGCAAATTATTTAATTCTAATGTAACTATTGAATGAGGTGGAGCGCCATCGACCCATTGCCTTAATTTGCTCGGTGCTGAAACCCCTTTTCGCAGCCCAAGTTGTGGCCCCAATGCTAAAGGAATGAGGTGATATATGTTTAGCATCAGCTGCATAAGCTGATGCCGCCTTCCTCAACATGCTAGAGAAATATGACCGAGATAACGGGAGCTTGTCCGAAAACCCGAACAAGGGTCCACCATCATGGCCCCGTAATTTCACATACTCCTGCAGCAACCTGTGGGGACATGTGCTGCCACCTGTGTGTTGAATGTCTAATTTGAAAGGACGGCCTGTACTCTATTTATAAGACAAAAAGTAAGTTTGATCTTTGACTTTGTTACATGACACTGACTCATGTTGATGTTACATTCCCCTTTTGTTACATGACACTGACTCATGTTGATGTTATGTTCCCCTTTTGTTACCTCACTGATCCGGAGAAAAGCAAAGAACATTAATGCGAACATGGCTTTGTGCAACGCACAACGCACAACTGAACTCTTCAAATCATGCGTAGAAAGAGGACTACTCATATCTATATTCGGACGGTGTTTAGCAACGCCACGCATGTGTTTAGTGATAAGGTAGTTGGATGTTGGGTCAATGAAACCTGTCGATTTATGTACATCAGCAATAGCTGCTAAATATGTACGAATTTTACTTCGTGCCTTTCCTTCCTTGCAAAGTGCTTCACAGGAACATTTAACAAGATAGGGAGAAGCAGGAAGAAATTGCTGCTTGCCTTCCTTAAGGTGTGTCCGCAGAAATTCACAAATATTGCCATTTGCCGAGATACCTTGCTCTAGTGCGTGGGGCATTGGCCCGATCAAAAGTAGCTATTGATGCTTTACCCAAGGCAGCCAATGAGTATGAAGTGGCACCTTGTCTGGAGCAAGTGATGGTTGCACTACCCTTGCCTTGTCTTGCTGTAGCCAAGATATGTGATCCGCTACCACATTCGTCTTACCCGGAATGTATTTTGCTCGAAAGAAAACGTTGTGCGACATACACAAGACAACATACACAATACATCTAGCTCTCGAATAAGATCCATCAAGCTAACATCTCTTGCTGTTTGCTTACTTATCACATCCACCACTGCAGAGTTATCAGAAAGGAACAGTATTCGGCGATTTGGGAATGTGGATCCCAGGAGTGCGCAGCTAAAAGAATAGGTAACAGCTCCTTAACGGAGATGTGGACTGCTAACCAATTTGCCGGAAAACTACCTTGTAACTATTATGTATAGCTATGCGCCTTCGCATTGCACGTTATCTTTGTAACAGTTTCGAAAGGCAGCACCACTTGTGGCTGTGCGTGTTTTGCACTGGTGAGACAATGAAGGTCTTCCGGTGACTACACGAGACTGAGTCGTTGAGTTCGTTACAAATCCCTAGAAAAACATGACAATGGCGACGAGATGGTTCCAATAATGGCTGGACGAACCCTGAGGTATGAAGAGTATAACGAGGAGAGGGAATTATTCGAAAATTATCTGGAAAGATTCGAATTTTTTGTAACGACTAACGCCGTGCCAGACGGCACCAAAATATTTGTTGCTCAGTATTGTCGGCGCACAGGCTTTCACAAAAATCAAGAGCCAACTGAAGCCTGAAAACTTGGCTGATAAAAGCTATGATGAGGTGGTGGCTGCGGCCCATGCTGTGTACAAACAGCAGTTGACAGTGATAGGTCGTCGAAATCAATTCATGAACAGAAACAGGAAACCGTCAGAATCGGTATCACAGTATGCTTGTGGCGATTGTGAATATCCAGTGGCAATTCAGACAGAAATATTGCGTGATGTGTTTGTGAAAGGACTAAACTTACCTTCTGTCCAGACAAAACTTATGTTGAAAGACAACACACTAACATTTGACAATGCATACAAAGAGGCCGTGGCTGAAGAACTAGCAGCCAAATGCTCTGTCGAATTCAATGCCTCATCATTGGGGGGAGGACGGGATTTTCCATGCTACTGCCAGTGCTAACCAGGTTGAAAGTGTCAACCGGGTGCAGAACTTTAGTAAGAAAAAAAGTGCCAACAAAGGTACAGTTTCCAGTCAAAGTCGTAATGCTTTCAACAGCAAGAAGTCCTACTACTGCTGTGGTGGCAATCACCATGAACATAAATGCCAATACATCAACGAACAGTGTCATTGGTGCAAGAAGACAAGTCACATTGCTCGGATGTGCAGAGCAAAACAGCGAAATCAAGGCAGAAACAGAGTAGCCCATGTGAGTGATGGTGACGAGCCAGCTGAGGACCACACGTTGGGGTTGTTTGGTGTTTATTCAGCCGATGCTGATATAAATGATGTATCCGGGTGCAAGAGCATCAAGGTGAAAGTAACCTTGGGCAGTGAAATAGTCCCTATGCAGTTAGACACAGGGGCTGCAGTCTCCCTTATCCCGGTAAGCACCTACAGACGGGTCCTGTCAAAATACCCTCTACAACCCTCAAGCATCACCCTCAAGTCATATACAGGTGATCTGATACCAATTGCTGGGAAGGCCTACATTCCAGTGACGTATGGAGAACAACACTTCATACTGCCAGTAGTTGTAACATGTGGTGAGCGACCAGCACTGCTCGGTAGAGATTGGTTGCAGCAGATAAAGTTGAACTGGAAGAGTATTTTCAGTGTGATGTCCGGAGCCACGTCTGAAATGCACAAATTGATGGGCAAATACGCACACTTGTTCAGAAATGATGGATCAACCATTTAGGGACATACAGCAACCTTGAAGCTTAAACCAGAGCAGAATCCAGTTTACCAAAAGGCGCGTCCTGTTCCTTATGCTCTTAGGGAACTCGTGAAGAATGAGATCGACCAACTTGAATCAGCTGGAGTGCTGAACAGGGTCGATAACAGTGAATGGGCGAGCCCGACGGTGAATGTGCCTAAGGTGAAAAATGGCAAGATGTCAGTTCGCATATGTGGGGATTACAAGCTCCTAAATGTCACCATTGAGGATGATAAATACCCCCTACCTACGGCTCAGGATTTGTTTGCCAAAATGGCTCACAAAGGGAAAAAAAACAACTGTGTTCTCAATCCTGGACCTGAGTGGGGCATTCAACCAACTCGAGGTTGATGAGAAATCGTCACCACTGCTCACGCTCAACACACATAAGGGACTGTACAGAACACGGCGTTTAGCTTACGGTGTTAAAACTGCGCCGTCCGTGTTCCAGATGACAATGGACAAAATTCTAGCAGGACTAGAAAATGTCATGTGTTTCATCGACGACATTCTTGTGAAGGGAACCACTGAACAGGAACATCTGAAGACACTGGAACAGGTGTTGCGCAGGTTGGATCAGCACAATGTGAGGTTGAACAAGACGAAATGCCAGTTTTTAAAGTCCCAAGTGAAGTATCTGGGACACACAGTTAGTGCAAATGGGATCCAGCCTATCCAGGACAAGGTGGAGGCCATTCGGAAGGTACCGCCTCCAACCAATCTAACGGAACTACAAAGTTTCCTGGGTGTCGTGCAATACTATGCGAAGTTTGTACCAAACTTGTCCACAATCTTGCATCCTCTCTACAAGCGCCTGAAAACTGGTGTGGAATGGTCGTGGGACAGAGCTTGTGATGGAGCATTTAACCAATGCAAAAGATTGCTCTCTAGTGAGACGGTACTTACTCACTATGACGAAAGCATGCCACTCATTCTTGCCACGGATGCAAGCTCATATGGAATTGGAGCTGTTATCAGTCATAAAATGTCAGATGGGGTGGAAAAACCCATCGCATTTGCATCACGAACATTGAGTGCCGCATAGCGTAACTACTCTCAGATCGAACGTGAGGCACTGGGAATCGTCTTCGGGGTGAAGAAATTTCACCAGTACCTCATGGGGCGATCATTTACCATGAGGACAGATCATCGTCCACTGACGAAGATATTTGGACCAAAGACTAGTATACCGTCTATGGCGGCAGCGCGAATGCAACGCTGGGCATTGGTACTATCTGGGTACCAGTACGACATCCAGTACATTCCGTCAAAGGAAAACGTTAACGCGGATATGCTGAGCAGACTGCCGGTAGACACTCCCGAATCTGCAAGTTCAGACGAGATCGAATCTGTATGCATGTTGACCGTCAACGAACTGCCGGTAACCTCACAACAGATAGCGGAATCTACACGCAAGGATACTACCTTGGCCACAATCTATGACTACACTCTGCATGGATGGCCTAGGTTGTGTGCCAGATTTGACGAACTATATCCATACTTCATTCGGAGAGAGGAACTATCCCTTGAAGATGGATGCATCGTGTGGGGCAGGAGAGTTGTCATTCCATCGACATACACCAAACAGCTGCTTCACGAGTTGCACACAATGCACCCAGGAATGGTGAGGATGAAGGCCATTGCCCGAAGTTTCATGTGGTGGCCGGGTGTAGACAGTGACATTGAAGAAATGGTACGAAGCTGTCCCGAATGTTCAAGGCAAAGAAATGCACCAACCGCCGTACCTCTCATGCCATGGCCCTGGGCCACACGCCCATGGCAAAGAGTACTTGTTGACTTCGCAGAAAAGAACGGAAAGATGTTCTTGGTTGTGGCAGATAGTCACTCAAAGTGGCTTGAAGTCCTACTTATGAACAGCACCACAGCCGGAAACACGATAACAGAGCTGCGAAAACTGTTTGCTGCATACGGACTGCCTGAATCGGTGGTTTCAGATAACGGACCCCAGTTCACTTCTGAGGAGTTTGGAACATTCTTGAAGTTAAACGGGGTGAAACATGTGTTGTGTCCGCCCTACCACCCTGTATCAAACGGCCTGGCAGAGAGGAATGTTCAGACATTCAAGAACATGCTAGCAAAGGCAGCCCCTCGAATTCCACTACAACATCGGGTTTCTGATATCCTGTTTCAATATAGAAACACACCTCACAGTATCACAGGCCGTACTCCTGCTGAACTGTTTCTAAGGAGAGCTCCCCGAACAAGGTTAACCCTGCTGAAACCTAGCCTGCAAACCAAGATTCACGAGCGACAGCAGAAGGAAAAACAACACCACGATGGTTCAAGGCATGTACCAACCTGTCAGAATCAGGAACATGAGAGCAGGCATGGAAAAGTGGATTCCTGGAACTGTGACCAAAATACTGGGACCACTCACATACATAGTGAGGCTTCCAGGAAACAACAGACGCATCGTTCATGTGGAACACATGATTCCGCGAGATGACACTCTGTCGAGAAGTTCAGTTCATTCGCCTGATTACTTCAGTAGCGGAGAGCTTCTCCATGCAAACGCAGCATCAGAGCTGGATAAGCCATCTGTTCCAGTCAGTAGTAATAGCGGTGGTTCAGCGGGGATGGTTGGATTCGGATGGGAAGAAGAGGAATGACGTCGTAACTAGGTCAAGGTCAAGTACCCGGATGTAGGTCAAGGTCAAAAGGTTTAAAAAAAACTGAAATAGCGACATCTGGCGGAATTTTCATGAACTATTTTCCCTGGCGGATAAGTCGGGGACTACAAGTAGTGCCACCTTACGGACAAGGGTTGAACTAAATGTAGGAGTACTGCCTAATTTGGTGCGTCTTATTTATGAAAATTGGCGCCCCCCTGCGGATAGGTTACGAACTGAAAGAGAAGTACAAATAACTCCCCCTGACGGATTTCAGTGAACCAAATATCGATACTGCTTAAGTTCTTGTCTCTTGTTTCTTTTATCTCTTTTTACTATAAAAATAGGTCAAAGACGTCATTAAACAGGTCAGTGACGTCGTTAAATAGGCCATTGCGCATGCGCAATGGTGTCTTTTCTTATGTCATATAGGTTGTCGACCATTTGTGTAGGTGTAGGCCTCTCCTAGCCTATACTTTTATAACCATAACATAGGTCCAAACCCGATGATTCGGTAGAGAACTAGTAAAATAAGTCAAAATATATCATTTCTGGTTACCATACATATCTACGACCTTCCCCTCACCCTGTTTGTAAATGTTTACCTATCAATGTATCTTATAGTCGACCATTTGTTTAGGTATAAGCCTCTCCTAGCCTATATATTTACAACTTTAACATAGGTTCAATCCTGACGAATCGGTAGAGAACTAGTAAAATAAGTCAAATTTTGTCATTTCTGGTTACCATATATATCTACGACCTGCCCATCACCCTGTTTGTAATTTGTTGCCTATCAGTGTCTCTTATTACTTGCATACGTCGACTTCTTCCTGTAATAACAAAGAGGTGTTTGTCAATTTTTGCGTACCCATGTATGTTATTAATGGCAGACGTGAAGTGATTCCTGAACATGTAACATTCTTTGAGACATTTTGTGCGCGAGGTGAGTTGGTTATACAGGTAGTGGTTTGTTTAGACCTTGTTTTGAACTTGCACATATATGCCAAGGGGAGTGATTGTAGGGACAGGTATAGATACGTACATTCTGGACTTGTTTGTATGACATCATTAAACTGCTACGCGCAATAATTTTGTACGCGAGATGAGTTGGTTATACAGGTAGTGATTTGGTTAGACCTTGTTTTGAACTTGCGCATACGTAATGTAATTCCATCATTTGATCATCAACAGTGACATTATTAAACTATAAACTGCTATGGCCAGTAATTTTGTACGCGAGGTGAGTTGGTTATATAGGTAGTGCTTTGGTGATCCATTGTTTTGAGCTTTCGCGCTTGAATATAATCCCATCATGTGACGACATGGTCAGTGACGTCGTGTTATAGCGAGTGGAAAATTTCCCTGTAAAATTTCATTGTAGAAGTTTCTTTGTTAATTTTTTCAGCACACTACAAAACTGACGCTACTGTGTACTACTGTGTCCTCGAGACGTGTCTGGACTTGTTTGTTTGTTGCGGGCGCGAGCTCGGTCGCGTCCTGTATAACGTCAAAGCTATCATAGTCATTTGGTTAGCCGCCCTTTGTAAGAACTTTATTAGAAAATTCAATCACGACCTTCAGAGTAAAATCATCGTTCACTACACTACAGGCATATCACGCTATAAGCAAACTGGTATGAACCGGTAACCAAGCCCAAGGTTCTATGTGTTGGAAAAACATCCGTGTATTTGTCCTGTGTTAAAACATAGGGAATATAAAACAGTTACGTAGGATAAACAGGTAGTGCTTTGGTTAGCCATTGTTTTGATCTCTCGTCACAAAAGAGTATTAGCTATTCTCATAGGTTTGAAATTTCGTCTTCATTCGGCACGCCCACGTGACCTTTATGTTCTGTCGAACTGTTATAAAAGGCATGCCTCTGATTTTTGTGGTCATTATATCTTACATTTTGGAAGATGAACAACATGACTAGTGATAACGTCCGACAAGAGAGTTTGCTACCGAAGGCGCAGCCTGCTCTGGCCACGGGCCCACTCGTTCTCTCGACCCAGATAATCAACCCGGACCAACAACCAGCGACCAGTTCAACGACCAGTCCGACGACCAGTTCGATGACCAAAACAATTTCGTCTCTGTCATCAGCTCCGTCAACCAATCCAACCATCAACCCGACGTCTTCACCTCCGACGAAACGTCGGAAGCTTTTGCCTCGTTATGCCTGCTGTATGTGTGGCAGTACCTTCCGTTGTAAAGGGAGTTGGAACATTCATGTGAAGCAGGGCTATTGTCAAAGGAAGCAAGATAAGCTGCGGCAGCGTAAAGAACAACTTGAAGAGCTAATAGTAAGTTTCAATTTCTCATAGTATTCAAATGCTATTCAGGTCTTGTTCTAAGTCAAAACCTGCTACAAAGAGCATCATATTATATTTCTCTTATACATATCAGTTGACCATTCATTATTAAACTCATTCCTTCACTGTTTCAGCGGCAAGAAAAGGAGCGTATTGCTGCATTTCTCGATACTTCTCCCTCTTCTCCCCTGTTGCGGCAAATATCGACCCCCCAAGCGACTGTCTCCATGGCTGAACACACCCAAGCAGTGCAAGGAGAAACGACGACAGTCTTTACATAGTAGAGTTGAACTTACTTCAGATGGTTGTCTGTTTGCAAACTGGTTTGAACTGGTATTCGCTGTGCAAGTTTGATCTATTATGCAGTCCGTGGATGTGTACTTTCTACTTTACAGTCCGTCCTCGTTCGGCAGGACCACGTGACTTTTCGGCACATTCACTAACTACATAAGCGCGGTGTTTTGCCAATAGGACCGTCATTCGCATTACGACGACATCACGCCTAACATCAGGATGTTGAACATGCCCTATTACCAACCTTCCGATGCAGCAGACTCGAGCGATGAGGACGAGCCAACGAACCGACCCATCATGCCGGTGACCAACCGTCCTTCCGTTCCGACGGAACCAGAGGGCGAGGACATCTGGTACACTAGGCTCTGCGATGTGCCAACTTCCGCTCCTAACGATGTCACGCTGAACTCTCAAGACGACACTATCCATGTGTAGTATCAAGTGTTGGTTACAAGACTCCGTTTCGAAACAGTGGCGAAACACTATGAAACAAATGGTTCTGACACTAATGGAGGATGAGGTTGATTAAAGACTGGTTGACTGTCTGGAACAATACCGCAACCAAGTATCCGAAACGACTTTGTTGGACCCACAAGGGCTCCTCGCCGCCTGGCAAGCAAGACTGAAGTAGTGAGGTGTGGTATTGTCTTGTACACGATTAAACTTTGCAAGACTGTATCAATGTATAATCTTTGGTTCTTGTAGTTATGGAGTGTGACATGTAAATACGTTTGTGTTGTTCAAGAATAAACTGTGCAAACCTCATCTTGTGTCTTTTTCATAGTATAATGCAATGCATACGTTGGGAACCTTACTCATTGTCTTAAGCTCTCACGCATTCACTCACTCACTCACTCACTCACTCACTCACTCACTCACTCACTCACTCACTCACTCACACAAGCCCTCACCCACTCACAAGCCCTCACGCACTCACTCACACAAGCCCTCACTCACTCACTCACTCACTCACTCACTCACTCACTCAATCACTCATTCACTCACTCACTCACTCACTCACTCACGCACTCACTCGCTTCCTAACTCACTTACTCACTCACTCACTCACTCAAGCCCTCACTCACTCACTCACTCACACAAGCCCTCACGCATTCACTCACTCACTCACTCACTCACTCACTCACTCACACTAGCCCTCACGCACTCACTCATTCACTCACTCACTCAAGCCCTCATTCACTCACTCACTCACTCAGTCACTCACTCACTCACTCACTCACACAAGCCCTCACGCATTCACTCACTCACTCACTCACTCACTCACTCACTCACTCATTCACACTAGCCCTCACGCACCCACTCACTCACACACTCACTCACTCACACAAGCCTTCACTCACTCACTCACTCACTCACTCACTCACTCACTCACTCACTCACTCACTCACTCACTCACTCACTCACTCACGCACTCACTCACTCACTCACTCACTCACTCACTCACTCGCTCGCTCGCTCGCTCGCTCGCTCCCTCAATCACTCACTCACTCACTCACTCAAGCCCTCACTCACTCACTCTCTCACTCACTCACTCACTCACTCACTCACACTAGCCCTCACGCACTCACTCACTCACTCACTCAAACCCTCACTCACTCACTCAGTCACTCACTCACTCACTCACACAAGCCCTCACGCATTCACTCACTCACTCACTCACTCAGTCATTCACACTAGCCCTCACGCATCCACTCACTCACACACTCACTCACTCACACAAGCCCTCACTCACTCACTCACTCACTCACTCACACAAGCCAACGTTTCGTCGGAGGTGAAGACGTCGGGTTGATGGTTGGATTGGTTGACGGAGCTGATGACAGAGACGAAATTGTTTTGGTCATCGAACTGGTCGTCGGACTGGTCGTTGAAGTGGTCGCTGGTTGTTGGTCCGGGTTGATTGTCTGGGTCGAGAGAACGAGTGGGCCCATGGCCAGAGCAGGCTGAGCCTTCGGTAGCAAACGCTCTTGTCGGACGTTATCACTAGTCATGTTGTTCATCTTCCAAAATGTAAGATATAATGACCACAAAAATCAGAGGAATGCCTTTTATAACAGTTCGACAGAACATATAGGTCACGTGGGCGTGCCGAATGAAGACGAAATTTCTAACCTATGAGAATAGCTAATACTCTTTTGTGACGAGAGATCAATACAATGGCTAACCAAAGCACTACCTGTTTAACCTAAGTAAATGTGTTTTATATTCCCTATGTTTTAACACAGGACAAATACACGGATGTTTTTCCAACACGTAGAAACTTTTTTGCTTATAGCGTGATATGCCTGTAGTGTAGTGAACGATGATTTTATTCTGAAGGTCGTGATTGAATTTTCTAATAATGTTCTTACAAAGGACGGCTAACCAAATGACTATGATAGCTTTGACGTTATACAGGACGCGACCGAGCTCGCGCCCGCAACAAACAAACTAGTCCAGACACGTCTCCAGGTCACAGTAGCACACAGTACCGTCGGTTTTGTAGTGTGCTGATAAAATTACCAAAGAAACTTCTAGAATGAAATTTTACAAGGACATTTTCCACTCGCAATAACGCGACATCACTGACCATGACGTCACATGGTGGGATTATATTCAAGCGCGAAAGCTCAAAACAATACATAACCAAAGCACTACCTGTATAACCAACTCACCTGGCGTACAAAATTACTGCGCGTAGCAGTTTATAGTTTAATGATGTCACTGTAGATGCGCTGACGTAACCGATTTGAGAGGCCCAACCTGAAAGGTTTACGTAAACTACTCCACAAAACAGTGGCGACGAGTTCGCCGGCGTTTCTCTGACGGAGCTCGATCGGGTGGAGACGGTCTTTAAAACCAACGTGATCGTGTAACGACTGGCAGAGGAGGCGGAACCCGAGAAGCCGACCGCCGAAATGGTGCGTCGTTCGGTCTATCGCTATCCCACTACTGTGAACGTGAACGTGTACGACACACACTACTCGTACATACAGGACGTTTCACTGTTCTGTCATTCGTTCCGATGCAGTAAGTGCGGTGACACGTTGTGGCGAACCGCCTATTTATTGAAGCGCCACGAAGCGACGTGCGAGGGAGGCGTCCGCCACGTCTACCTCGGCGGGGTCTACCATCCGAGACCGTCCGTGTTTCAACAGCTCTCAGACGAAGGTGTCGACGTGGAGGACTCTCAGCGCTACTATCCGTACAGGGCGACTTTCGACTTCGAATGCTACTTCGACACGCGTGACCTACCGGCGGACAGCTACAAATGCCGGTGGCTTGCCCGGCACGAATTTCTCAGCGTGAGTATCGACTCGAACGTCTCCGGCCACGAGGCGGCGCGGTGTTTCTTCACGACCGGGGATTCTAACGAGCTCACGAAGCTCCTGATCGCCGCACTGGAGACAGTGAGCGCGGCAGCGTGCGCGGCTCTACGACCCTCTTACGAGCCTGCCTTCGAGATCGAGATCAGCTCGCACGAAACCGAATGGGACCTCAAGTGTCAAGAACAGTCGGCGGGAAAGAACCCGTACACCGTACTCGCCGAGGGCTTGTGGGCCTACCTGCGCCAGCTCCCCGTTCTCGGTTTCAACTCGGGCAAGTACGACCTGAACGTGGTCAAGAATTATCTCACCCCCTTCTCGTGGGCGGCGGGCAGGACTTGTCATCGGCCTTCACGATCAAACGTCAAAACAACTTCATGTGTCTAGGAGATGTTCAAGTTCCTGGATATCACTAACGACCTGGCCCCAGGTTTTAGCTACGCTAAGTTCCTGAAGGCGTACGGCTACGAGGTGAAGAAGGGTCACTTTCCCTACGAGTACCTGGACGATCTGCGGAAACTAGACGACGCCGAACTGCCGCCGCGGGAGGCCTTCTACAGTCACCTAAAATGCGAAGGGATCTCCGACGAGGCGTACGAGGTATGCGTGAAGGTAAGACGCGACGAAGGAATGACGACGCTGAGGGACTTTCTCGTCTGGTACAACAACAGGGATGTGACCCCGTTCTTGGAGGCCTTGTACAAACAGTTTGCCTTCTACCAGCATCGACATGTTCAAAGACGCTATCAGCGTGCCGGGACTGACGCTACTCTACCTGTTCAACGGGCTCCCGCCGACGATACACTTCACCCTTTTCAACGATCCGAACAAGGACCTGCACCGGCTCGTGCAATCTCAGATCGTCGGAGGACCGTCTATCATCTTCGCACGTCATCACGAGGCCGACGTGACCGTTCTACGCCGAACCGAGAACGCCGAATCGGCCCACCCTTGTTGCTCTATAGTGGGGTACGATGCGAATGGTCTCTACCTCTGGGCGCTCACGAAGACATGCCGACGGGGTGGTACACGCGCCGACGTGAGGAGAACGCCTTTCGTCCGGAACGAATGCATTGCTACGGACGTATGGCCTTGGAGTGGCTGACGTGGGAAGCCGAGCGGACGGGCGTGGACATACGACACCAGGTCAACGGGCGCGAGAAACGTGTGGGTAGGTACCTGGTCGACGGGTGGTGTCGGGAAACTAAGACGGCGTACCAGTTCCAAGGGTGCTTCTTCCACGGTTGTCCGTGCACGGGCAAGGAGAAGAACGACGTCAACGGGAAACCTATGCGGCAACTGTACGCCGAGACGTTCGCCACTACAGCCTACCTTCGCCGCTACGTCACCGTCGTCGAGATGTGGGAGTGCCAGTGGCGCGCGGCGAGGCCGCCGTCCCCCGTCGACAGCGGCGCGGCCAACTCACGCGGATGCAGATCTTGGAGGCCGTACGCGACGGTACCCTCTTCGGTCTAGTATTCTGCGACATCGCCGTACCGGACGAGCTACGCGCCGTCTTCGCCGAGATGCAGCCCGTCTTCAAGAACACCAACATCGACCGCGACGATCTTATTCCGTTCATGCGTCGCTACGCCGAGGCGCACTAGCTCCTGAGCCGTCTTCAAAGTACGCTCGTGGGGAGTTTTTTTGGTACCGAAATTCTCCTCGCCACCCTGCTACTGCGGTGGTATCTGGAGCACGGACTCGTCGTCGGCCGCGTGTACCAGATCGTCGAGTTCGACCCGGTCCCGTGCTTTCGTCGCTTCGGCGAGATGGTCTCCGCCGCCCGACGCGAGGGCGACACCGACCCCGACAAGGCCATCATCTCCGAAACGTTTAAACTTATGTGGAATAATTGCTACGGAAAATCGATTACGCGAGTCGATCTCCACAGGGACATCAAATACTGCACGATAGCGGGGCCTCGACGCTGATCAACGATATTCGCTTTCGACAACTCGACGTCGTCGTGCCCGATCGCCTCTACGAGGTGGCTTTGAACAGGCGGACCGTCTGGTACGGTCTCCCCACCCAGATCGGCTACTTCGTGTACCAGTACGCAAAACTGCGCATGCTCCAGTTCTATTACTATTACGTACGTACAGTGCCGAAACGGCGGTCGACCGTGGGCCCCCGCCGACTGCTGCGCGGTCCGTCGAAGTACGAAAAGAGAACGCCGGGCCTCTTCATAGAGGAATGGTCCAGTCGCGGTATCGTCACGCTCTGCAGCAAGACCTACTACTGTTTCGGCGCGGCGGGGGATAAGTACAGCATGAAAGGGCTGAGCAAGCGCCAGAACGACATCGACAAGGACACGTTCCTCGCCGTGCTGCGGGGTCAACGGAGCGGCTGTGGATGGAACCGCGGCTTCCAAATAAAGCAATCGTCCGTTTTGATGTACATTCAGGAGCGCGCGGCGTTGAGCTACTTCTTCGCCAAGCGACGCGTGCTCGACGACGGGGACACACGGAGCCCGTACTCGTATAACTCCTCTAACCTACCCTACCCTACCCTAACTCCTACCCTACCTAGGGCCGCCCCCTAGGGGTAGGGTATGTGTGTATGTATGCATGTATAGGTAGGGACTAATAAAAAGAGTGAATACCACCGAGTTGATCATCGTCTCTTATTTACTATTAACCGATACATTTAATACGGTTTTAATGGGCCGTCGACTAAGCGATACACCACTGAGTTTTCATCGGCTTGCTATTAAGCGATACATTCAATACGGTTTTAGCCACCCTAGGTGGATCGACTAGAAACTTCTAAGCAATACATTCAATACGGTTTTAGCCAGACAAATACGAGGCAGTCGTTAGCCACCCTATCGGTGCCGAATAGGCCCTTGAAAACACTTACCGGCATGCCGCGGTATCGGAGGAGTAGGTAGGTAACGTAATATTGTCCGCATACGTTAGACGTCACACTCTGCAGTCTCTTTTCGTTGTACGTCCACGAGTCGCAGTTACGGCGCAGAAAGGTATGGAAGTCGGCGTGTAGCGGCGGCAGTCCGTACGAATCGAAGTACTCGCCTCGCAGTTCGCATCCTCGTACACGGCGATCCAGTGTTCCCCCGGCTCGCCGCCGTCGTCGGTGTTGCACACGAAGGCCGCCGGCCGCGGAGTTCGTCTTTAGGCAGTACGCCGAAGACGACGTTTTTAGTGAAATTATCGATCTCCAGGCGGCGCATTTGCTGAAACGTATCCATGCTGAGTAGTCGTACACAACGTTGCGGTACCTGTCGATCTCTAGCACCGTCTCGAACTTGCGGTACACGAAGACGTTCACCGTCCGCGATAGCGCAGCCGCGAAGTGCGCCTCCACGCGTAGGGTCACCTTGCGTACGACGTTGAAATGATCACCGTCGCAACAATCCTGCGATAGATCGAAGCCGAAGATGGCGTATCCGCCCCCGAAATCGGCGCGTGTCAGGTCGTTGTCCTCGTCCTCGTACGCCTTCCCCTTCGCCGCGAAGGGGTTCAGATAGCTTCTGACGTAGGCATTCGTCGCGAAGTTCAGCTGCAGCGGCTTGCTCGTCACCTGGCGTCCGTCGACGAAGAGGGCGAGGAAGTTTATGCCGTTGTGCTTCGCGTTAAACGGGTTTTTATTGTAGGTCCCGTTATAGGAGTCGTTGTCGTTCAGGCATAGGAACACGCGTTTCGACAGCACCCCCAACCAGACGTTCTCGTGTGTGTGAGACATGGTGCCCTGCGATATCGAGAACACCTTGCAGTCGATTTGGCGTAGCGGATACTTGGCCGTCCCCTTCGTTAACGCTTTGATGTGACCGAGCTGAAAGGCCGCGTTCACCCTGGCTTTTCGCACCTGCAGGAAGGTCTCCAGCAGTACGAATTTGAACACCGGAATGGCGCCGTCGCCACGAGCGCGAAAGCGTCCTTGCTTCGCATCAGTCGGAGTTTAACGTCGACCCCGTTGAGTAGGTAGTGGGCTTGCATGAAGACGTCAGCGTGCAGGCGTCCTAAAAGCTCCACCTCTCGACTGCCCCGGATATGGTATCGCCGTCGCGTGTACCCCTCGTTCTCGTCCGTGATCACCTCCATGTGCCCGCCGGTGTCCTTACACCACAGGGTGCACTCGAGCTGGGTCTTATTGGCATCGGCGCCGTAGCTCAACAAGGTCTCGATATAGGCCCGATACGGATACGTGTTAGTCGACGGAATCACGAGCGTGTCGTTCAGCGACACGTCGACTTGACTGAAGAACGAGAGCAGGAAGTTATTGACCGGTCCCACCGGACTGTCGTCTTGGAGATCGGTACCGTCCACCTCACCACTTTGACTCGTTCGTACAGTCTAACGCTCGCCAGGTCCAGATAGTCGTCTCCCGACCCCGGAATGAGAAACTCAATAGGACCGCCCGCATCGAGGGCAGTCAGGGGTTGATGGTCGATCCACTGGCCGCTCTCGATGCACCTCTGCGTCACCGGGACGGTGAACAGGTCCAGTTCTCTTTTTAGACCCTCGCACGACTGTCGATGCACGAATGCCATTCTACTCGGTGAATATGTCGCTCGGAGGCGTCTGTTTCTTGCAGGGCCGTTTCGTCTTATTGGTTGTCGGCGCTCTGCCCGGTGGTTTTTTATGTCTTCGTTTCGGGTGCCGCGCCTGCGTATTCAGCAGTCCGTCCTGTAGGGCGGCCCCCGCGTCTTTCGCGCGCCGTTTCACCGACTGTTTCAGATCCCGCCCGTCGACGACGTCCCGCGCCACGCGGATGCCCGTCTTGAGTGCCCGCTTTCCCAGCGCCAACGTTCCTCTCTTGATAAGCAGCATGGTGCTTCGAAACAGGCTCCCGAAAAGATTCCCCAAGCCGTGACCCCGCTGCACTCTAGAACCGATGAATACCGGTAGGTTGCCGCCGACCTGTCCAGTGTAGTAATCCTCGTACACGGAACTGCCGGCCTTCGCCATGAAAACAGCTTCGTTTTGCAGCGTCTGATGTGAAGCGTCGCCACGAGTTTCCCCTGTTCGAATGGTATCGGACGACCGATGCCGTCCCTTATATCTATTTCGATCGTGGCGAACTGTTTCCGCAGTAGGGGTACGTATTGGATGCGATCGAATGTATTCGAGACGATGGTCCCGTGCGTGCCGTGGATGGGGATGCTGCGGAGTAGCGGGGCGAATGCGTCGCCGACGATTCGCGATTCGACGATGTCCGTGGATACGTACAAGGTGTCGAGTCCCTGATGCATGTCCACCGTGGACGACCCCTCCTGCTCGAAGGTGAACGCGCCTTCACCGCTGGGGAAGAAGGTGGTCCACGGGTCGAGCTGTAGACCCGTCTGCACTTCGGGACCTTTTTATAACGCACGAGCCGAACCCGAGCATGCTTGTCAGGGCACTCTGGAGGGCTATGGAAAATTCGACACCCTTTGACAAACGCAGCGTCCTGCGGTTAGAGATCGGGCTGTAGCGCACGTTCGCCTTGACTCTGTCGGTGCTCGCCTTCTGCAGCCCCTCGTTGATTTGATGCATCAACTCGTAAGCGTTGTAATAAAAACCGTGAGGGATGGTACAGGTGCAGTAAATCAAGGTCCCGTCGGTGGCAGTAGGTAAACGTTTTCTTCCCCCTGTTCGCAAGCCAAATAGAAGACGGTGTCCTCTTTTCTCACGTTGTACCAGGTGTGCGGGAACTGTAGCTCCACCAGTCCGCATTCCCACTGCCCTGGTAGATCGACGCCTTGCGGCAGAGTCGTGATGTAGTGAGTCAGCGTGTTGTCGGGGTGGTCTTTCATCGAGGCGTTACTCGGCAGCGTCAGATAACAATCGGACGACGCCATCGCGTTTCATAGACGGATTTGGCAGTAGGTAACCAAGGCAGCTACTCAGAAGCGCCGTCCACAGATTGGAGTCGCCCTGGCCGCGCGATAGATTATATATACTGACCAGGATGACCGTGTACAGGACGACGATCTGACACAGGAAGACGATATCGGCTTTGGGGCTCTCGTTACCGCAGAGACGCCACTGAATGTGTTCGTCGACGGGAGGCATCGGTTACGTCGACGGTAACGTCGTCGATCGTTGTCACCTCGTCGATCATCGTAGCGCGATTGCGGTCTGTTAATACAGCTCATAAAGATTGAAGAGCCGTTGCACAGCCCCTCACCCCAGTGTCGCATTCAACGCGAGATAGTCGCCAGTACCCCGAGTGTCGTATTCAACGCGTCATGACGCCTACCCCTTATAGTCCACGAGTGCCTTGGCGTCGATCCAGCTGTTGAAAGAGGCCGGATAACCGGACCACTTCACCAGCACCTCTTCATCCTTACCACGTCGGCGCCTCTGTAGAACCACCTCCACCCGATACACTTCATCCTTTGAGACGAATAATTTTTGTAGCTCCGGTTCGTAGAAGGTTCCGTCTAGTATCGTTCCGGCGTCGTCCATCAATCGGTAAACGGGAGGGGCGGACGGGTGCGATTCTACGACGGTGAAGAGCTCTTCGCTCCAGTTAGCCATGTATCCCTTCTTGAACCGACCCTTCGCCTTGCTGATGCGTACGCGGTCTCCCTCTCGCAGTTTCGGCTTGCCCCGACTCCCGCCACCGACGTACAACCGTTGCCACACGCTCTCCTGGTTCTCGGCGTGGACAATCGCCGGCGTCGTACCGATGCTTCGATGGTAGGCGTTGTTGTACGACCGCACGAAGTCGGGCAACGCCTCCACGTACTTCAACGTCTGATGCCTCGTGAAGTACCTCCACATGCGGGTCTTCCGCGTCCGATTGAATCGCTCCACGACACTCGCTTTGGTCTCTTCGTTGTGGGTCACAAAGTGGTTGACGCCGTGCGCCTTCAAGAGTTTCTGAAAGGGCCTGTTGATAAACTCCGTCCCTTTGTCGGTTTGCAGCGCGTTCGGCGGTTGTTGCTGCTGCTGCTGCAGGCCCTCGAAGGCCGTAACGAGCGCCTGACCGGTTTTACTCTTCAACAGAGCCCGCTTCGAGAAGACGTCTATGACCGTCAATAGAAACGTCGTCCCGTCGTTGTGCTTTTTCAGGTTAGCTACGTCGACAAGATCGGCTTGCCTACAATAACGCACCGTCGTTTGACCGGTTTGTGAAGGGTATAGGCGTCATGTTCCGTCAACCATCGCTTGATTGTCGGTTTCGGTACCAGAGTCGTTCGGTGTAGCGCGTCGACGCCGCCGTAACTCCTCACCTCAGTAGGTCGCGTTGAGGGCGCGAGTTCCGTTGAAGGTTTCGTTGCGTACGACGACGCCTCCAGGGCACCATCGCCCCCATAGGGAATCTGACCGATTTCTATAAAATAAGATACAGATATATAAAGAGAAAAGACTGCTGCTGCGACTACTCCGCCGACCACCGTTCTTTGTCGGAACATCCTGGCTTCTGAACCTCTCGGGCGTTCCACCCTCTTTAATAGGTGAACCACGAGCTTTCAAGAGAGCGAGCGCGAGGCTTGGCCCTTCGCTTCGGCGCGCGTTGTATGTACGCTCGACGCTGGGGGTTACCGACGAGTTCCATAGGGACGTTCAGCCGCTTCAGATGACCCCGAACGCTTCCCAGCCGACCGGTGGGGGCACTTTCTTCCTTTTCCTAATGAGATCGTTCACTAGATCAACCATGTTACTTCCCTCGATAGGCGCGCCGTCGTACACGAACTCCCCTCGGTCGTTCCAGCGGATCAGCGGGTAGGTTTTCAGTTTTTCCATCAGGAGGCGGGGTTTTTCTTTCAGATTTTTCGGTATGCTTTTCACGATCTCGCTCTCTATATTGTTCGGACCTGTCGGCTGAGGCGGCGGCGGCGGCGCCGGCGGATGGTCGGTCGTCGACTTTCCGTTCACCACGGACACTCGTACCGGTTGCTGCGCCCGAGACGTCTCCATGGTGTTGTAGCGACTCAGCAGTTAATTGTACGACGCTACCTTTTGTCGTTCGGACAAATCCGTACACTCGAGAACAGTTTTCATGTCGCCGTCCAGGCTGCTCATCACACGCGACGTGATCGTTGTCGGTTGGGAAAGTAACGGGAGTAGACGCTCCACCAACCTGGGGGTCAACCAACGCCATCTTATTCGCGTGCTGCATCAACCTATAGCCTGTCTGAGGAGCGGAAGAAAGGTACTCGCCAACGGTGCTAGCAGCGCCGTCAGAAAACCGCCCGCCCCTTTTGCAGGATGGCCCGCTTCTGTTTGACGGGTACTTTTTTCGTCGCTAGCTTACGCAGATGGTTCCTGTATTTTAACAGTACTTTTTTCTGCTTCTTTGATATTTTCACGTTCCCTTTTCAGAATGTTGTACGCGCAGTCGCACAGACTACATATGAGATCTGCGTGGGCGAGTACGGCTTTTCTCATATCTGTATTCTTCTTGTATCTACGCAACATCTGCAGGGCTAGGATGTGCCTCTTGACGCGATCTGTCATCCTGACACAAGTGATGTCCGCTGCGATGCGCCCCCCTTTTATACTCTCGGCACGTAGATGTACTGAACGTTGTCGTCAGGAAATATATAAGTGCGCAGGCGCGCAATTTCCGATGTCTCTTGTTTCAGATCCACCAGGAGATAACGGTAGGCTTCTGACGTGGTTCTACCCGGGTACATCTGATTCGCCAGGTGACCCACTTGTCCAGCATCCCTGGGGCTCTTGAAAAACACCATATATTGTGAATTTAGGCTGATGGTGCGGCTTTCTTTTCCTTTTGGAAAGAGTTTCTGTAGAAGCTGCACGACTGACGCATTGCAGTGTTGACTTTTTTAGTGAACAAGGTCGTGATCCGACTGTCCGTTTCTTCCATAAGGTCATCGAGTACGATGAGCGTCCTAGTTTTAGCGTCTAGGGTCTTCAGATCCGGCAAACCGTCTACGAACTCTACGTCGATCGTCATAGAGTCGTAGGCGGTTTGCCACTGTCCGTAATACCAAAGGATTTTCTCCGGAGGCAGTTCGATCATCGACGAGGCGAAACGCAGGAGACGAGTGATGAAAGTGGTGTTACCACACCCCGTACGTCCGGCTACTATACACGTAAAAGGTGCTTCAAAGACGTGTCCATAGCGACGACTGGTGCCCTGTCGATGAGTGAGGTATTTTTAAACGATTTTTCTATATAATGTACGCACCTCCATCAACAGCTTGCCCAGCATGTTTTGACCTTCTTGACCCCCGTAACCACAACCCCAAAACCCCTCTTTCGACGGTACATTCCCGCTAGCCAACTGGCAGTCTCTCAACTTTTCCGATCCCCGAACGTGGTCATTAACAGAGCCTTCATACATTCGACCCTAACAGCCGCCCATTCGTCCCCCGTCCTCGTTTTCCTGATGAGGTAGCTTCTTCGCTTCGCAATATAAGCCGACCACGCCTCTTTGATATACTCCGCACCTTCTTCGTCTTCGTTAAACATTGCCTTTCTAAACTGATAGGCGTGCTCGACCGATCTGAACACCCGACCGTACGCCACGATTCGACATGGGTAGAAATTCGACATCATCGAGGCCTCACCACGGAAACGTATAGCCGTATCCTCGTTTCCGGCTTCATACACGCGACTGGCCATTTCGTACATAAGTCTCTCCATCGTCTGTCTCTCTTCTTTAAATGAGGATACCGCTAGCAATGGTCTATATACCACTAGACCTATGCAAGCTACACCTAGGTATTCTTTCTTACACTAGAACCCTTATTATAGCATCATACATACCTTCAAGAGGCCAGCAATATACATACTTTATAACCTTACATATACCCACACCTGTTTATATATCCTTTTTTTTTGAATTTTTAAAAAACTTTTATTTTTATTTTTAATGTGTTTTTTTTTAAATCTTTTTTAAAATACTTTTTTGTTACTTTTTTTTATAACTTTTTTTAAAACTTTTTTTACTTCTTGGGTGGGCTTGTTTTTATAAGTAGTCAACCAATGTTTATAAACAACACTTTTTATAAGTAGGACTTGTTTTGATTTTTTATAAGTAGGAATCCAAATATGCGACTGATCCACCTTCCTTTGATCTCCTTTGATGTATGGATAGTGAGGAGCACATACATACTACTGGCAATAACATTTGCCCTTTTTTGAACTTTACAACTGTTGTCATGTGTAAGTATTGTTGCATCAAACAAGCTCCGGCTACACATAGTTACACAGTTAACTCGCTCTCTAGTTTGATGCATAAATGCGAAGTTATAATTTATTAGAATGATCTTAATGTAGATGCTAGGGAATAACTTGTCTTCTCCGAACGAATGGACTGGTCCAGCAAAAGCATGCTGGGAAGTAGAGCGGGCTTGGTCACTTCGATTCCTCCGCCAGCAAAGACAGTCCATTTCTACGAGAGAAGAAATTTCAAACGTCCACCTCCTCTCCGCCTCCTCTTCATACAAGTCATGTTAATAGTTTCTATTCATGTTGATATGTTTTTGTACAACTGTGTTTAAATGATTGATGATGCCTGTCATATGTCGTGCAAATCATATCAGATTAGTGAGGTGATACATTGCTTTTATTGAACTGTATTTCAGGGTTGTTGTGGTCAATGGTGTTAATTAGTCTTGTCTTAGTATGTGGTCGCTAGATGGCGACACCGCTGTGAACTTTTATATGTGGTCACTGATATTAAGTAGTTTTAATCTTATTATTTGATCGTTAGATACCGAAACCGCTGTGAACATTTACCATAGTATAGGCGGTTGGCCCCTCACCTTTGATGAATGTAAACAGCAATATTTTAAATGCTGCCATTAATTCATATGCTGTTATTGTAATGCATAGATCCAGTTAGGTATATGATTTCTGGTTACCATGAGGTGATCCGGCAATAAAATTTGCCCTTTTTCGAACTCTACAACTGTTGTCATTTGTTGGTATTGTTGCATCAAACCAGCTGCGGTCACACATAGGTACACAGTTAATTCGCTCTCTAGTATGGTACATAAATGACTATTACGAATACCACATAATAGTTTTGATTTCTTTCTATAGGTAGTGCAATGGGGATACATCGAAAGGTTCGTTCTTCATCAATATGGTTGTTGCGATTACATGACAACTGGTGGCACATTTACGGTGTTGACATTTTTGAGGCAATTTATGGTCTTAAGGATACATTCATTAGAACATTAGTATTACGCATATTGCGTTGTAATTATACAATATGTGATTATTTCCTATGGTGAATATTGTTTTTGTGGTTACTCTCCGGTCACAATGCAGTTACTATTGCAATATTGGTGGATTGTAGAACGCATCGCCGTTTGTAGAGTCGTTGCGAAGATGATCTTTATCTGGAAAGACAATTGTTTTTTAAAAAAGAAAACAGGCTGTATAGCCAACGATTAAACATTTTATATCGCACCCATCACACACGCACACGCACACGCACACGCACACGCACACGCACACGCACACGCACACGCACACGCACACGCACTCACTCACGAACGCACGCACACACGTACGCACACTCTGCTGAGATTGAAGCACCTATCTACATTGGGAATATGCTACCCTAATAAGTGGATGAATACTGCTGGAGCTATTAATTATTATATAAACCATGAACAAACAGGAATAACACAGTACTATATTCGAATAAATTATAAATAATATATTCCTAATTATATTCAACTGTGTTTTTGCTTTTCTGCCGGGCTCTCGATATACATGTTAACAATTCCTTGTGAACTAATTAAATCATGTTATACTTTTAGTTATCTAAATATGTAGGTATGGTTCTGAATATTCGACAAATTGTTAAATGGTTATAAACGCCAGTACCTGTTCAAAGGCTGTTTCTGCGGCAAGTCCGTGACCCTGTGTGTTACGTACTAGACGAACTGCTATCGATGAGTTTCTTGTCGCAATCTCGGTTACAATTGTCAAATCGACGTTTGCAACTGTTTCTCCGTAGATATGTACTACGACAATTTTTCTGGCACCTTTGAAATTTGGTGAAGCATGAAGCAAGACATAGTCTGAACTCAGACACAACTTTAGATGCGTCAACTTGATAACACAGCTTCGTCAACAGAGTAGTCGTCAAGAAGATTAATATCTGAAAATATACGAATGGTTGTAGCATATGTCGTACAGTTGAGGACCGACTTTGACATTAGTATTTTTAGTGACGTTGATTGGTCTTGCTTTGCATGTTCGGTGCTTTGCTTTTCGTATTTGTTGTAACATTGATGGAGTTGTTTTGACAGTAACAGCGTTGGCGGAGTTACCGTGAATATAATCGTTATTGTAGTTTGTATTATAGACATTGGTGGTCTATATTATTTTTTATTATTATTTGGTGTTGCCTCTACTGTATTAGATGTTATACCGCTGGTGGTCATGCATTGACTGTTGCATTTGTAATTTGGTGGTCCTCATTTGGCTCTAGTTAGATTAATTTCATTTTATTATATGCAACAGTAGCAAATTACCTTCATATATACATTGGCATGCACAGCGTACAATGCAAGCTTAATAAGTTCACGCGATGTCCTGGTCTGATGACGTATTCGTGCAAAGTAACAGTTCATATTTGACTTCATCTCATTTGATCGGTGTTTCCGATTTGCGAAACCAGATTGCCTCTTTTCCGTGACGTTTCTCTCTACTCATCTCTCAAATTTTTTCACTTTCTCCAAGTCTTTGGTATGGTTTTCTATTGTTGTGTTGTTTGCAGTAGTCAATCTATTGATGGTGGACATTACCTTTGTTGACGGTCTTTGTGTATTACTCCCTTGCTGTCTTCTCCACATATTTCTTATGCTCGTACTGTCTTGTTTTCAGTAGTCCTCCAATCTCCTCAATACATGCGACACCCAAGTGATACATGGTATTTGGTACATTTACCCTGTCCTTCTGGTTATAGACCTATGAATGCATCGTCAGTGGTGTTGCTATCCAATACGTTTTCATTTATCGGCCAACTCTCTCTGAGACGCCCTCCACTTATGGGATAACCATGTGACCCAGATAGCCACACACTCTCAGGGTTCCTTTGGGGTTTTCCTCCTCTTTCTTCAAGTTGACGGTTTCCGAAATTATAGTATCATGCCTATTCACCAGGATTCCAACTACTCCAAACTAGTGTTTGGGGTAGTGAGACGCAAAGTTCAGATATTGTTCAGTGTGTATCTTCTTCCCGTACATCGTGGACACACTGCCATCTTCCTCTCTGGTGAACGTAGCATCCAGGAACGACATGAGTTGTACTTTTCGTCTTCCCTCATGAAAATGATACTACCGTAGGGTCAATAGCGTTCACGGGTCGGTTTCGTTTCCCTGCTTTTTCTATATATGCTACGCAAATCACATCATCCAAATATCGCGTTCTGTTCCTTGGTTCACATTCGCCTTGTGGTGGGGTATGGTTTTTCTATCCCTGATACTACAGACGTAAATTTACAAGAATGGAGGATACGAGACTGCCCATGAATACAACGCACTTCTGCTGGTAAAGTTCTACTGTAAATATTTATTAAGTAGTCCCCAAGACAATTCTATGATGTTGTCTAATGCGAGGTTAGTGCGTAAAGTTCTGAATATATTTAGCAAAGAAATTGATCTAATAAAATGAATCATCCTGAAGAATATTAAATAATTAAACAATTACAGCATTGATGGAAATGCATTGACTATTATATTTGTATTAGCACTGTTGGTGTTATATGTATTTAGTTGTAGTTGTGTTGGAGGTCTTGCTTTAAGTGATGTAAATATTGTATCGTTCGGTTTTTTTCTTTGTAGTTGTGACCGTACTAGTTCTGCATTGATTGTATGTTCAATAGTAGCACCAATGGTGGTGCTCCCTCAGAAATAGTTGTAATACGTTTGGTGGTCGGTCACGCATTGACTGTGGCATTTTGTGCTGTTTTGACTCTAATGTTTATGGCACCGTAGATGGCTGTTTTGGGTAATTGCAATATAAATTTTAGTGCTGGCTATTATACAAAGGAGACTGTGTTTTCCAATGGCCTCGCGCTAATGATACATCACACACATCCTAAAAGATTCGGTGCACTTACGAGGTATCCCTTCATTTTGCGTGGATGTGTCTTGCAACCCTCGGGAGAAGTCGTGCGAGTCGCTAAGTTATTATAATAATAAGTTCAGCGATGCAGTGCGTCAGCTTATATGAGAGGTATGGACCAACACTTGTTATCCACTTGAATCAACTCGTCATTTCAAACACCACTGACGCACATACTACATATTAACAAGATTAGCGATTGGGTGTTGCGTTTTCGCCCCAAGCGGCAGTGTTGGTTTTTTGTTGAATTAAGACTTCAAGATCGTTACGTTTCTGTATGGATACGTTTGTTATCAACACGTATTGTTTTAATGCGATATTCGCTTGGATATATTATTAATTTTAACCTTTTTCAAGTGCGACATTTGAATAAATCAAGTGCGATTTGAACAGTGTGCATATATATTAGACTTCATTACATCCGCCGTGTCGACATAATATCTGTTAAGTAGGCTAAGTCAACAATTGCACCAAGGCACTGTAGAATAACTAGGACTATAATTCGCCGTTGTTGGTTAGTTCTATACGGGGATACTAAAACCATTAACAGTCACCAGCGGCACACGTCAGAATTTTCCAAACGTATTTGTTAATGTTTTGTTTATGCTAGAAATATAGATGCCTCAAAGATTCGAAAGCATCATAGTAACCACATGCGTTCAGCATGTGGTAACTATGCTGTTTATAGGTGATGTGCTGCACCAGATTCGGGGTCAATGTGACCTCAATTTCAATGGCTGCTTCTGCGGCTGGATATTATGCACAACATCAATTTTAAGAAATAAGACAGTTTAGCCAGCGATTAAACTTTAAATATCGCATCAATTACACACACACACACACACACACACACACACACACACACACACACACACACACACACACACACACACACACACACACACACACACACACACACACACACACACACACACACACACAAACACATAACAAACACAAACACACACAAACAAACACACACAAACACACACACAAACACGCACACGCACACATACGTACGCATGCACGCACGCACACGTACACACACATACACATTAATATACACACGCACGCACGCACGCACGAACACATCCTCGCCAGCATGCACTCACTCACGCAAGCACGCACGCACGCACACATGCATGCACGCACTGCTGAGATTGAAGCACCTGTATTGGCAATATGCTGCCATAATACGTGGATGAATACTGCTTGAGCTGTTAGTTATTATATCAGCCATGCATTAACGGGAATAATACAATATTTGTTAAGACGTGTTAAATACTATGTTCGAATGAAATATAATTAATATACTCCTAATTATACCCAACTATTTTCTTGCTTTTCAACCAGGCTCTCGATATAAATGTTAACAATTCCTTGTGAACTCATTAACGCATTTTATACTTTTAGTTATCTAAATATGTATGCATGTTTCTGAATATTCTACAAATCATTAAATGGTTATAAACGCCAATACCTGTTCAACGACGCGGACTTGCCGCAGAATGTTTCTGCGGCAAGTCCGTGACACCGTGTGTTACGTTCTAGAAGAAATGCTATCGGTGGGTTTCTTTTCGCAATCTCGGTTACATTTATCTCTGTAAATATGGACCACGAGACGCCTTCTTTTATCGTTGAAATTTTGTGATGCATGACGCAACACATCGTTTGAATTATTATTTACGGGGTTACACAGTTCAACCTTTAATATATCATCATGCGACTTATTGCATAACAATAACATGGTCCGTATGCCACCACAATGGATGCTGGACACGTGCAGTTTTCGAATGTAAGCCAAGAAGCGTTTTTATTTATGACAAACATATGGAAAAGGTGTTTTAAGCGAGAAATATGTGTTTGATGTAGTAGATGTCATGTCGACGTAGTAATGAAGTACACACATGCAAACGAACGGACACGTACGCGCTAGTACACATACACAAAATGTTGTTGGCAAGGCAAAATCTGATGTAGGCCATCCATGAGCAAATGTTCTCATTGTGACGCAGACGTACAGCATGGTATACTCTGCCGACTACCGTTACTTAAAAAAATTCTCTTCAATCTCTCAAAGTAGCTTTATAAACCCACCTTTTTATTACTGCGTACACTACTTAAATGTAGGAAACATTTTGCCCTAAGATATTTATATATTGTTTACTTATCTTAATATATTTTTATCACCGAAAGAACAGTTCGAGTACTTATTTTAACATGAAAATGGAATTATGTTAACATTTA
>CM034532.1:58422226-58777226 GCA_020002185.1 Paraescarpia echinospica
ACTACTGTCTCAGTACAAACAACACTACTGTCTCAGTACAATCAACACTACTGTCTCAGTACAATCAACACTACTGTCTCAGTACAATCAACACTACTGTCTCAGTACAATCAACACTACTGTCTCAGTACAATCAACACAACTATCTCAGAACAATCAACACGACTGTCTCAGTACAATCAACACTACTGTCTCAGTACAAACAACATTACTGTCTGAATACAAACACTACTGTCTCAGTACAAACAACACTACTGTCTCAATACAAACAACACTACTGTCTCAGTACAAACAACACTACTGTCTCAGTACAATCAACACTACTGTCTCAGTACAATCAACACTACTGTCTCAGTACAATCAACACTACTGTCTCAGTACAATCAACACTACTGTCTCAGTACAATCAACACTACTGTCTCAGTACAATCAACACAACTGTCTCAGTACAATCAACACTACTGTCTCAGTATAAACAACACTACTGTCTCAATACAAACAGTACTGCCATCTCAATACAAACAACTCTACCGTCGCAATACAAACAACACTACTGTCTCAGTACAATCAACACTACTGTCTCAGTACAATCAACACGACTGTCTCAGTACAAACAACACTACTGTCTCAGTACAATCAACACTACTGTCTCAGTACAATCAACACTACTGTCTCAGTACAAACAACACTACTGTCTCAGTACAATCAACACTACTGTCTCAGTACAATCAACACTACTGTCTCAGTACAATCAACACTACTGTCTCAGTACAATCAACACTACTGTCTCAGTACAATCAACACAACTGTCTCAGTACAATTAACACTACTGTCTCAGTACAATCAACACTACTGTCTCAGTACAAACAACATTACTGTCTCAATACAAACACTACTGTCTCAGTACAAACAACACTACTGTCTCAATACAAACAACACTACTGTCTCAGTACAATCAACACTACTGTCTCAGTACAATCAACACTACTGTCTCAGTACAATCAACACTACTGTCTCAGTACAATCAACACAACTGTCTCAGTACAATCAACACTACTGTCTCAGTATAAACAACACTACTGTCTCAATACAAACAGTACTGCCATCTCAATACAAACAACTCTACCGTCGCAATACAAACAACACTACTGTATCAATAAAAACAACAATACTGTCTAAATACAAACAATACTGTCTCAATACAAACTACACTACTGTCTCAATACAAACAAAGCTACTGTCTTAATACAAACAACACTGTTGTCTCAGTACAAACTACACTACTGTCTCAATACAAACAAAGCTACTGTCTCAATACAAACAACACTACTGTCTCAGTATCAACAACACTACTGTCTCAGTACAAACAAAACTACTGTCTCAATACAAACAACACTACTGTCTCAGTTCAAACAACACTACTGTCTCAGTACAATCAACACTACTATCTCAGTACAATCAACACTACTGTCTCAGTATAAACAACACTACTGTCTCAGTACAATCAACACTACTATCTCAATACAATCAACACTACTGTCTCAGTACAAACAACACTACTGTCTCAGTACAATCAACACTACTGTATCAGTACAATCAACACTACTGTCTCAGTATAAACAACACTACTGTCTCAATACAAACAGCACTGCCATCTCAATACAAACAACTCTACCGTCGCAATACAAACAACACTACTGTATCAATAAAAACAACAATACTGTCTCAATACAAACAACAATACTGTCTCAATACAAACTACACTACTGTCTCAATACAAACAAAGCTACTGTCTTAATACAAACAACACTGTTGTCTCAGTACAAACTACACTACTGTCTCAATACAAACAAAGCTACTGTCTCAATACAAACAAAGCTACTGTCTTAATACAAATAACACTACTGTCTCAGTACAATCAACACAACTGTTTCAGTACAAACAACACTACTGTCTCAGTACAATCAACACTACTGTCTCAGTACAATCAATACGACTGTCTCAGTACAAACAACACTACTGTCTCAGTACAATCAACACTACTGTCTCAGTACAATCAACACTACTGTCTCAGTACAATCAACACTACTGTCTCAGTACAATCAACACGACTGTCTCAGTACAAACAACACTACTGTCTCATTACAATCAACACTACTGTCTCAGTACAATCAACACTACTGTCTCAGTACAAACAACATTACTGTCTGAATACAAACAACACTACTGTCTCAGTATAAACAACACTACTGTCTCAGTACAAACAACACTACTGTCTCAGTACAAACAACATTACTGTCTGAATACAAACAACACTACTGTCTCAGTATAAACAACACTACTGTCTCAGTACAAACAACACTACTGTCTCAATACAAACAACACTACTGTCTCAGTACAAACAACACTACTGTCTCAGTACAATCAAACTACTGTCTCAGTACAATCAACACTACTGTCTCAGTACAATCAACACAACTGTCTCAGTACAATCAACACTACTGTCTCAGTATAAACAACACTACTGTCTCAATACAAACAGTACTGCCATCTCAATACTAACAACTCTACCGTCGCAATACAAAGAACACTACTGTATCAATAAAAACAACAATACTGTCTAAATACAAACAATACTGTCTCAATACAAACTACACTACTGTCTCAATACAAACAAAGCTACTGTCTTAATACAAACAACACTGTTGTCTCAGTACAAACTACACTACTGTCTCAATACAAACAAAGCTACTGTCTCAATACAAACAACACTACTGTCTCAGTATAAACAACACTACTGTCTCAGTACAAACAAAACTACTGTCTCAATACAAACAACACTACTGTCTCAGTACAAACAACACTACTGTCTCAGTACAATCAACACTACTATCTCAGTACAATCAACACTACTGTCTCAGTATAAACAACACTACTGTCTCAGTACAATCAACACTACTATCTCAATACAATCAACACTACTGTCTCAGTACAAACAACACTACTGTCTCAGTACAATCAACACTACTGTCTCAGTACAATCAACACTACTGTCTCAGTATAAACAACACTACTGTCTCAATACAAACAGCACTGCCATCTCAATACAAACAACTCTACCGTCGCAATACAAACAACACTACTGTATCAATAAAAACAACAATACTGTCTCAATACAAACAACAATACTGTCTCAATACAAACTACACTACTGTCTCAATACAAACAAAGCTACTGTCTTAATACAAACAACACTGTTGTCTCAGTACAAACTACACTACTGTCTCAATACAAACAAAGCTACTGTCTCAATACAAACAAAGCTACTCTCTTAATACAAATAACACTACTGTCTCAGTACAATCAACACAACTGTTTCAGTACAAACAACACTACTGTCTCAGTACAATCAACACTACTGTCTCAGTACAATCAACACTACTGTCTCAGTACAATCAACACGACTGTCTCAGTACAAACAACACTACTGTCTCAGTACAATCAACACGACTGTCTCAGTACAAACAACACTACTGTCTCAGTACAATCAACACTACTGTCTCAGTACAATCAACAATACTGTCTCAGTACAAACAACATTACTGTCTGAATACAAACAACACTACTGTCTCAGTATAAACAACACTACTGTCTCAGTACAAACAACACTACTGTCTCAATACAAACAACACTACTGTCTCAGTACAAACAACAGTACTGTCTCAGTACAATCAACACTACTGTCTCAGTACAATCAACACTACTGTCTCAGTACAATCAACACAACTGTCTCAGTACAATCAACACTACTGTCTCAGTATAAACAACACTACTGTCTCAATACAAACAGTACTGCCATCTCAATACAAACAACTCTACCGTCGCAATACAAACAACACTACTGTATCAATAAAAACAACAATACTGTCTAAATACAAACAATACTGTCTCAATACAAACTACACTACTGTCTCAATACAAACAAAGCTACTGTCTTAATACAAACAACACTGTTGTCTCAGTACAAACTACACTACTGTCTCAATACAAACAAAGCTACTGTCTCAATACAAACAACACTACTGTCTCAGTATAAACAACACTAGTGTCTCAGTACAAACAAAACTACTGTCTCAATACAAACAACACTACTGTCTCAGTACAAACAACACTACTGTCTCAGTACAATCAACACTACTATCTCAGTACAATCAACACTACTGTCTCAGTATAAACAACACTACTGTCTCAGTACAATCAACACTACTGTCTCAGTACAAACAACACTACTGTCTCAGTACAATCAACACTACTGTCTCAGTACAATCAACACTACTGTCTCAGTATAAACAACACTACTGTCTCAATACAAACAGCACTGCCATCTCAATACAAACAACTCTACCGTCGCAATACAAACAACACTACTGTATCAATAAAAACAACAATACTGTCTCAATACAAACAACAATACTGTCTCAATACAAACTACACTACTGTCTCAATACAAACAAAGCTACTGTCTTAATACAAACAACACTGTTGTCTCAGTACAAACTACACTACTGTCTCAATAGAAACAAAGTTACTGTCTCAATACAAACAACACTACTGTCTCAATACAAACAGCACTGCCATCTCAATACAAACAACTCTACTGTCTCAATACAAACAACACTTCCATCTCAATACAAACAACACTTTCATCTCAATACAAACAACAATTCCATCTCAATACAAACAATGCTTTCATCTCAATACAAATAATGCTTTCATCTCAATACAAACAACACTTCCATCTTAATGCAAACAACACTTCCATGTCAATATAAACAATGCTTTCATCTCAATACAAACAATACTTCCATCTCAATACAAACAACACTTCCATCTCAATACAAACAACACTTCCATCTCAATACAAACAACACTACCGTCTTAATACAAACAGCACTGTCATCTAAATACAAACAGCATGGTCATTTAAATACAAACATCAGTGTCATCTAAATACAAACGTCGTTGTCATCTTAATAGGACTACAACCACAACAATCACGTCAATACATGAACCATGCTGCTATGCCACCTTGTGTTGGTGCAGGGAGACACTCTTGTAACAGATCACACGGAAGTACAACAATTACTCGGGAACAGAATTGGCAGCAGCTCAAAAGGCAATCAATAAGGATCAGAACAGGAGCACAGGTTGAAGACAGATCACAGGAAGGTCATAACTCAAACAAAAATTGGCATCAGGTCAGTAGGAGATTATATAGGATCAGAACAGACGTTGGCAAGAACATTCAATTATGATGGATCACAAGTAGAGAAAACATTGGTAATACATAAAAAAGATCAACATGGAACAGAAGTTAATCGGCAGCCACTTGAAGAAGGAGATCAAGATGGATACAAAGAACAGCAGATATGTACAAAGGATCACAAAAAATGGATCATGAAATTCTTTTATGGTGGTTTACAAGAAGACAAAAGTGGATAAAAGTAGGTTTTATAGAAGGTGTATACAAAGATGTATCGTTTAACAAAGTTTTGTAGAGATTACAAGAAGATAACAATGGATCAAAATAGAAATGATCTATGGGTCACAAGAAAACAACAATGGATCACACCATAGTTTTGCAGAAGACCACAAGAAGACAGCAACATATCATGACATAGTTCCATGGAGAATCACACTGGGTCATTACAAACAACGTTGTCAGTGGATCAGAAAGGATATCAATGTGGATCGTAACAATAACAGAAAGTGTAAGAGGGTCACAAGACAAGAATGGACCATAACAGTGCATTGTAAAAAGACCACAAGAAAAGATTGGATCACAACAGACCTTTGTATAGGGTAATAAAAAATGGATCATTCCAGAATTTTATAGAGGATCACACAAAGACCATAAAAGATCAATACAGCCTTACTGCATTTCACAAGAAGAATACTATGGATCATAGAGTTTGTGGAGAATCACCTATACTCAGTAACAAACGGTGATGCAGATTAGAATGTCACAACACCAAGAGAAGCCATACACTCCAACATCCTGCCACATGACAACTCAATTAATAATCAACAACTAGCGCTGAGAGTGGCCGCATGATTATCAACTGAAATTACTTCCGGACAACTGGTCTTCAATGCGGGCAGTAGAGCAGAGAATTGTATATCTTCGAAAATGCGCGTACTCTGAATAATACTGTAACTGCTTGTGTTAGCCAGACTGGGCAGAGCATTGCAGACAGATCAATATGACCTTTAACTTTACATTACTTTGAAGTTATCTGAATAAAATTGACCAGGAATTATGGCTAGTGTGCTGATAACACAAAAGTGGGTGGAGCCATTCTGTAATTGTGTATTACAGAATGGCCTGGTGTGGTTGGTTCTCCCACCTTTGCTGATATATTATATTTTAATGAGCTTTATCTAGGTAATGGCGATGGTTAGATTGTATTTACATCATGTATTCATGCATAGTTATTTGGCTTATTATTATAAAGCCCATATACAATACTGACATTTGCCTTTTGTGTTATCAGCAAACTAGCCTAGATTCCTATAGTCATTTTTATACAGGTAACATATTGTCCCACATAAAAAACACCATTTGATTTAATTAAATCAAACAGCATTTATGTTTAGCAAGGCTATCGCTTTTATTGTAGAGGGTACGGTAGGCCAACCTCCAAATGTTAATTAGTCAGCCTCTTTCATTTTCTGCGCATCGAAAAGGTAAATTATTTACTATGGTTGTTTGTTTACATTTTGTTTCCCCGCCCTCCTTCAACACCTGCGTTTAGCTTATTTCAAGGTTCAGCTGGTTTTATATCTTTGATTTTTGTTCCCGTGCGCATACATTAATTTGGTTGCTGATGGCATTAGTCATCGTCATTCCCTTTGATCTTTCTCTTGTTGTGAATACTCCTCTATTATATGAATACACTGTTTACGGCGGAGATATGTACCTTGCGTTTTCTCCTTTTTTAGATGATTGTGTACATGTATGCAGTTTTTATCGTTACAGCTTTTTGATTGATCCTGTTTATATATATATATACATAAAACTAATATGGAATATGTGGGGCCTTCCACCTGCGTGTGGTTGGGGCTCCCAATTTTACTGATGTTTTACATTTTCATTATCTAAGCTAGGTAACGATGACCCTTTGAAACACTGGACACAGAGAGGTAGTTCACAAAGTTTTTGAATTTTATGACGTACACGAGGTTTTGCATTAACGCTTTTTCCTCCACTGAGTTTCAGCACTTTTTTTTACTGCGGGTATTCTTTACGAGTATTTTGTGTGGCTATTTGGCCCTACCTCTGTGTGTGAGGTGTTAATGGTTTACCATTGTACTTAACCCTTTATATGTTGTATGTAATATGTCGTATTACCAACTTTTTCATTATGGGTTGTTCGCGAATGTTTGAGTGGTTAGTCCACTTTTTCATGTATCACATCTTGCTGAGGGATTGAGTATCCTGCCTTTTTGTTTGTACACGTATGTGAATGGTAGTCCTGTGTGTGGTTGGTTCTCAAACTTTTGCTTATATAGTATATTTTAATGAACAAACAAGCATTGTAATTTAATTAAATCTTGGAATTGGTCACTTTGGTGGAATAAAAAACTCAAGTTTGTCTTTTTTTTGTGTGAATATTGTGAGATTTTGTTCCCCGAAATCAACTCGCTTTGCAGGTGGCAATTTGATGCAACATAAAATTCCAAATGTATAATAGACTTGAAAAAAAAGCATATTAAAAACATTTCCTTGAAACGTTTCCAATGAAAAAAGTTGGAACTTTTGATTATGTAACAAATTTAATTACGTAATTACTGATTTAAAGAGCTCAACATGAACCACATTATAAAAGTAGCTAGTTCAGTTATTATTGTGCCAAGCTTGGTTGTATTTGAAATATTTTTCTTCAACATTCACACATTTGTTTTAGTTGCATCCGTTATTTTCATGTCTGGTAAGAAGATCAGCTGTATGAGAAATATTGCCTCACATTTTAGTAGTAAGTTGAGCTCTATTCCCTGAATTACTGCAATTTATTAGAGTTCAGCCAATCAAGGCTCATCAAAATAGTTTCCAGTTCTACTAATTGTCACTCAAAATAGAAAATCCAAAATTAAACAGCCATTAAAACTGGGTTACTTTTAGTTGCAATAAAGCCACAAGATGGCAGCATCACCTTGAACTACATGAGTTGTCTATTCATTATAGTATTACATTTCAATTAGATTAATTTTATACTGCATCATCAATATCCTTTGAAAATTATCTCATCATCTTCCTACTGAAAGGCTTTAATAATTTTATATTCATTTTATAAACTAGTTGTTAACGTATACTTTCATTATTTAAATGATATTAGTGTTGTTCACCAGATGGGGACACAGTACCCTGCAAACATAAATAACTTGGATTTATAATCCAATCTAGAGTTTTCATTTTATAAGATGATAATGAATCTTTTCGTATAAAAAGTCTGTGGGCAAGATATTCTAGCATATTTTTCCCGCTGTAATATATCTTCCCCAAGGGGGAAATATCAAGGTGTATCAGCTTGGATATTTTGTTTCTCAGAAATCTTACTAGTTAAAAATATAGTATATCTTGCTTTAATTTTAAAATGTTGAAATATTAACAAATATAGAGGTAAACTGTAAATACAGCCCAGCGCAACAGCTAGCCTCCATCACCACATATGACTGTTACTTTAGGCTGGGACAACATTCCTGGTAAAGCGACACAATTGATTTTTAAGTAAATAATTAATTTGGAAACATAATTGATTTGTAATGAAATAATAGACTTTCAATCAAAATGTATTTATTTTCAGTCAAATCTTTGACTTTCAATTATAAGCTAAAAAAGTATTTGGTGTTACACACACGATGTTTTGAGTAACAGTCCACAAGGAGTTCAAGTTTGAATGGTTCTTAATGAATACTACACTTTATATTTACCAACAAGATAAATATTTGTATGAGACATAATAAATAATTAGTAAAACATGTTAGTCAAAAGGCAGGTACAGATGAAGAATTGTAGGTGTTTTCCAAAGCAAGGAGTCTATATAATATTTATACACTAACTTTGCATTATTGTAAGCACAATTCTTGAGGTGTCGAGGCCCACTCACTTCTTTCTAAGTCCATTTTCTTCCCTGGACCATTGGCCTCTGATCTACCAATTGGCGATGAATGTCAGGAAACATAATGATAGTTATTTAGAGTAATTTTTTTCAGTGAACAAATTTAATGGTGAGACATTCTCCAGAGGGCACCACAGTGAGGTTGGTTATGTTCGATTCGCTGGGAAATTATTATCGCCTGAAAGCAATGCAATATTGCTGACAGGAGAAAATAAACAGTCAGCAGAAATGAGATCAAAATTCTATAATGGTGACAAATGTTGCCATTGGTTCGTAACTATAAGGATGGGTATAAGCTAATATCAAGTATTTGTCAATCACAAACACCTTGTCAAGAATCAGTATGCTATGAAACAAAATGCCAATGACAATCATGGTGGGCAAACATGTACTGTACAATTGAATTTACAGAAGCCTTTGTGTCTAGCCCGTTGAATACAGACAGCCTATTCCAACAAGGTCTCCATTACCCTGTGTTTACTTGAGGCTACACAAATAATGTTCAGCAGGAAAACAAAGTAGGTATTTTTTGTTTCTTGCAATGACGTTCTTAAAGGGAGACAGTAGTAGTTTGCAACAGGAAGTCTACTGTGTTGAACGAGGGAAAACAGGAAATTGTTGAAAATCAAAGGGTATTGTGGTTAATTCAGCTCGGCTCGGCGATATTGCCAATGAAGCTTGATTTGAAACCAAGTGTTTTGTTTATAATTTATATATATTGCGGGGTCGTATCTTTCAAATTGTGAACGTTTTTACAGACTTACTAAAGACAATTTGGCGGGTGACATACGTTCGACATAGTTATTATAGTTTTAAGAACATTATATTAAATAATAAAAAAAAAACTAGGAACATTTTAAAAAGGAGATTGTCTGTTTCATAAGTTAATTATTAGGAGGAATTAAAGTGTCCTGAATCAGTTGTACTTTACCCCACTTGTTGTTTGGCATGTGGGAACCATGAACTTCAAAGGTATTTGTGGGTAGGGACACGAGTTTCTGTAATCAGTGCCAATTACAGACAACAGCAGCTGTTTTCTATTTAAATGTTGTCTTTAAAACTGGAACATTTCGCAGATGCAACTTTTAAATTGTGAACTCTGTTTTGGGCTTATTAAACTTTGAACATATTTATTCTAATATTAAAAACAGTATATAACTGTTATTAAATGTGGAACGGATATTGTACAAAAGCAGACCTGCCTACCCCAAAAACTTCCTGTCAGTAATCCATCTTCCCATTTACACTGATTTTCAGGAATATAGGCCTGCTGTCAGTAATAGTTCAGAACCGTGTCAGATATTGTCACGAAAAGAACACTACTGTTAGTAATACTTTAATACTGTGACTATGATGATAGTTGCACTCAAAACACAATTGTTTCTAATGAACTATGAGGTGTTTTGAAGTGTTCAGTTAACAAGATAAGGTAGATGTTCATAACCAGCATTGGTGGAAATCAAACGTGAACAAGCGTAACTGTAATGTAAATGCGTCTATACACATTGTAATTCAGATTTTATGAAAATGTTAAAAACCGCAAAACTGACTACAAAAACGTAAATTATAATAACACGTCATGTCATTGTCTATTTGTGGTGTCATTAGGATTAATATTAGTAACCGGTATACCTAGGGCCAGGCTATAGACTACACAGTATAGTAGCTTGACCAGATCAAAGTCAAAGACAAACACAAAGTCGTGCCGGGGGATGGCAAAACCATTACATTATGTTAGTCGTCGACATTGTCTAGTCTAGTCAACTCTAGTATATAAGCCTATCCCTGTAAATGATAGACTAAACTCAATAAGTACACTAACTTAGTCTTAGTACAGTCAGTTGGCCTGACACTACAAGTTACGTACAACACACACTACTCTGTCACTAGTACTAGTCTAACGACGTAGTCAGTACCTGCAATTATCCCGGCCTCCATGTCATGTGAAATAGGAAAATAAATTTTGTGTATATGGCAGTATGTAAAGCCGACCCTCTTCTTTAAACTTGACAATATGGGTCATGTCTGTGTGCATGCTGTTATAAATGTTTGCAGCACACATTTCTTCTTGGCCGGTAGTGGTGCCGTTTTGATCCCCGCCATCATTTCGTGCCGCGTGAGTCGTGACTTCTTGCGAATTTGTCGTAACGCTGTTTCCTATTGGTCAGATTACGACCAGAAGCAGCGAATGAAAAACCATGTCACAACAAGCGTGTATATGCTGCCACCTGTTGATTAAAGTGAAGCTAAATTTGAGGAGCACTGAAGTGATTGACGATCATTGTGACAACGAAAGAATCCGTAATATTTTCATCCCTCTCCGTAATACCGTAATTTGAGGTGTATTTCCAGAATGATTCCGGACAATCCGGAATGGTAGGCAGGTCTGCAAAAGGCAATATGAAAAGTTTACAAAACCACTGGGTGCCAAAAATCAGGAAATGCAAGGGATCATGGTGTAATGATCTATGTTACAAGAGCTATTGTCATTATGCCAACACCAAGACATTTCTAGGAAACTATGATTGATGCGTTTGATGACAACAGCCAAATGTGAAACATGCTGGAGACTGTATCCACAGACAGGCACTTGTGGACGTGCACAGATCATGTGCACAAAAAGACAACTCATCAGTTGTTATGCGTGTACTACAATGGCCAATGTAACCAGAACTATGTGACTGGCCATAGTAAAGTGGATATTAAGTTGCAAAATTGTGAAATGGGATTTTGCATCTTTTTTGATTTGACTTCTGCTTTAAAATGATACCTCATCTATTGATATATATTCAGTAGTTTTTATTTATTGCTAAACCTAAAACATTTAAAAAGTGACATTTTGAGGAAAAATAGGTTTAAAGATCGGGCTATGTGAAAAACAACAATGCCCATAGCAACTGTACATTTAGTATTTTATTAGTTTTGAATAATTTGTCAAGGAAAATAAACCAGACTTTGAAAGATAAGGTATGCATTTCTGCCCCCAAAAAACAAAAATCACAAAACTGATTGGATATCACCGAAACAGCTATTGTTGGCTTGCTTGTAGAATAGGTCTTTGTGACTTAATACCCGGTTCCCTGTGGCAGGTCACATATTGCTTTCTTACAGTTGGGTGCAGAGAAAGCATCAATATGACATACTGTGTATAGAAAACATAAATTTTGTTCTTAAAATACCATCTAATGAAGATTACGCCTGGTACCAAGCTATGGCAACAATTGTTATGCCCAACACATAGCTTTTAGCGTTGTATAGCTAAAATCAATGTATTCATGGGTCAGACATTATATTTTACATAGGCAGCCATTATAACATTCCCTTCATTTCCTGCTAAGTTCCTCTAACAATCTTCTTGAAAAATTCACAGCACATTTAACCTCAATTGACACAAGTGCTGTGGAAAATTCGTAAAATTCTCATACCTCATTTTTCAGAAAAATCCACCCAAACCTGATACCCCTCAAATGTACCCCAATCTGGTGACAGATTTTGAAATATTTGTGTGTTCTGTAAAATAGCCACTGTGCGAATACGCGAGCGACTAGCGTATATATATTGCTAGTATAAAAGGCCAGAGCTGTCCCGGTGGCGGCCATATTCGAATTTCTCCGTTGTACAAACTCGTCAGAATTCTGCGTCAATTTGAGTCCACCTCCCTCCCCTCCTACCAGTAATTGGTGTGGGATTCCTTGTGCTTGGCATGATTTGTGAATACATGTGTGTGATATGGTATATGTACTTTTTTCTGTGACGCTTTTCCCTGCTCTATTATACACGAGGTTTTGCCTGAAGGCGTTTCTCCTCCTTACTGATAATACAGTAACAGTGTACGCAGGGTTTTTAGGGCGGTAAATAAAGTAGGATAGATTACACGTGGGGCGGAATGGCCCCAACTCTCTTTAGTATGTTTTAATAAGTAGTAGTTTTAGTTGTCAAAATGTTTGTGAGACATCTTTTTGAGGTTTTTATGTATTATCTACCACTATTTTAATGTAGTGCTTTATAATGTGGGTCTTTATTTAGAATGTAAAGGCTAAGTAAACGGGGCAATGTTTAAGACCTCAAATGGCCCACATTTGTTTGTAAATATTTGCATGTTATAACTCATCCAATAATCTGGTGAGTAATAAATAACTGTCAGAAGGTTATTCTGGCCATATTCTACCATATCTGTTGTTGACTTGTTGCATTGCGTAAATATTGCTACCTCGTGAAAGATCTAATGCACTAGTACATTCGGTATTCACTGGACCAGTATGTCCCATGTGAAAGTGCTTGAAAAATTCACACATCACACCAACATGCTATTTTCAAGGGTACTCTCTAACTGGGTAATGACGGACGAATCCTTAATGTCACTACATATGGAATAATCAACGTATAAAACGTACTGAAGAATGTATGGACTGTTTTCTGGAAAACATGTTCAAAGAAGATAACTCTCAAATTAAATTATTATAATTCAGTTGCTGCATTTATTTCATTTCCTTAAGGTATTGAAATTAACTTTGTATCTTGGTAGAGTATGTACAAGATGACAATCACATCTGAAAATGCTTTGGCTGGTGGAACATGACATACATTGCCATCAGCCCAACTGTTAGATAATCTTGTAGAGCAACAGATCAGCTGATAATCTAATATTGACACTGTTCCTTGGACCACTTTTACCTAGTCTAGTATGCCTTTTCGTTAATATGGTTCAAACACATTTGTTAACGTTTAGAAAATATTACCATGCAATCATAACCATTTGAGATTTAAAACTCCTACATCAGTTTTATTTTTTGCTCCTCATGTTTCAGATTAATTTCACGAAAAACAAACCTACCAAGTATTCACTATCATATATGTTAGTTCGTCTGAGCAGTTTGTCATTTGGGTGAAACTGACAGACAAACTATCAAATTAATTAAGACCATGTCGATTCAAAATTAGTTATAGGACTCGAGTTGGGAAATGAAAATTTACGTAGCTAGTTTCATTAATGTTTGGCTGAGCTCAGACTCATGGCCGGTTTGTTTATATGACAAATTTGCCATTTTTCATGTGAGAGCTTGTGCCACTGAATCAGCTGAAAGGAAGGCTATAAAGCCTAATCTAGCCAGACACAGTTGCCTATCACGAGGTTGTGCTTGGGAAAGGCTACAGCGCAACAGACAAAAGTGATACATATCTATTGTTTTGTTGTTGGCATCGTGACCACCAAGGTCAACGGGTTGCCATTAAAAGTCAGCTGGGCAATTGACTTTCACAAGCTACCAGATATAACGACCAAAATCATTTCTAGAAACAATTAAAAAGTATGCATTTTTTTAAACACACTGAACACATTTCTGAAACTGCACACTACACATCTGGACATAAAAGAACCAGATTCGCCAATGAGCTGTGGAAGCAGATTTTAAAAACCTTAATTGAATCACTTCTTAACCTTCCAACTCCAAATCAATACTGTTGTGAATGCATGCTCTTGCAGAGGTTTCTCATAGCTACAGCTGGTCTCAAGTGTGGTTAAGTCTAGTCATTGTCCTTTACATTCTGTCCAGCCAGTCTCTCTGTCGCTCTTCTCTTACGCAGTCTCCCAGACTGCTCGCAGTATTCTACGTTGATCCTCACTATTGATTTCTAAAGACATGATTAGTTTCATCTTGTATGTCTTGCAACAAAGTTTTTCAAATTAACCATAGAAGCTTAGTGTGCATGTGTTCCAAATTGCTTTGAATCCTTAACTATATCTTATCTGTTAGGATAGCACGTTGCCGTGGAGTGCCGTGGCGCAATGGCTAGAGCATCAGACTCTCAATCGAGAGAACCCGGGTTCGAATCCTGTGCTGCCATGTGGAACCTTGGACAAGTTCATTCACTTCATGTTGCTCCAGTTTACTCAGCTGTATGAATGAGTACCTGGCTGTAGACAGTGGTAGATATATGTGTACAAATAGTCTTCGTGCAGTAATGATATCATGGCTGGATGCTTCCCAGAGAAACTGAGATGGTGTTCAATTGAACAGGTCTACCAGAGGGTAAAGTGTAAAGCACTTTGAGCAGTCCAGTTACTGTCCTAAGGACGGGATATCACTACATCACCACGCTCTGCAATACATAGGAGCTACAGCAGAAGTTACACTCACTATTAAACTGCAATATTTAAAACTGTTTCTCAAAATCATGTTTATACAGATACATTAGGTAGAACCAAACACAGCTAATAATATCATCAATCACCAGACAACATTGATCCAACAGAACTGGCTGCATAACCAATATTAATATCTGTACATAGCAACATATTTGTGCGGTTGCTTGATCAATTGAAGGCCACAAGTGTGTGTCTAATGGGCGATTAAACACTTCACAGATCAAGCGCATCATTCCAGGCTGTTTCACAATCAATACACAGCTGTAGATAGATTTGAAAAATAAATCAAAGTGAACTGAATCACTCTGAGGCATTCTGTTGAATTCATTCTTCAATGGTACAACACATTGAGTCACCATTTATTGTGAAACAGTGCACAATTTGGACTTCATACAGCTTTGCTGGTAACAGGTATAGAATATCTGCCAAACTGACATGCACTGTATTTGTCTCAACTTGCAATGACATGATACGTTGCACCCAGTCAAAATTATTTATTCCTTTGTTAGGTGATTTCATTAAAATTAAATATTTTTTTTATAAATTAGCTAGCATATCAGAGTGGATAATCATAATAGATACGTTCTTTCTTACAATATGAATGTAACGCAGATGCGCAAAAATCAAGCTGATGAGTGACCGTTAAATGACTACACAGATACAAAACACTCCTGCTAATAACGAACAGAAAATACCATCATGACAGATAGATCCTTTCTTGCAGTATGAATCTAAAACAGACGCACAAAACTGAAGCTGATGAGTGCATGACCTTTAAACGACTACACAGATACAAAACACTCCTGCTAATAACGAACAGAAAATATCACTGATCTCCTCAACAAAGCCACCATTAGCATAATCACATCACATTACAGTTGTCATGGCTATAGATTTTCTTATAGATTTCCCTGTGTTGTATCAAGCATAAGTTGGTAACCAGAGGTGGATTTAGGATTTCACCAATGGGGTGCACCCGTTACCCTTATTGAAATTGAAGCTCACCAAAAATCTACAACTGCACACCTCTTAGGGCTCGCAAAAACCTCCAACAACATCCCCCCAATGAGGCCAAAATGGGGGCATGCACCCACGCCCTGGATCCAACTAAACCCCCCCATTGATGCTCAAGTAAAGCAAAAGCAAACAAAACGGAGGCATACACCCTCATGGCCTCCCTGGATCTGCACCTGATAACAGCTACCATTCATTATTTCTGGATCTTATGACAGAAACACGTGACTGTGCAAGTCTTCATTTTTTTGTGGGGCAGATTTTTTAGAAGGTAGAAGAAAATCAGGCTCAGACATCCTGAAAGCCAAGATGAGAAAGATTTGTTGCGCTTGAAGTGAATGAGTTACTGGACACTGCCAACAAGCCACACATCTATGAGTGAGAGATGTGGTGAAACAAGCAATATGTTGTGGCACTCTCTCCAAAGTGGACACTTCTCTGGCAATCTCCTCCTTAAGTTCAGCAACATTACAGCCCATGACACAACAGTGCCATCTGAATAGGTTCACTTTATCATTGACGTCAATTCCACGCAACGCGTAGTAGGCTTACTCAATGTGATGCCGCAACGGAACAGCCATGAAATGTCAACTAGGCAGCACCACATCGTGGAATTACGGGAGTGATTATATCACAACAGACTTGAAGTATGACATATCATTGCAGTGCCTACGAGTCCTTGCCTAGAACGCTCCAGAGAAGCATTATTATAAAGCAGGACAGCAAGCACATCAAACCACAGCAACGTACCATCACAAAGCAAGGCAGTCTCACAAAACAAGGCATCATCACAAAGCAAAGCAGAATGACAAAACAATGCACCATCCCAAAACAAGGCACCATCCCAAAACAAGACACCATCACAAAGCAACACCACTATAACAGAGGCCACCTCTACAAAGTAGAAGACCACCAGAATGCTGAACACCACCACAAAACAAGGCACCATCACAAAGCAACACCACTATAACAGAGGCCACCTCTACAAAGTAGAAGACCACCAGAATGCTGAACACCACCACAAAACAAGGCACCACCACAAAGCAACACCACTATAACAGAGGCCACCTCTACAAAGTAGAAGACCACCAGAATGCTGAACACCACCACAAAACAAGGCACCACCACAAAGCAACACCACTATAACAGAGGCCACCTCTACAAAGTAGAAGACCACCAGAATGCTGAACACCACCACAAAACAAGGCACCATCACAAAGCAACACCACTATAACAGAGGCCACCTCTACAAAGTAGAAGACCACCAGAATGCTGAACACCACCACAAAACAAGGCACCACCACAAAGCAACACCACTATAACAGAGGCCACCTCTACAAAGTAGAAGACCACCAGAATGCTGAACACCACCACAAAACAAGGCACCATCACAAAGCAACACCACTATAACAGAGGCCACCTCTACAAAGTAGAAGACCACCAGAATGCTGAACACCACCACAAAACAAGGCACCACCACAAAGCAACACCACTATAACAGAGGCCACCTCTACAAAGTAGAAGACCACCAGAATGCTGAACACCACCACAAAACAAGGCACCATCACAAAGCAACACCACTATAACAGAGGCCACCTCTACAAAGTAGAAGACCACCAGAATGTTGAACACCACCACAAAACAAGGCACCACCACAAAGCAACACCACTATAACAGAGGCCACCTCTACAAAGTAGAAGACCACCAGAATGCTGAACACCACCACAAAACAAGGCACCACCACAAAGCAACACCACTATAACAGAGGCCACCTCTACAAAGTAGAAGACCACCAGAATGCTGAACACCACCACAAAACAAGGCACCACCACAAAGCAACACCACTATAACAGAGGCCACCTCTACAAAGTAGAAGACCACCAGAATGCTGAACACCACCACAAAACAAGGCACCACCAGCTATAATCACAAATCAGAGTACATTATGACTCACAAATAACCTATCACGATACTGAATACAATCACGTTGACCAAATATCACAGAAACAAAATACATCAACACGTCCAGCCTTCCTGGCTTCACTAGGCACAATGGAGATGGCTTCCTGTGAAGTGTTCTAATATAAGTTTACCATAATATCCCTATCAAACTAGCCGTTGTGGAAACATTTTCCAGCACAACATTTTAGTGGACCAAATCCCAGCAGAAAGAGAAATAAGTCCAAGGGTAGACAAAATGACTGTACCATATTTTCTACCATGTACATAAATTTATTTATTTTGTACACTCGCTTCGCACGCAGTTAGACCAGATACGTAAACTGGATAAAATATGCAATTAACACAAATTGTGTGTCTTCAAACAATTGTAGAAAAAAGCAGACCATTGCAAACAACTGTATGAAACAGATTGGTCAGAAGTTAGACTGCCTGAACTTATACGTGTGAACACAGCTCGAGTCCCACCTTAACTGCAGGCTTTTCTTTAAAAAAAATTGTATTTCACATAATACAGCATCTTTCAAACAATGTCTGCTTCAGAGCACCAGGAAATTGTCTTCTTATGTTGTGAATTACAATAGGATTAATCAAAAGGAAACTCAGTTAGTGTGTTCAGTTAGTGTGTACAATTAACTAAAATGCTAAAATAAAATAAAATTATTTATTCATTTATTTTATTTATATATGTCTTTATCATTTTTAAGTCATGGTACATTTTAAAGAATGGCATAATCGATACTCACATGAGACATAACACATCAGACACACAGAGATGCATTTAATATATAATAAATAAAGATTAGAGGTTGCCAAGACTTAAACAAAACTGCGTCATACTAACTACAGAACACACAGACCCTACGTCAAACCCCCCAGTGCTTGGCTTAATCCTGCTGATTTTGTCCCTCTTAAAATTCATCCTATTTTCTGCATATATACTTCATGTACCTACCTAGCACCTCCATGGCTGTGGTTGCAGTCGACGAGTCGGCCTGTCTTCACGGCATGTTTCTGTGTGATAGACCACTAGTGATGCTGTAGCTGGCTGTCACGCACAACAATGTAGTGGGTATGACACATCTGAAACCATACAGTTAGAGCGGTGTGTGCTAGTCATTACGTGTACATCAGATAAGGTCAATGTGATTCCCTGTTCCACTGGGAAGGTTCTGTACATTGGTGTAAACAATGTTTCCAATCTCTCAGACCTGTTGGACAGGTCATAAGAGATAATTAGTTATAGCTTTGTTACTGTTAATTACAACAGCTTCACATCCGACCATCTCATGTCCGTAGCTCCGCCAGATTTCACAACTCAATTTGATATGTGACAACCGCATCATAGTTATGAAACAAACACATGTGACCTACCACAGCGAACCAGGTGTTAAGTCACATGGGTTATTTCTGGGCACGAGCCAAAAATATCTGTCATCGTGTCCCATCAGTTGTGTTATTTCCTTATAGCCTCACATTTAAATGTCTAGTTTACAATCCTTGACAAACAATCCAAAACTAATAAAATAAAATAATTTACGAATCCACAGATTAAAAACAATAGACGAAATATGACTCAAAATTACCTTGTTTCTCAAAACGTTGCTTTTTAACGTTTGCATCAAATTTAGCAATAAAAAACTACTGAAGATATTTCAACAAATGAAATATCATTTTAAACCTCATGATATGTGGAATCAAAAAAGGTAACAATTAAACTCAATTTCAAAATTTTGTAACTCAATATCCAGTTTGCTGTGGCAGGTTACTTATATAAGAATATAAAATGAAATATATTATAATAGTTCAGACAATCAAAGAACTGGATTTGGGAGTAACATAATTATCAGGTTTAGTACTTATACAAAACGTAACACATATACTTTATATGCAAAAGTACATAATTATATATTTTTTATCCTAGCTATAATTAAACTTCAATTAGAACACTTCATACAAACATAGATACCATATCACAGAAACGTGCTGAATAAAGAATAACAAATAAAAACATTCCAGAACTGTGAAAGCATCTATGAAAAACACCAGAAGTATATCAACAAAGAGGACATTAAGAGGCGACCATATCTAGTTTTTTGAAATACTTAATGATTATACTGGCATTATCTGAACTGTTACGATTACCATGTATGTACTATAACAGAACGGTATAAAGATAAATGATTCAGACAATTGATAGCCCGACTGGACAACTGTTTACACCCTGGCTATGTTTCATATCAGAACTGATACATATCTGACACATGACAATGACTGTAGGTGGTATACTGACAACCAAATCATACATATCTGACACATGACAATGACTGTAGGTGGTATACTGACAACCAAATCATACATATCTGACACATGACTGTAGGTGGTATACTGACAACCAAATCATACATATCTGACACATGACAATGACTGTAGGTGGTATACTGACAACCAAATCATACATATCTGACACATGACAATGACTGTAGGTGGTATACTGACAACCAAATCATACATATCTGACACATGACAATGACTGTAGGTGGTATACTGACAACCAAATCATGTCCTTGTCTGCATGCCATTTGGAATGTTATTGCCAGTTAAACATGATGTTGACAGAAAATGTAATAAATTCCATATTTTATATAGAAGAAACAGAAAAGTTCCATCATGCCTAAATCCTTGGAAATTTTATGTTAATACGGTTAAATTAATACTGTATCTAGCAAGACATCTACACAGTATGCAAAAACTATGCATCCATATTTAAAGCTTCCCTGTAATTTGCAGACGAGTCACCAGAGATCCCATCTTTACAATGTCCTACAAAAACTGCACCACAGAATCAGTGGCGCCATAAATCATTCTGTCATATTAAAAACATCGCTGAGCTTAGCAAAAAGTGCAGGTCGAAATGTAGAGAGTGAAAAAATGGGCTTAATCGGCCAGAAACAGCTGCAGTTAGAGAAACAGCAGATGAATACAGAACAGTCGGATCATGAATCAGCACTGCAGATGAAGTTGCAAAGATGTGAACTTGTGCAAAAAGTGACATTTGGAAAGGCTACCAAGATCACCATCACTGCTGGTGCCCTAGATGTACTAATACCACTGTGATTACCTTGTGTATGGACTCGGGGGGAGGGGGGGCTGTCTTATTTAATATTCCACAACCACTTGGCAGTAATGTATTTGTTAAAGAATTGATCCTTCACTTGATTTCATGAAATGCATTAATCAATTATCAATAAATTATGACTGTGTACCTTTGAGACTAGGGACACCTACTGAGTGACAGACAATATCCTTCACATTAAAACATTCTCTTTGTAAACAATAGGTGCCAAACTTACATGGCTTTGAAATCTGGTGGATGCATGTATGAAATAATTAATATAACAATGCCACAACATCACATATACAGACATATGTACAAACATGTACGCACACATGTATACTCATGCACAGTTGCACACACACAATTAAACATCATCACACAAACACATACATATATGCATGCATGCATGTATATACACGTACACACAGGCACAGACACACACGCACAGACACACATGCACACGCACACACACACACACACATGTGTGAGAGTAAGCATTCATGCATGTGCCATGCCATATATACAAGACAATAACAAAATACAGAAATGTACTTCAAGCACATAATCCTGGCAATGAACACACACCAAGTTGCAGTCAATTAGTTGAAAGGGCAACAGGTCAGAAGACTTAATGTCAAGTCCTTCTCAGGCACATGTCATCTGGAACATACTCCGCTGAAGGCAATTTTCTTCGTCTAATCAGTGTGGCCTTTTCCATTGCAGGTATGGATTGATTCATCTCATGCAAGTTTTATACCATCACTTACGGAGTAACAGTGAAGGGAATATACTTGATAAGACGGCTAGACGGTGCAAACAGGGCCGAGCTTCTGTGATGAAATCTCGGTCAAACTGCCATCTCAGGATGTTAGTGATTGCCTGTCTGAAGATCCTAATGAACCAATCAATACATTAACAGTGTGGATAGGAACATGCCCACAGGACAAACATGGGATAGTGATTGTCATTGATTAAGTCATATTTATTTTGATGGCTGATTGCATTGAATAATCGAGAAATGGGTTGCAGAGTAACCAAAAGACATCACAATGGCAAAGTTTCAACCACAGAAAGCCGCTTAACGTATGCATATTCAAAACAAGTAATACTTTTTTTTAAACAATACCCACAGCTCTGAAATAACTGCTGATGTCTCTAGTACAAATAAATACAATATTCTGTTTCTGTCTGTGCATGTGTGTGTGTGTATGCATGTGATGTGCATGCGTGTATGTATATCCATGTAGATATGTGCATTTATGTATTATCTGCATGCATTTGCACAGTATTAAAAGTATGCACGTATGTTATTTAATCAAACAAAATGCTTTTAATTTCCAAATAAAAGTGTGCACGCATGCGTAAGTGTATATGTAGGTTATTTAATCAAACAGAACTAACATTTTGCAGACAACAAAAAGCGCCATAATCTCACCTCCAATTGACCTCACAACCTGTACATACATAAACCCACCCCGAATGCAAGACGACTGACCCTCGCACCTTGTGAAGCCGCTTGCACCGATGTAACTGGATTCAGCACCAAGTGCACCGTTCGAGAGTCTGCAATTACAGGAAATTCACTGAGAGGAAACCTGATGCACAAAGACACCTGCGTCTCTCGCGAGAAGCTCCTGGGATATCACACCAGCCAAGCCTTCAATGTCGTGTCATTAGCAAAACGCCAAACTCGACATTCAGGAGTGGAGAGGCAAGCAGCCGTGGCTGTTTGTAGTGGTTGAGTCTCGACATTGGCACCAGATGAAATGTGACATGTTGCCAATACTTCAACACTTGTATGTTGCCTCGTATTAATGGAGATTTTGCTGAAGACGAGCAGGTTTGGTTAATTTAAATAACAGTTCATTGGTGCGCGCTGTTTTTTCATGAGATATATCTATGGTTGATCAAACAAGGTGAGGTGATGATTTAATAAGTTGCGCTGTTACATCAGAAAGGCAATTCAATGTTGTGTTTGTACATGAACAATATTGATTTGATAGATTGCATTGTCCCATAAAATGATAAAATGTGATGATAAAATGTGGTGTACGACAAGACACTAGTAAAAAAGTACTGACTTTGGTGAAATAGTGTCCTAATGAAATTGTCCAAATGAAAGAGCACAGAACAGAATGCGCCAATGGAATAGCAAATAAAAGGATAGAGCAAAGAAGAAAATGTCTTAAGGAAGAACACAGAAGATAACGTTCTAATGGAAGATCTCAAAAGAAAGTATCCAAATGGAAGGGCTGAGAAAGGAGTGTTCCAATGGAAGCGAATAAGAGGACAGAAGTGAATGTTCCAATGGAACACAGCCCTGCTATTCACATCGTCATTTCTATCCTCCAATCCAAGTCCATTCATTTTATTTGCCCCACATAAGCAACTCCTCACCAACTTCCTCCTGTAAGTCTCTGTCACACAAACATTCTCCTCCATGTTTTTCTTGTCTATTCTTTTACTCACACAATCCATCTCACCAAGTTATTTGTGCAAACTTGAACTTTATCTAATTGTTTTCATCACCACCACAGATAGTCTCTAGGTCTTGTAGGTAGCAGGTAGGTTGGCATGATGCATTCACTATTAGTTCAAGGAAAAGAAAGCTTAAAACAGACTTGCAGAAACCACAGGTGGTACGCAAGATTAATCAAGTACTTCTTTTTTTATTTGTCTAATTAACAAATTAAAGCTCCGATTCAGCTCCAGATAATCTGCTATTTTATTGGTGTCTTGTTTGATCTGCTGAATTTACTCATGATCCAAAGCACCGTATATCTAAGCTTTAGTATGTTGGTTATTTGAGAGGAGCATACTAATCAATGTTTTGATTCAAATTCATTCTTCTGATATATAAACTCACTTACAACTGCTTCTTGATTCACTGTTCAAATCAACTACTAAATATACAGCCACAATGTTTTGTCTTTTGTTTTATGTCTACAGGAATATTGGCATGGGAGATTTAATCCTGGGGGGATGTTTCCTAGGGGTATTTTCCAGGAAATATAGGTGGCGGATAAATCCATGGTGGTACTGTCCAGGGGAATTACATCCTGATATACACTTATACGAATGGTACAGCTGTTTATCTGTTCTTTCAGGTGCCCCATAGACTTGCGGTCAAGCTTTATGCATAGATCTACAAAACCTTGGACATCCAAGGCCAGACAATAAACTTGCCTAACCGAACGAAAACAATAGTCCAACAATTGGACACTGTCATTATATCTGTTATTAACAGCGCAGTAATTAACAGAGGTGAGTACCATAAATATATAAACCATAGCAACCGTTATCTCTGCCGCTGGTCTAGGTCTAGCTGAAGGTGTCACTGGTCTCACTTGTTATTGAAACACTGTTGTAAATCATGCATGTCTGTTGAATACAGATTCACATTTATTGACAGTTCACATATTAAGTCCGCTGTCTATCGTTACATTCCTTTGTCATGTGGGATGCGCTGGCACACACAGTGGTAAAACACCAGACTTGGCCACAGACAGCGGTGGAATTTGAGTGATTGAATTACAAGAACACACCGCGTCCATGCAGCAATTGCTGCGTGGCTGGACGTTTCCAAGAGATATTGAATTGGTGTTTCCACTAACAATAACATAATCTGAACGAGATGATTTGGAGGGAGCAAGTGAACAGTACTTCTACATTAGCACAATTAATAGACATAGCCATGCAGCCACCAAAGAATTGGTCCTAACTGACAGACAAACTGGATGGCATGCTATCCATCATCTGTGAATCTCGTACATTTGAATTTTGGAAATGATTTGACTGAACTTGATCAAATCATTGTAGATTAATTAGTTATACAAAAGAACTCATTAAATACCTACTTGACTTGGTAACAAAGACAACAAACATTTATTATCTGTATGACTTGCATATCAACAAGTCCAGTTTTCAAACCTTTCAAAAACAAAAACAAGAACATAATTTTCATGATCAACATGACAACATTTGTGTTTGAAAATAATATTATATTATACATTTAACACATGCGCAGTTCACTTGTGGGATTTCATTGACATGTGTTTTGTCTACGTTGACATTTGTGGAGTTTCACTTGAGATACGTTTTAGGGTTTATAACAGCATGGCTCTGAATACAGCTCAACTTGGTTCCCTTTGATTCAGTGACAATATTCTCCTACTTTGTTGACATTCTCAAACATTCCCTGTATAGGGTAAACACAGAGGTTACTTCAACAGGGTGACATCTTGGGTATCATCTTGTTGAGAAAGGGAATCCCAAGTGTAGCCATTTTAATAAGATCAATATCCATAGCAGTCTATGATGTAATTTCAATTTCAACGTTTTTTTGTAATTATGTTTTCTTCCTGAATTGGAACCTGGTGTTAGTTATTAGAATCTCTGTTATAAGCCACAGAAACGTGTTATTATTTTACAGATAAGCAACTGAAAAAATATTAAAATATCACTTTTGAAATGACCGGATGGGGCCTGGAGATATGGCTATCGACATGTTGTTGTACCATCTCCACTACTCCATACTGCCTGTTGAGAGGAGGTGGCGTTCATCAGATATTAACCGACATCCTTTTGTTGTATTCAGCACAGCAGGAGTCATGTCACAGCCTGTACTGTAAGTTATCCCTTAGCAAAGATATTATATAGAATTCTATAAATAGAAATCTATAGCATTTTATTATCACATCAATTTATATGGAATTCTATACATTCTGTAGAATTGTATAAATTTTCTTATAGCGACATTAATTTTTTACAAAATTCTACAGAAATTCTATAGTAAGTGTAATTAAAGTATAAAATTTTCTGTAGAAAAACATCTGCAAAAATCCTATAAAGGTAAGTTCTTATATAGCAGGGTATCTAGTCCTAGCATTCAGCCATGCTGCAATTAATGCATGAAGACTATTCATACACATATATCCACCACTGTCTGTAACCAGGTAGTCATTCATGTAGCTGAGTGACCTAGAGCAACGTAGAGTGAATGTACCTGTTCAAGGTTCAAAACAACAGCAACAGGATGACACAACAACCATCACACCAATGTCATGACACAACAACCTCCGCACCAATGTCACAATGACACAACAACCACCACACCAATGTCACACTGACACAACAACCACCACACCAATGTCACAATGACACAACAACCACCACACCAATGTCACACTGACACAACAACCATCACACCAATGTCACAATGACACAACAACCATCACACCAATGTCACAATGACACAACAACCACCACACCAATGTCACACTGACACAACAACCATCACACCTATGTCGCAATGACACAACAACCACCGCACCAATGTCACAATGACACAACAACCATAATCAATGTCACAGTGACACAACAACCACCATACCAATGTCACATGTAGACTTGAACCCTGGTCCAATATTAACTAGCTAAGGTATCGCACCCCACATGATACTGTGAAGTGATGAGAGACAGACACCACTGTCATCACAACAATGTGCATGGCGATGCCCCGAAATATTTATGCGACCTTGTATGCCCATACAAACCAACAAGAGCCCTGCGCTCTACCAACAATAACATGTTAACGGTCCTGCGGACTCATGTCAAAGCTGGGGACAGTTCGTTTGCGCACGCCACGGCGACTTTGTGGAACACTTTGCCTAATGACATTAAAACGTCTGATTGTCTCTCTACTTTCAAGGCACATTTAAAGACTAATTTTTTTCGACTCTCGTTCTTGTCCAATGTGGCATAGTTTAGTCTCTGCATTGATTAGTTTTATATCTCTTATGTATTAATTAACCTATTTATAATATTTATTTTATACCTACATATACATTAGTTCAGTTAAATGAATTGGCAATGTCTTATTTCTACATAGAACTGTAGCTAAGATAATTATTTTAGTATATTTATTTAATTACTGTATTTATTTGTATTTTACTAATATTAATTTTATAAGAATTTCTTTTAGAAAATGCATGTTTATTTAGCCATCGTTATTACCTCTATCTGTTGTAAAGCGCCACGAACAATTTACAATTGGATCTGGCGCTATATTAAATAAAATATATTATTATTATTATGTCACGCTGACCCCAAATATTTCACTAAAATACCACACTGACACTATTGCCATTTAGTAAGGTCACATACTTCTCACTAATGTAATTGGAGTCATATTTACGGCTCTTTCCCATAACAACTGTAAACAAGCTGTCTAAACATGCAGAAATAAGCCTCTGTATTTGGATGTAGGGCTCCCCACCCCTAGGCAGCCAGACACAGCAGATATCACACCTGGGGTATTTTTAGGGTCTCCTGAATGATCTGGGGCCTAATGCTGAAGGATATTACCTGTTACAGTAATCAGTGGATGTTATAATAAATTATGACATATGTAATTAACAAGTATTGTGCAGTGTAGCTAATGACATTGACCATCACATCAATAATTTAATTAAGCCACAACAGATACATTATGTAAGATGCCAATCATCTAGCAAATTAATAAATGTAATTATGTTGGAAAGAATTCAAATGTGTATTCACTGAATATCTCTAAATAGTTTCCTCCATGTTTGGGGAAATTTTGCAAAAATGGAATGTTTAGGAAATAAACGATATCAAATATACATATCAACTATTACTGGTTTTAATTTGTAAGCAAATTGTGTTGATTTGAATGAATGCAGATACACTGTACATGTGCACAGGATTGCACACACACACAAACACACATACAAACACACACACAAACAAACACACATACAAACACACACACACACACACACAAACCCACACAGAAACACACACACAAACACACACACAAACAAACACACACAAACAAACACACAAACAAACATATACACAGAAACACTAAGAACTTTAAAAAAAAATGCCCTTAAATGCTTTATTGTTGTTGCTACCAGAATTGTTTTACTGATCTGCTCCACTACTTGTTTTATTGGTACCGACTGACCAGTTGCTGGAGTCGGATGTCATCATCTCGCAAAATTAAGCAGACCTCTGATGGCAACATTAAACACAACGTGCTTGGAAGTTATTAATGGATTGTATCAGTGAACAGGAATTCAAACAGCTGTCACGACAGGAGGTGAAGCTCTTGTCCAGTGATTTATATTTTGAATTTACACTCATAACAAACACTTGAATATATGTGGAAAGGCATAGAGATCAAACATATTTCTTAAATGTTTTGTCAGTAAATATTACATGTTAATCTCATTAGGCAAAATGGGGTTTGAAAATGGCAAAAAAATACAAAACATTGCAGCTGAAAAATAGCAGTCTAACATAAGCGAAAGAAAATGGTAAATTTATGAGTTTTATCCACTCTGCATTAACAACACGTGGGCTTACAATTTATTGGAATACTTCAAGGATGACCAACCAGTGACACTTGTGATAGTGGGTGGATGTCTATCTTGGCCCCTATAATAGAAAGCATATAATAGAAAGGATAGAGAAAGTGATGGCTCCAGGGAAGGGAGGGACCATTCTAGTACATGTAGGGACAAATATTGCAGAGAGGGAGGGGACAACCGGAATAGTCCAGAAATACAGACAGTTAGTCAGGAAGTTAAAGCAGACAAGGGTAAATCAGATCGTTCTCTCAAGAATGTTGCTAGTAATGGAGGAAGGGGGCAAACACATAGAAACTGCAAGAGGATGGCAATCAATGCACTAGTTGAGCAGATGTGTGGAGAAGAGGGGGGATTCATAGATTTATGGAGATAGTTTTTTGGGAGGGAAGATATGTACATGAGAGATGGCCTCCATCTAAGTGTTGACAGTGGGACAGGTTGCATTTATTTAAACTAGATTCACAGGGGGACTCGCAGAGAAGCCTGAAACTGGAGGCATAGATAAAGACAGCACAAATAATTCAGCAAAGAACAGTCTGGAAAACTGTTCTGAATCAGGATATAAATGTGTTTGTTTAAATGCAAGGAGCATAGTAAACAAAAGAAGTGAACTAAACATTATGGTAGACGATATTGACCCTCACGTACATGACATAATAGGTACAACCGAATCATGGGCCACCACCGATATATCAGATGCTGAATTGGGACTGACAGGCTATGTAATGTTTAGGAAAGATAGAATAGGAAGAAGGAGAGGTGGAGCAGGGTGCACGGTGGATTTAGTTGACAGGTAGTCCATCGGACTAGCTGACTCAGAAACAACTAGTCCTCATATTATTTTACTAGTCCTTAAAAATAAATGTGCCAAGTACCATCAATCATACTGTTGTGTCATATATGTGTGACACATAGTAAAAGTAGCTTTATTTCATAAAGAAAACAAGCCGTTTCCCATTTCAATTAAATGTTCAACTAAATGTGTCATTAATAGAAACAAATACATGTGATTTCGTAGATCCAATTGCAAAGTTATCAGAAGAAATGACTAGTTTAATCAGGGGCAGCAAACAGGAGTCGTGGACAAGGTGATGCCAGCAGAATTTGAAGCCTCACGGCGACAAAGGACCGACATTGTCGGACTAAGTTGCATCATTTGCCCTATACTTTTCATTAGCGTTTTCTTTCCCGAAGCCGACTAAACAATCAGTAACATTGCTGGCGTTTGGTAACTTACTAAAATAATCACCCAATGCAGAAATAACACAACTACCATCACGACGGGATAGCACGTAACGATGTCTGTAACCCGCGCATGTATGTTTGTCCATGTCGCTCATCACTCATGGTCGCTAGGTGGCACTACGCTAACCGGATGTAAACAGCCGCCATTTACATTCACTGCGTTCAGCAAGTTTCCCATCTGACAGTCGTACGGAATATTTAGCTGCCTGTGATAAAATACTACCTTACTGTCTTATTTTGTTTTATTCCATCACAACACCCAACTAGCGTATACATAGCGTAAATTAATTCACATAATAACAGCTAGTCCTATGGGACTACTCCACTAAATAAGGACTAGTCCGATCACAGAAACTACTCGTCCGGGACGATCGGACCGGCCTTATTTCGCAGCCTGGTGGAGTTATTCTATATATTAAAGAATCTATCCAGGCTTATGAAATAAAATTAGAAAGAGAAGTACAATGCAAAGAAGCTGTTTGGTATAACATTATGTTACAGGAAACTCAACGTTAACGGTTGGGTTAGTTTATCGAAGTCCAAACATAAGCATAGAAGAGAATGAAAAAGTACAAAATTGCTATAAGGGAAGTGAGCAAACGGGACTGTATTATTATGGGGAATTTTATCCATGGCCATATACAATGGAAATATCTACAGAGTACGGGGAGTGAGGACCACAAGTTTTTAGTTTTAGTACAAGATAGTCCTTTCTCAACATGTGCTAAAATCAACCAGGGGTGAGAATGTGTGAGACATAGTTCTGTCCTCATAGAATAAATTAGTTGAAGATATGTGAGCCACTGGGGAGTAGTGATCACAACCAGATACATTTTACCATCAAAGTAAAATCAGGAAGGAATAATAAAAAGCAATACAGGAGAAATTTCCACAAAAGAAGATATAAGGACATGAGGAAATATTTAGCAAAGATAGACTGGAACAACACACTGAAGAATAAGACAGCAACAAAATGCTGGAATATCTTAGAGTGAAATTGAGTGCATCGTCAATAAATATGTTCCCGTGAAAAAACAAGGGAAATGGTCCAGAAAGAAATACTTATCGAAAGAAGCCATTAGAAAGATTACATACAAACAAACGATGTGGAAGTCATATAGACATATTGGAAATGATGAAGACTACAACATTTAAAAAGAAGCACTTAACCAAGCTACAACTGAAATTAGAAATTCAAAGAAAAGCTATGAACAAAAAGTAGCTTGAAATATAAAACATGACAGCAAGAGTTCTTATGCATGTTCGGAGCAAACAGAAAGTTTAGGATAAGGTCAGTCCTCTAGAAGATAGTGCTGGAAATATAATATCAGAGGGATTCTTAATGGCAGAAGACCTGAATGAGTATTTTAGTTTGGTGTTTACCAGGGAAGATATTAGTTCACTGCCAGTACCAGAGACAAGGGGGCAGAATCAGACTATTTAGGACAGTTAATTGTAACACTGGAAATGGTAGCTAAGAAAATAATGGCAATGAAGGATAATAAATTACCTGGGGCCGGTTTCATGAAGCAGCTAAGAACGTTCTTAACGCTAAGATGATTGTCTTAGTTAATTACACGATTTTTTTAATATGAGCAAACATTGGAGTTACGCAAAACACGTGACGCTAAGTAACTGCGTGACTTTACGTATGCTTCATGAAACCGGCCCCTGGACTGGATGGGATTCCACCCAAACTACTATTGGAAATTGTAGAACAAATTAGCATACCGCTTGCAAAAGTTTTCAATTAAACAAGGGAGTGGTTCCTTTAGAATGGAAAGAAGCAAACATTATACCGTTATTTAAAAAGGGTTTGAGAAACAAGTCAGAGAACTACAGACCAGTGAGTTTAACATCAGTGATTTGCAAATTATTAGAAAAACTAATTAAAGATCACATGGTGGATTTTCTTGTTAAATATAACTTGATAAACCCATTCCAACATGGGTTTCTAAAAGCGAGGTCATGCTTAACAAATATGTTATGTTTTTGGAAGACATCACTAAGTGGGTAGATGAGGGATCACCAGTAGACATTTTTTAGTTAGATTTTCAGAAAGTTTTCGATAAAGTGCCACATCAATGTTTACTGCTTAAACTAGTCTGCTTCGACAGTCACTGAATCGGACGTTGAACGATTAGTTGCATCCGTTCCGTCTAAATCGTGTGAATTAGATCCAGTACCGACGTGGCTGCTAAAGCAATGTTCGCATGAGTTTGTTCGACTAATCACTGCTACGATAAATGCATCTCTCACCTCGTCAAATGTATCTGGTGACTTCAAGCATACAATCGTTAAACCACTCCTGAAAAAACCTATGCTGGATAAAGACATTTTGAACAACTACTGGCCAGTGTTGAACTTGCCACTTTTTTTGTGTAAAAATTGGTTGAAAACATCGATGCAAAAAATGAGCATGCACGTTGATGAACATGTTCTGCACAACCCTTTTTAGTCTGCATACCATTGTGGCCACTCGACAGAAACAGCGCTACTCCGTGTCAAGAATGACATTGCTGCGACACTGAATAGGAAATGTACAACAATTCTCGTGATGCTTGATTTGTCGTCCACGTTCAACACAATCAATCATGAGAACTTTGTTGATGACTCAACTTGAAGTCATTCGGTATCACTGATAAGGTGCTTGAGTGGCTGAAATCATACATCAGCGAACACTATCAGAAAGTGGCAGTGGGAAGTTCCGAGTCGGTTGATTCAATCTTGATGTGTGGAGTCCCACAAGGGTCGGTGTTAGGCCCTACCTTGTATTGCATGTACAACAAAACTCATTGCATGTACACCAAACCTATCGGAGATATTGTCGTTAGACATGGCATGTGGCATCATTGTTATGTTGACGACATTCAAATCAACCTCACGGTTGAACGAGATGAATCAATTGTGGTGGCACTGACTAAGGTGGAATTGTGTGTTGCAGAAGTGGCTGCATGGTTGACTAGAAACCAGTTAAAACTTATCACAGAGAAATCCGAGGCAATCGTTTTTTCTCCAGCGAAGAAACGTGACAGTCTGCCTGCCAATGTATACATATACATAGCTGGCCATCGAATTCAACCTTCATTGTGTGTGTGCGCAATTTGGGTGTGCTATTTGACAGCAACCTGAAAATGTAACAGCAGATTGCCAACACTGTGAAAAGTTGCTACTATCAGATGAGAAACATTGGGTGAATTTGGCCACATCTGACGAATCATGCAAGACACTTGCTCACGCACTAGTGACATCCCGTTTAGATTATGGGAATGCATTTCTTCATGGTCTCCCATACATGATGATGCAACGTCTACAAAGGGTGCAGAATTGTGCTGCTTGCCTAATTACTCGCACGAGGAAATACGAACACATCACGTCCGTGTTGCAGCATTTACACTGGCTACCCATTTATTTGAGACCAATCTGCAAAGTGCTGCTGTTTACATATTGTGCCTTGAATGGTCTAGCGCCCGACTATTTACGTGAGTTAATTAGCTACCGCCCCATCAACGGAACTCTACGTTCTGCCTCGCAGACTCACCTTTTGTTCATACCAGCCTCACAAATTGTCACTCATGATGATCACCATTTCGCTGTTTGCTTGGTGATTCTATGGAACAATTTACCTCCTGCGCTCAGGACAGCAACATCATTACAAGTGTTTAAAACACTTTTGAAGACTCACCTTTTTAAACAAGCGTTTTTATAATCACTGACGAAGACATTTTATGTGCTTTCGTTAGATAAAATATGTTTTGTTTTATTAGTTTCTTAGCATATTTATGGTTATTCTTCTTGTATAAATGAATGTATTTAAAGTAGTCTTTAAAGAATGTCTTAATATATGTATTTATTTTACAGTTTTTTTATATCTTTTTTAATGTTTTTTAGTAACTATATTTAAGGTAGTGTTATATTTGTTACATGTTTATTTCAGAGTTAGCATTTATTTTTATGTAAAATACTATTATATATGTGTGTATGTACGTAAAGCGCCCGAGAGCAATTTCAATTGATCGGATGCTATATAAGTACTTTTATTATTATTAACTAAAGGCCCATGGCATAGGGGATGGTATAATTAACTGGATTTAAAAATAGCTGACTGACAGAAGACAACAGGTAGTAGTTGATGGGAGGCTTCAAATTGGAAATCGTTTTTGAGTGGGGTATCACAGGAATCAGTACCGGGACCTGTATCAGTCTTAATATATATCAACGATTTCGACAATGATATAACAAGGTGTTGAAATTTACGGATGATACAAGTGTTTAGAAGGATTAAACGTGATGGAGAGAGAGACAGCATTTACAAGATGATCTTGACAGGTTGATCAAATGGTTTGAAAAATGGCAGATGTTGTTCAATTTTAGGAAATGTAAATGCCGAATTTCGAAAATGTCTAATCTACGAACCATCTCAATGGGCCTGGTAGATCACATGCAAACTTTCAGCCCAATACATGCAAAACTGACGGAGATGTGGGTGCACACACAAACACAGAACAAACTGTTTTATAATATAAATATTCTCATACAGAATGGTATCTAATATCTAGTACTTTGGACTACTGGCTAAAAGTGTTTAATACTTCATCCCATTGCAGCGTGTTCATACCGACACCAAGTCAACTTCTCTAGGAAGAATTCAGCCATACTGCAATTCAACCACAAAAAGCTATTATTTGCAAATTTCTACCACTGCTTTAGCCAGATGCTCATTTACACAGCCAGCCTTAGGCAATGTGGTATGACTAAATAATAATAAGGTAACTTCTTTTGCACCTAAACCTTAGAAAACAAGCTCAGAGGGGCATCAAGACAAAATAGTTGGTTAATATCAAAATTGATATGCAATATTCAAGGTATCAACAGATTAAGAGATATGCCAATGAGCTAAGCTGGCTAAGCAAGGTAGTTTTCTAACCATCCATGATTTGAAATGCAGCATGGCAATCTGAACCCCAGTTCCATCAACTGTTAAACACATTCTGCCTTACCCAATACTTAGTGCCAATTACCTGTGTCAACATTGACCAAATATTTATAAATACCACCAACTAGTAAACACTTTTCAGCAATTTGGTGGACTGAATCAGACCAAGCGAACACACAAAAGACCATGCATTCTACCAGCAGCTATACAGCGACACAAATACCAAGCATAAAACCTTTCAATGACACTAACCTGAAGAATATGAGAACGACTTGTCCGTAGTCTTTGCAAGCTGAACCTGGCGAAAAGAGGAAACTTGTGTGATTACAAGCAACAGAACAATCACCTCGTGAGGAAGCAGATACAAAATCAATGCTGTTAACGGTCTGCGTGGCCAGCATGCAGTGTGTAATCACACGAAGCCTGCCCAGAATGCGTGGCAGCTGCCAGGGACATTATTACGTTTCCTTACATCAGCGCTGGCCTCGATCTCCGGTGCTTTTTAGTAACGTGTGGGAAGACTCGGAAAGTTCACTTTGTACAACACAAGTAGCGACTGAACACTCCCTCGGCGTGGGTGTAGACCACTGCTTTTTGTTGACAGCTCTGCCATCAAATGGAAAAACATAGCGATGAAAAACTATCACAGACAGGAAATCTCTTTCAAGTACTTATTGCAATCCCCAGTCAATTAACTTAACTACATCAATTTTCCATTAATCTGGTGTTCAAACGTTGCATTAAATAAAAACAACATATTTAATTAATTTATATCTTTACTGGATGTTAAATATATTTGTTTAGTTGCTGGGTATTTCAAATCCATCATTGCCAGGTTCCGACATTGCAGTAGAACAGGTGCAAATTTGCTGCTGTTTTACAATGTATCTCTCTAGAGACATTGCACAAGATTTGGTTAGTCCAAAACAAAATACATTATGTTTGTTTAAATGTGTCTTGCTCTAGGTTCTTCCTTTAGACTGACAACTCAACTATTAAAATTATATTGCTTTGTATACAGCTAAGAAACACGTGCAAACATCATTTATTAAGCATATAAGGATACCCGAAACATTTCAAGTTTTAGCCAATTGCAAAAAACAGTTTGTTATAAATTCATCCTGTACTACAATTAACAATGTAATTTATACACTCACCTGTTATTAAAACTTAATTTTCAAAAATGCTTAGGTTATCTCACTGTCCTGAACATACTTGTTTGTTGATAAGTATACTATATACAATGTTTATTACCTGGTCATTATGCAGTTGGTAAAACGTTCTTCTCTGGTGCTTCCTGGAAGTGGTCTTCCTTGCTTATGTTTATACCTAGGAAGTTCCGTCATATTTTCAATTATAGCACTTCCGCAAATGCCAAACGCTCCTTATCAATTGGCCTGGCAACAGACCAACATCAGTTCAGCATATGAAGTTTTCCTGCTATAAAAACCAGGTTAAGAAGAGACCGGAGATACCACATTAATCTTTGGTTCTGGCAGTCCTCAACACCTCATAAATCAAATCAATAAACCAGCTTATATCCGTCTATTTACAAATTACTTCTTGCAAAACATGTTTATCACTTTATGTTTTGCCTGCACCTACAACTTAGCCTATAACTTGGTCTATGTGGATTTGCGAGATGATGGTCAGTGTTGATTGTCTTTATATTTAAAGGAGATCTCTGTAATACTGACACACAGTAACAACTAAATTGTGCAAAATGAGATGTCTTCGAAAATCATACCTCATTAAGTAATCCTTACTTAATGGTCAATAAGACCGCTTTTCAAAAGTTCTAAATTAATTAACCATAAAACATATATGTTTCTGAGCCTCTGAGGCAATATGGATTTCCAGAAAAGCTGGTGAATCTTATCCAGATCTTCTACAGAAACTTCATGGTGAGATCCGAAATATGATCAACCAACAGCGGACTGGTATCAGAATCAGATGGAACCTTTACTCTTCACTTGAAGATCTAATCTATGCAGATGACTTTGCCTTGTCATCTCATGCTTGAGACCAGGTACAGAGAAAATCAAGCAACCTCGAGTAACAAGCCAGTTCCATTTGGTCTCACAATTAAGGCAATGAAAAACTAACAAACAGCACCATAACACAGCAATGCGCTGTGATCAATAACCATCAACTCGAGTACGTGAACTAGTTCACTTACCTGGGCAGCATCATCAGTCTCCAAGGAGGTGCGGAAGAGGACATCAACACACAATTTGGAATAACCAAATCAGCAATTGCTAAAAAAGGTAAGTTCTAAATATAGTGCAGTATCCAGTCATGAGGACTGCTCAAAGCACTTTACACTTTATTCCCTGGCATACCTGTTCAATCAAACACCATCTCGACTTCTCTCAGAAGCGTTCAGCCATGCTGCAATTAATGCATGAAGACTATTTGTATACAAATATCCACCACTGTTTATGGCCAGGTACTCATTGATAAACTCCAAATTATCTTTAAAAGGTAACTCATGGCATATCTCACAGTTATAGTACAAGATCTAAATCATCCAATAATATCTTCCAAACCCATATTCACCAAGTCTCTAAAATACACTGGCACATCATTGTGGAACAACCTACCATCTAAAGTAAAAAAGTCAAAAAACTGTTGCCAGTTTCAAAAATCAATGTGTTCTGAGTATCATCAATAAACAATCAGTATCAGGTATTAATGCCTGTCTTTCATATTGTAAATATGTTCGTTTTAAATTGTATATCATACCACATTCTCATAACTTGATTACGTATTGTGGCATCATCACTTTGGTGTCTTTTTAACATCAACAAAATGCTCCCCCCCTGGGAGCTGATACCACAACTACACCATTATTCTTCAGTATTATATTTCCATCCAGTATACCTGCTCACTTACTTTTACATACATAACTTATTATATTGTTTATATATGTTAAGGGGTCATGTTCTAGTTAGACTTCCTGTCCGTTGCACACGAAGAAAACTGCAGTGTATTTTTTAGAAATGATTTTTTTTTTAATTTACATTCTGTGACATAAGTGCATTTGAGTAGGGAGATTTTCATGTGTGATTGTAGGTGTTGACTGTAAAATGGTGGATTTCTAGATGATTTGAATAAGCGGAAGGATATTTGGCAGCAATTTGCCTGTGTGACCTGTTTGCGGAGTAATTCTTGCCGGCATTTGTAAATATTGACGGGTGTCACACATACAGGCATTTTACGAGAGCTGGAAGTAAGCAATTTTGGTTAAAATCTATCGGCATGTCAATGAGATGATGATAACAGCAGGTGAGAAGTTTAAGACATTTTATAGGTCACGTTTTCTTATAATCAGACAAAACGTTAACATGGTCGCCTATGGGAAACCAACAGTGGGCTGACCCCAATAAAGACCCTGGCAACGGAAGCATGCTCTTGTCATTGCACAATCATGGAGGACGCATTTTACTTCAAATATCTTGAAACAATCACTGATAATATAGGTATGGCAAAACAACAATTGAACGGGACAAACCGTTTTTGGATATTGCAGACTTCTCATCAGTCTGCTAGTCCAAATCACAGTGTCGGAACACATGTCTTATAAGGGGAGTAGGGTGTGTATGCTACTAGTTAAGCCTCAATTTGCAAATCTGTATGATAATGAACCAATGACATTGCAGCAGGGTGATCCATCAATCTTTTTTGTTTACTTCTGCTACTTAAACACACTTGAAGATCGTGTCATTGACCCTAATGAAGCCTGACGACAGTGATTAGCTGGAGTCGGCTGTAGCCGGAGACTGTTATCAGATACTGTCTACTGGCAGGACCTTCTGGCCAATCAAGCAAGTGGCATTTTTTCTGAATGTCTGCTAATTAGGCTGTGTAATATTATGTAATTGAACTGCATAAGACGTCTGGCCTTTTGAGATTTCACACCCTAAGGTGACTTTTTGTTGATATTTAAGTATGTATTATGTTTTTATCATAAATTCATAATGTATGCATGTCACCAAAACAGTTGTAACTGAATGTAGTCTGTGAATAAATATATTGTATCTTGTTGGCGATTAATTAATGTACTTGTCACAAACTTTTGCGGTAACCGAAAGACAAAGCCTAAACTTCTAACTTCTACTGGCTAAAGCGGCACTTGTAAGTTGTATAGAATCCGGACCAACCTCGATTTTGCCGTTATAACTTGAATTTTACCTAACGTTTATACCTCAGTGCGTTAGTTCCATTATTCAACATTATTATCCGATGCATATTTTACGTTTAAGAATATTGCGTCTTCCTTAGGCTTAGGGCACTTTTAAGGCGTAAATAGCGCCCTGGTTTGCATCAACATGCGCCACTATATCGCTCATTTTTCGAGCGCGATGCGGTAACGCACGACTGCAGCGGTGCAGAATAGCGTAAACCGGGTCGCTGGGTCTGGGCTTCGAAAGTGCGCGAAGTCTAAGACTAAGAGTAAGACACAATATTTTTGTAGTCTAAATATGCGTGGGATGATGTTGAATGATGGAACTAACGCACTGCGGTATAAACGTTAGGTAAAATTCAAGTTATCACGGCAAAATCGAGGTGGATCCAGATTCTACACAAGTATAGAAAGCGAGTAACGCCTAAGGCTAAACAAAACGCACGAGAGCAGTCTAGCAAGCAATCTAGCCTTCTAGGTAAATTTAGCGCTCGTAACTTCGAATCGCATACTTACGACATCTTGTATTTACAATGCAACAGATGGCGACACCTTCGGTCACATGACGCTTATATCGAAGTACTTCGATGGTTTATTTTGCAGTGTCAACAAATCGCCCCTAGCATGAGATGACACCTTGCTAAATAAAGTGTTTATTGCGTGTATGTTTAACAGTAAGATGTTCGCGAGACTGATATTTGTTATGCAGCTGTGGGCGGTAGCGCTTGCAAAGGGAAATGATCTAGGTAAGTGGCGATGGCGATGCCCAGTTTGCGGTAGGCCTACCCATTTGTAAACGGAACGCACGACTCGATTCAAGACTCTTCTAGTTCTAGTTGCTTCCAGCACTCGGCAACGTTCTATTAACTGACTAGTCTGTATTATTGTAGTTACAATATTATGATCTTATGAGGTCTCATTCAACTAGTCAGCCTTTTTCAGAACATTATCGCCAAGCCGACCGACTCAAAACAATACTAGTATTATGGTTGTTTCTATTTGTTTCCAACACTCGGCAACATTCCTACTAATTGACTTTTGAGTAGTGTAAATGTGTGTTTAAGTGTGTCTTGTGGGCACTAGAATATGATGACTGTATGGCGTGTATCGGCGTTTTTTCAGAAGGCGAGCTGACATTTGATTTATACTTATCTTGTATTATCGATCACTCAGTGAAAAAAAATATTACTCAACATATTTTATTAACTTAAGCAATGGTTGTGTGTCTAGCTTTGTTTATGGGATCGTCCTGTTGTTTATATCTTATTACATCAACTAGTCTAATGCTACCCAGAAGACATGAAAAGGGATTTTTACTTAGTTATATTTTAATGTGTATATAATCATGTCATGTCATCACGACTCATGAATAATTTGTACATTTATAATTTGAATCTACCTTTTGGAATGTTTAACCCAATTTATGCTTCCCAGAGAAGTCGATATGGTGTTCGATTGAACAGGTCTGCCAGGAAGTAAAGTGTAAAGCGCTTTGAGCAGTCCTGAGGACTGGATACTGTGCTATATAAGAACTTACCTTTTTTATTAATGTTTTGAAAGCACTCTACATAAAACTTAAAAGCCCTCAACATGGCAAGATTATTGGTACAAAGACAATTTAAGTAACAACATTACTTAAAAGGAAACAAGAAGAGGCGGATGGCACATTAGCAGTTTTACTGCCTGGTTTATTGAATTTATATAATTTTAACTTGCCCACATCTTCATACAAGCTTCTTGTGGCCTATCCAGTTTGTGGATTAATATAACTTGAGTTACAAAAAAAGTAAAGGTAAATTCTTATATAGCGCAGTATCCAGTCCTCAGGACTGCTCAAAGCGCTTTACACTTTACTCCCTGGTAGATCTGTTCACTCGAACACCATCTCGACTTCTCTGGGAAGCATCCAGCCACACTGCAATTAATGCGCGAACACTCTTCGTACACAAATATCTACCGCTGTCTATAGCCAGGTACTCATTCATACAGCTGAGTGAACTGGAGCAACGTATAGTGAACAAACTTGCCCAAAGTTTGACACCGCCGCACAGGATTCGAACCCGGGTTCTCTTGGTTGAGAGTCCAAAGCTCTAGCCACTGCACCACGGCGCTACACAATGAACTTGCTCACTGACTTATCTAATGCCAGATGTATGGGTGTCGAAAGTTTGAAATATATACACTACTACTGCGGCATTAGAGGGGCAACAAACACATGGATCGAGAACTTTCTCTCTGGCTGCACGCTGCAGGTAGTAGTACAGGGAGAAAGCTCGCACACTAGCTCTGTTATCTCAGGAGCACTGCAAGGATCGGTTCTGGGACCAACTCTGTTCCTGGTCTACATCAACGATCTTCTAGATGGAGTCAGGGCCAGAGTACGACTATTCGCCGATGACACCATCCTTTATTCCCGGATCAAGACCCCGTCTGATGCGGATGATCTCTAGGAAGATCTGAGAAAACTGGAAGTCTGGGAACAGAAATGGCAGATGTCATTCAATGTCGGAAAGTGCTACCTACTGACTGTCACCAAGAAGAAGACCAAGATCCCGACCAGCTACACTCTCCAAAACCACACCCTGGAGAAAGTCACAAGTGCCAAGTACCAGGGCGTCGAACTCACAGAGACTCTTCACTGGCGCAAACAAGTCAAAGCTGCTGCTGCAAAGGTCAACAGAATCGGCGCGTTTGCCTAAAAAAATGTGAAAGGATGCTACATAGGCCTAACCCGACCAGTCCTGGATTATATGTCGGCGATATGGGATCCCATCAGCAGCACCTGAAGACCACTCTGGAGATGGTCCAGCGACGTGCAGCCCACCGCATCCTGCACAACTTCAGCCCCACTGCCAGCACATCAGCCATGGGAGAGCAGCTGAACCTTGAGAACCTGCAACTCGGGAGAACAGTGGATAAGGCTAGCATGAAATACCAAATTATGCACGGCCTTGTCGACCTACACCCACCTGGCCTACTCAAGGCAGCCTCCCGGAAAACCCGTGGTCAGCAAAACAAACTCCTACTGCCCCACTCAAGGACAAACACTTATCTCCATTCCTTCTTCCCATCTGCAATCAGAATGTGGAACTGACTTCCCTCGGACTCCTCCGAAGCCCAGTCCCTCCCAGTCTTCAGGTCCTCCATGAAGAACTTGTTGACTGCTCATCAATAGCCACTACTGTTAATGCGCAATCTTAACCTCCTAAACCTTTATATGATATATATATTTTAATTCTTTATTATTATACTTCCCAACCGTTACGAATAATGTAACTGTAAAACAATTTTCTTTTAACTTTTTAATCTAAATTTTTTTAACCTCTGTTTTTAATTATATTTTAAACCATTTAACTTTTTTAATTTTAAGCACCTCCACACCCTCACAACAACTGTGGAGTTATTCCTCGACTGCCGGGGTTTCCACAATAATAATCCTGAAGAAGAAGAAGAAGTGCACTGTGTGTGTTGTGGGCAAACTAGATGCAAGTATGATCTAGTGATGTAAATATATAATCTAATGAAATGTCATCAACAGCTTAACTTACCTCAAATTAGGGTCAAGTGCAATTACTTGGAAATTTATACACATTCAATATTTGTATTTGCACATGTGTACTTAGGATTTTAAGTGACCCATACTTGTATTTGACCATATATTTACCAAACACCACTTAGAGTCCAGTACTATAGTATATTTACAATACAACTAAATTATACATTTTGGACTTCTTTCCAGTTCTGCTTACAATTCATGAAATGTTCACTGTTGTGTTCACAGTTGTCAACATCATTGAACTTAATTTGCTCATTCATTAAACCTAATTAGAATCAAGTTTGTTTAGACAGAAGCCAAACTGTAAAACCATAATACCAAATAATCAACAACCAATTGGTGGCCATGTTTGTTTGGCTCCAGAGTCCAGACAGATTAGAGCATTGTTTATTATTGGCCCTGCATACTCAGGGCTTAAAATTCACCAAAATATTTAGGGGCCAACTTTCAAATTTAGGGGCCAACAAAAAAATGTTGGGATCAGTTGGGGGGAATAACTGTATTAATTATATAGTAATTATGAAAATAATTTGTAACCAACGTGTAGCAATATTGCTTATTGGGTGAATAATTAATGATCCCCCAGTGGTTAATCGGATTGAAACCAGTGACCCATCGGCCCAGTAAAATATGAAAACTGCTGGCCTGAACTGGCCCAACAGCTTCAAAAAAGGTGCCAGGCCTGTGGGCCAGTATCACTGTCGAGGCCTGCCATATAAAGATGCCATTAGTTACCTGTAAAGTTTGGTAATTTCTCAAATTGAATTTACCTAAAACATCATATAATTATGTTGTTTATAACAATATTGACCCGCTGTTACTGAGTATCCATCATAGGTTATAGACTTTCCAGTGCCTTCGTACAGTTTGTTTATGCAATTTCACAAATACTATAAACGAAAACAATGGTTTTAGCACATGGACATGTTAAAATTAGCAACATTGTGCCTTAGAACGAACTGTAGTTCTGACGATGTAATAAACATGACTGTCTGTCTAACCCGGCCAGTATAGAAGTACGCCAGCAAACAGCTTTTGAGTATTGATTGCAACAAGGTTGAAAACCTCAAAAAGAACTTGACTTGGCATTGGAATGAGCAGGCTGATGAAGCAGTATAAACTGCATATGTAGGTCCTACAATATGTAAAAACGTGCTATTATATAAGCTTAATTTCACCAGTTCATATAGTTGCCAGAGTACACAGCCACTATCCAGCTGTGTTTGATGTGTGAAGCTCGTGTCCTTGACATGTCAACAACCTCCTTGTGTTATGTCTCATCGATCATCATTTTCTAGTTAGTCATTAGTACTTTGCCCAGAATAACACTTTATTATTTGTAAACATGTTCAAAGCTTATTCAAATGTGTATACATTTAGGGCAATTAATGTATTACATCGCAAATAATGTTAGCCAACACCAGTGTTACATAATCCATGTGTGATATAAATTTTATTTGCAGTCTTACACACTACTTTATGCAAGAAGATGACATGTTCTAGCAGATTACTTTCATTCATAATTTTTTTATTTGTATAATTGTGTTTTGGGAGCTCATGTATAATAATTTTCTTGATGAGTTTGTAGGCATGGTCTAACAGATCACATATTAATTGTTGATGTGTTTGCAATGTGTGTTCTAACAGATCAGAAATTATATTTGTTGTTGTATCTGTGGGTGTGTTCTAACATATCACAAATACTATTTGTTGTTGTGTTTGTAGGTGTGTTCTAACATATCACAAATACTATTTGTTGTGTTTGTAGGTGTGTACTAACAGATCACAAATACTATTTGTTGTTGTGTTTGTAGGTGTATTCTAACAGATCACAAATACTATTTGTTGTTGTGTTTGTAGGTGTGTTCTAACATATCACAAATACTATTTGTTGTTGTGTTTGTAGGTGTGTACTAACAGATCACAAATACTATTTGTTGTTGTGTTTGTAGATATGTTCTAACAGATCACAAATACTATTTGTTGTTGTGTTTGTAGGTGTGTTCTAACATATCACAAATACTATTTGTTGTTGTGTTTGTAGGTGTGTACTAACATATCACAAATACTATTTGTTGTTGTGTTTGTAGGTGTGTTCTAACATATCACAAATACTATTTGTTGTTGTGTTTGTAGGTGTGTTCTAACAGATCACAAATACTATTTGTTGTTGTGTTTGTAGGTGTGTTCTAACAGATCAGAAATACTATTTGTTGTTGTGTCTGTAGGTGTGTTCTAACAGATCACAAATACTATTTGTTGTTGTGTTTGTAGGTGTGTTCTAACATATCACAAATACTATTTGTTGTTGTGTTTGTAGGTGTGTTCTAACATATCACAAATACTATTTGTTGTTGTGTTTGTAGGTGTGTTCTAACAGATCACAAATACTATTTGTTGTTGTGTTTGTAGGTGTGTTCTAACAGATCAGAAATACTATTTGTTGTTGTGTCTGTAGGTGTGTTCTAACAGATCACAAATACTATTTGTTGTTGTGTTTGTAGGTGTGTTCTAACATATCACAAATACTATTTGTTGTTGTGTTTGTAGGTGTGTTCTAACAGATCAGAAATACTATTTGTTGTTGTGTCTGTAGGTGTGTTCTAACAGATCAGAAATACTATTTGTTGTTGTGTTTGTAGGTGTGTTCTAACAGATCAGAAATACTATTTGTTGTTGTGTTTGTAGGTGTGTTCTAACATATCAGAAATACTATTTGTTGTTGTGTCTGTAGGTGTGTTCTAACAGATCAGAAATACTATTTGTTGTTGTGTTTGTAGGTGTGTTCTAACATATCACAAATACTATTTGTTGTTGTGTTTGTAGGTGTGTTCTAACAGATCAGAAATACTATTTGTTGTTGTGTTTGTAGGTGTGTTCTGGCAGATCACAGACATCCACTACGACGCCAACTACAGTCTGACGTCCCTACAGTACATGTGTCATCAGGACACTGGCCAAGTGCAGGTCAACAGGTCACATGGGATCTACGGGGACTACCTGTGTGACTCCCCCTGGGCCCTCGTCTCATCAGGTTGGTTCGACTGTCATCGATACTAGTTGTCATACTGTGTCACGGTGACTATCAGCAATTGTCATACAGTGTCACCAATTGTCATACTATGTCACTAGTTGTCATATGGTGTTACCTATTGTCACAATGTGTCACCAATTGGCATACAATGTCACAAATTGCCATACAGTGTCACCAGTCTCTATACAGTGTCACTGATTGCCATACAATATCACCAGTTGACACACAGCGTCACCAACTGTCATAAAGTGTTACCAATTGTCATACGGTGTCACTAATTGTAGCACTCCCATACAGGTTGAGTGTCACCATCTTCCTGGCCATAAAACATACCTGCATAAAAAATCTGCCAAGTTTTGTCACGGATAAACCTAGCTTCAACATATTTTTTTCTGATAAAATATGTAAGTTTGTCATCCTATTTTAAAGTGATGAACACAAAAAAATACATAGTTTATAACATAAATCTATTTCAAGGAAACCCATACTAAAACAGGATATGGCTGTAATCCTCCAAAAAAATCTATATTGTAATAGGAGATGTGTACAATGTGGCAGGTCTGTTTCTGGCATGCCCTGACATTAAACATTAGTGTAATAGTGCAGCCACCTGGGTAATGTGGCAGGTCTGTTTCTGGCATGCCCTGACATTAAACATTAGTGTAATAGTGCAGCCACCTGGGTAATGTGAGCAATATTAATCCACAAATATGGTTACACACTTAAACAAGACATGATAACATGTTTCTACAGTGACGTATTCTACAGATTTTTCTGCATGTATACTATAATTCTGTTATTTTTCACTTATTCAGCCATCAATGTGATGAAACAGTTACAGCCAAAGCCTGATTTCATTCTCTGGACGGGGTGAGTGAAGGAGTGACTCTTCTGCCGTCTCATTTACAGGCTTGTTAACAAAATACATTTGAATGTTGAACATTCCTTGCCATGACATTTTTACCACATTTGCATTAGTCCCTGTCTTTTACGGGGTGCATTTTCTGAATATATTAAACATTTCTTCATCTACTTATAATCTTAACATTGTCCACTTTGACAGCTTGAACCTCAAGCGCCAAACTTTTAGGGAATAATCTATGGCCCCTAGAATAGGACGTAATACATATAACTACCCCATATTTCACAAGTTATTGGTGTTTTTACTTTTTAATTGTAAATCCCATTTGTTTTGACTACGTACGTAACACAACATAAAGCATGCAAACAATAAAATTCTTGGTTTTGCATGTGGTGTCCCTTTACGTCATAATTTCATCATAATTAAACAGCGTGAAACAGTCTTTCTGCATTTCTGTGTACACCAGAATGGTTCCTTCTTCCTACTAGTTTCTGTTACCTTTTGATATTTTGCTGACTCTCACATTACATGTGTCATCAGCCAGACATCATCATTTCTCTGCTGAACAAACTATTACAAAACTTGTATTAAACTGGTGTGCCACAAACTGTTTTTCCCTTTTTTTAAATTGCTATGTCAATGTTGCTAACATGTTGAAGTCAGAATCAAGAAGTGTAAGAATCATTGATACCTGTTTTGCTAGAACTATCCAGTGTTCCTCATACAGAGACAATATGACTTACTTAGACTTAGTTCCTCCTGTTCCTTTCGAGACATCGGGCGACACGGTTCCTCCATCTGGTATGGTCATTTGCGACTTCTTTGTCCTCATTGCTCGGTAGACGTAATACATGCCCAGCTAGTCTCCTTCATCTACACTTGACGATGTCATGTAGTCTCTCCAGACCTGCCCTCCTCATCACTTCATTGGTGATGTGGTCTCTCCATGATATGCCCTGTTATTAACATTATACTATTTGTTCTCCCAAACAGAGACAGTGTTCCACACGTGCCAGATTCAGAGCTGTCTCCCACCAAGGTGTTCACGCTGATAGGGAACGTCACCCAGGAACTCTTGAGGGTCTTCCCTGATGTCCCTATCTACCCCTCCCTGGGCAACCACGACTCCCACCCTGCGGACCAGGTCCCTGTTGGTCCCGCGGCCTACTACGATGAGATCCTTGACTACAGTGGCTGGCATCAGATGTTGGACGATGCAAGTGTGAAGACATTCAAACAAGGTCAGTGTATTTGTCTTCTCACATGGTGTGGTGTCATCTTCTCTCCAAGTATCAGCGGGCATGGGTCACCACTCCTCTTTGTGTTTTGCTGCAGGGGTTAGCCACCGTCTGCCCGGCTTCAATACTGGCAGATGACTTGCAAAGATTAGTAATTACAACTGGTAAGATGGGTGAAATTTAGAGGGGGCCAGCTGGCTACTAGGAGAACTAATAGTTCCAAGTCTAGGGGACAACATCAATGACTATCATTTGCACCACTGGTGGTGAAACAAGTCAAATGAATCAGTATTAATTAAATAAATGGCTCAAATGACACTGGTTTGTCATTAAAAAACTAAACAGGCCAATAACGGCTGTGACTGATGTGACTGGCCTCCACACAATCCATTCATGTGCTAAAAGGCACACTTTATTAATTCAAGACTGACAAAAAGTTATTTCTGGCCTCTTGTTCATTCTTACTTGTTTGTTTTACTTCATGTTCCCCAACCATGTCATTATTATTCAGTTCCAAAAGGTCCAAAGACCCAGTATTCTCCACCAACATGATTGATAACAAATAACCTGCACTTATAAGGACTGGGAAGAATGAGAGGGAAAGAAAAATGGAGATGGTTGATGTAGACAGCAGTGCAAGAACAGCGAGGGAGTAGACATGGTTGGTGGAGATGGTTGGTGCAGACAGCAGTGCAAGAACAGTGAGGGAGTAGACATGATTGGTGGAGATAGTTGATGAAGACAGCAGTGCAAGAACAGTGAGGGAGTAGACATGGTTGGTGGAGATAGTTGATGAAGACAGCAGTGCAAGAACAGTGAGGGAGTAGACATGGTTGGTGGAGATAGTTGATGAAGACAGCAGTGCAAGAACAGTGAGAGAGTAGACATGGTTGGTGGAGATGGCTGATGGAGACAACAGTGTAAGAACTGAGGGAGTAGACATGGTTGGTGGAGATGGTTGGTGCAGACAGCAGTGCAAGAACAGTGAGGGAGTAGACATGGTTGGTGGAGATGGCTGATAGAGACAACAGTGTAAGAACAGTGAGGGAGTAGACATGGTTGGTGGAGATGGTTGGTGCAGACAGCAGTGCAAGAACAGTGAGGGAGTAGACATGGTTGGTGGAGATGGTTGGTGCAGACAGCAGTGCAAGAACAGTGAGGGAGTAGACATGGTTGGTGGAGATGGCTGATGGAGACAACAGTGTAAGAACAGTGAGGGAGTAGACATGGTTGGTGGAGATGGTTGGTGCAGACAGCAGTGCAAGAACAGTGAGGGAGTAGACATGGTTGGTGGAGATGGTTGATGAAGACAGCAGTGCAAGAACAGTGAGGGAGTAGACATGGTTGGTGGAGATGGTTGGTGTAGACAGCAGTGCAAGAACAGTGAGGGAGTAGACATGGTTGGTGGAGATGGTTGGTGTAGACAGCAGTGCAAGAACAGTGAGGGAGTAGACACGGTTGGTGGAGATGGTTGGTGCAGACAGCAGTGCAAGAACAGTGGGGGAGTAGACACGGTTGGTGGAGATGGTTGGTGCAGACAGCAGTGCAAGAACAGTGGGGGAGTAGACACGGTTGGTGGAGATGGTTGGTGCAGACAGCAGTGCAAGAACAGTGAGGGAGTAGACATGGTTGGTGGAGATGGCTGATGGAGACAACAGTGTAAGAACAGTGAGGGAGTAGACATGGTTGGTGGAGATGGTTGGTGTAGACAGCAGTGCAAGAACAGTGAGGGAGTAGACACGGTTGGTGGAGATGGTTGGTGCAGACAGCAGTGCAAGAACAGTGGGGGAGTAGACACGGTTGGTGGAGATGGTTGGTGCAGCAGTGCAAGAGCACAGTGCATGGTTGGTGGAGATGGTTGGTGCACAGCAGTGCAAGAACAGTGAGGAGTAGACATGGTTGGTGGGAATGGTTGATGAAGACAGCAGTGCAAGAACAGTGAGGGAGTAGACATGGTTGGTGGAGATGGTTGGTGCAGACAGCAGTGCAAGAACAGTGAGGGAGTAGACACGGTTGGTGGAGATGGTTGATGAAGACAGCAGTGCAAGAACAGTGAGGGAGTAGACATGGTTGGTGGAGATCGTTGGTGGAGACAGCAGTGCAAGAACAGTGAGGACTGGCGGTTGGTGGAGACATAGTTGATGAAGACAGCAGTGCAAGAACAGTGAGGAGTAGACATGGTTGGTGGAGATGGTTGGTGCAGACAGCAGTGCAAGAACAGTGAGGGAGTAGACATGGTTGGTGGAGATGGTTGGTGCAGACAGCAGTGCAAGAACAGTGAGGGAGTAGACATGGTTGGTGGAGATAGTTGATGAAGACAGCAGTGCAAGAACAGTGAGGGAGTAGACATGGTTGGTGGAGATGGTTGGTGCAGACAGCAGTGCAAGAACAGTGAGGGAGTAGACATGGTTGGTGGAGATCGTTGGTGCAGACAGCAGTGCAAGAACAGTGAGGGAGTAGACATGGTTGGTGGAGATAGTTGATGAAGACAGCAGTGCAAGAACAGTGAGGGAGTAGACATGGTTGGTGGAGATGGTTGGTGCAGACAGCAGTGCAAGAACAGTGAGGGAGTAGACATGGTTGGTGGAGATGGCTGATGGAGACAACAGTGCAAGAACAGTGAGGGAGTAGACATGGGTGGTGGAGATGGTTGGTGCAGACAGCAGTGCAAGAACAGTGAGGGAGTAGACATGGTTGGTGGAGATGGTTGATGAAGACAGCAGTGCAAGAACAGTGAGGGAGTAGACATGGTTGGTGGAGATGGTTGGTGTAGACAGCAGTGCAAGAACAGTGAGGGAGTAGACACGGTTGGTGGAGATGGTTGGTGCAGACAGCAGTGCAAGAACAGTGGGGGAGTAGACACGGTTGGTGGAGATGGTTGGTGCAGACAGCAGTGCAAGAACAGTGAGGGAGTAGACATGGTTGGTGCAGATGGCTGATGGAGACAACAGTGTAAGAACAGTGAGGGAGTAGACATGGTTGGTGGAGATGGTTGGTGTAGACAGCAGTGCAAGAACAGTGAGGGAGTAGACACGGTTGGTGGAGATGGTTGGTGCAGACAGCAGTGCAAGAACAGTGGGGGAGTAGACACGGTTGGTGGAGATGGTTGGTGCAGACAGCAGTGCAAGAACAGTGAGGGAGTAGACATGGTTGGTGGAGATGGTTGGTGCAGACAGCAGTGCAAGAACAGTGAGGGAGTAGACATGGTTGATGGAGATAGTTGATGAAGACAGCAGTGCAAGAACAGTGAGGGAGTAGACATGGTTGGTGGAGATGGTTGGTGCAGACAGCATTGCAAGAACAGTGAGGGAGTAGACATGGTTGGTGGAGATCGTTGGTGCAGACAGCAGTGCAAGAACAGTGAGGGAGTAGACATGGTTGGTGGAGATAGTTGACGAAGACAGCAGTGCAAGAACAGTGAGGGAGTAGACATGGTTGGTGGAGATGGTTGGTGCAGACAGCAGTGCAAGAACAGTGAGGGAGTAGACATGGTTGGTGGAGATAGTTGATGATTACAGCAGTGCAAGAACAGTGAGGGAGTAGACATGGTTGGTGGAGATGGTTGGTGCAGACAGCAGTGCAAGAACAGTGAGGGAGTAGACATGGTTGGTGGAGATAGTTGATGAAGACAGCAGTGCAAGAACAGTGAGGGAGTAGACATGGTTAGTGGAGATGGTTGATGAAGACAGCAGTGCAAGAACAGTGAGGGAGTAGACATGGTTGGTGGAGATGGTTGGTGCAGACAGCAGTGCAAGAACAGTGAGGGAGTAGACGTGGTTAGTGGAGATGGTTGATGAAGACAGCAGTGCAAGAACAGTGAGGGAGTAGACATGGTTGGTGGAGATGGTTGGTGCAGACAGCAGTGCAAGAACAGTGAGGGAGTAGACGTGGTTAGTGGAGATGGTTGATGAAGACAGCAGTGCAAGAACAGTGAGGGAGTAGACGTGGTTAGTGGAGATGGTTGATGAAGACAGCAGTGCAAGAACAGTGAGGGAGTAGACATGGTTGGTGGAGATGGTTGGTGCAGACAGCAGTGCAAGAACAGTGAGGGAGTAGACATGGTTAGTGGAGATGGTTGATGAAGACAGCAGTGCAAGAACAGTGAGGGAGTAGACGTGGTTAGTGGAGATGGTTGATGAAGACAGCAGTGCAAGAACAGTGAGGGGGGAACAAAAAGAAAACAAATCAAGGATCAGTACTGAGGCAGCCTCACCCTGAGTTTCAGGGAAAATAAGTTAAGAACAACATCCCCTTATCTTTGATATTTTCAGTTGAACTCACTTGATGTGAGGTGAGATGACCAACTAATGTATAGTTTGTGTTTCTGTATTTGATTGAATAATTGCATGTTTACTACACCCCATTTCCCACATTAGAACTGATGTATTTGTGACATTATGCATAATAGACAAGGTTACCTTCTCATGGACAGATATTTCTGGAAAAGATCCAGCAATATGTGTCTCCACCAAAGATCATCTGATGTGATACTTGTCTCACCACCAAAGATCATCCATTTATTGCAAAAGATCACGCTATGAATCTGTGATATATGTCTCCACCAAAGATCATCCAGTGGTATTATGTAATGATGTCTGTCACGCTCCAGGTGGTTTCTACTCAACCGTGACCAAGTCTGGTCTTCAGGTGATAGCTCTCAACACCATCCTGTGGTATACACGGGACAGACAGATCGGCAAAAAGACTGACCCTTCCGGTCAGTTTCAATGGCTGGCCACACAGCTGAAGCAGGCAAGAGACCAAGGAAAGAAGGTATGTAATTCTTTGTACAGTGGACAGTGGTCATCAATACTGTTCCATCATTCCTCATGCACTGTTTCCTTGCTAAACTTGTACATTCAGTTATCCCCATTACACAGACTAGCAAAAATGCTCATCATCTAAATGGCGCTGTATACACACAAAAATGCAGAAGACGGTTTCACAGAGTATTCGTGAATTATGTTTCTTATGATGTAAATTTGAAAAGTTTTTCATGTTAATGCAAGTTATGTAAAACATCTCCAAATGATTGACAGCTCTTGAAACAATCACAGAAAATGCACGTAACATTATGAACTGTGGTTGCATCCATACATTTTATAACATACAATATATGAACCCTAAAATGAAAAAAAGAATGTCAGAAGTGAAGAGAATGGTGAACTTATCTATAAAATAATTACCACAAAAGAAAGCAAGCGTACATTAACTGTCTAAAACTACAAGGACAATCCACCAAATTAGCAGCACCCACTATATCATACACGTCTGAGTTGGACAACTTCTTAAATTATTCTGGAAAGAATTTGTATATCCCCTATAAGTATAAGTTTGCTGTTTCAGGTGCTGCTTTGTGGCCACATCTCCCCTGGGGTACTTGCACAGGCAAAGAATATCTACTGGTATTATCCTATATTCAATGTCCGATTCCTAGATCTACTGCAGAACTATTCTGATGTGATCACCTCGACCTTCTTTGGCCACGAACACACAGATAGCTTCAGAGTTGTCTACAGCAAACAAGGTTGGTGTAGTATTTGATCATGAACACACTGATAGCTTCAGAGTTGTCTGCAACAAACAAGGTTGGTGTAGTATTTGATCATGAACACACATATAGCTTCAGAGTTGTCTACAGCAAACAAGGTTGGTGTAGTATTTGATCATGAACACACAGATAGCTTCAGAGTTGTCTACAGCAAACAAGGTTGGTGTAGTATTTGATCATGAACACACTGATAGCTTCAGAGTTGTCTGCAACAAACAAGGTTGGTGTAGTATTTGATCATGAACACACAGATAGCTTCAGAGTTGTCTACAGCAAACAATGTTGGTGTAGTATTTGATCATGAACACACAGATAGCTTCAGTTGTCTACAGCAAACAAGGTTGGTGTAGTATTTGATCATGAACACACAGATAGCTTCAGAGTTGTCTACAGCAAACAATGTTGGTGTAGTATTTGATCATGAACACACAGATAGCTTCAGTTGTCTACAGCAAACAATGTTGGTGTAGTATTTGATCATGAACACACAGATAGCTTCAGTTGTCTACAGCAAACAATGTTGGTGTAGTATTTGATCATGAACACACAGATAGCTTCAGTTGTCTACAGCAAACAAGGTTGGTGTAGTATTTGATCATGAACACACAGATAGCTTCAGTTGTCTACAGCAAACAATGTTGGTGTAGTATTTGATCACGAACACACAGATAGCTTCAGTTGTCTACAGCAAACAATGTTGGTGTAGTATTTGATCATGAACACACAGATAGCTTCAGAGTTGTCTACAGCAAACAATGTTGGTGTAGTATTTGATCATGAACACACAGATAGCTTCAGTTGTCTACAGCAAACAAGGTTGGTGTAGTATTTGATCATGAACACACAGATAGCTTCAGAGTTGTCTACAGCAAACAATGTTGGTGTAGTATTTGATCATGAACACACAGATAGCTTCAGTTGTCTACAGCAAACAAGGTTGGTGTAGTATTTGATCATGAACACACAGATAGCTTCAGAGTTGTCTACAGCAAACAATGTTGGTGTAGTATTTGATCATGAACACACAGATAGCTTCAGTTGTCTACAGCAAACAAGGTTGGTGTAGTATTTGATCATGAACACACAGATAGCTTCAGTTGTCTACAGCAAACAATGTTGGTGTAGTATTTGATCATGAACACACAGATAGCTTCAGTTGTCTACAGCAAACAAGGTTGGTGTAGTATTTGATCATGAACACACAGATAGCTTCAGTTGTCTACAGCAAACAATGTTGGTGTAGTATTTGATCACGAACACACAGATAGCTTCAGTTGTCTACAGCAAACAATGTTGGTGTAGTATTTGATCATGAACACACAGATAGCTTCAGAGTTGTCTACAGCAAACAAGGTTGGTGTAGTATTTGATCATGAACACACAGATAGCTTCAGAGTTGTCTACAGCAAACAAGGTTGGTGTAGTATTTGATCATGAACACACAGATAGCTTCAGAGTTGTCTACAGCAAACAAGGTTGGTGTAGTATTTGATCATGAACACACTGATAGCTTCAGAGTTGTCTGCAACAAACAAGGTTGGTGTAGTATTTGATCATGAACACACAGATAGCTTCAGAGTTGTCTACAGCAAACAAGGTTGGTGTAGTATTTGATCATGAACACACAGATAGCTTCAGAGTTGTCTACAGCAAACAAGGTTGGTGTAGTATTTGATCATGAACACACAGATAGCTTCAGTTGTCTACAGCAAACAAGGTTGGTGTAGTATTTGATCATGAACACACAGATAGCTTCAGTTGTCTACAGCAAACAATGTTGGTGTAGTATTTGATCATGAACACACAGATAGCTTCAGTTGTCTACAGCAAACAATGTTGGTGTAGTATTTGATCATGAACACACAGATAGCTTCAGTTGTCTACAGCAAACAAGGTTGGTGTAGTATTTGATCATGAACACACAGATAGCTTCAGTTGTCTACAGCAAACAATGTTGGTGTAGTATTTGGCCACGAACACACAGATAGCTTCAGTTGTCTACAGCAAACAATGTTGGTGTAGTATTTGATCATGAACACACAGATAGCTTCAGAGTTGTCTACAGCAAACAATGTTGGTGTAGTATTTGATCATGAACACACAGATAGCTTCAGTTGTCTACAGCAAACAAGGTTGGTGTAGTATTTGATCATGAACACACAGATAGCTTCAGTTGTCTACAGCAAACAATGTTGGTGTAGTATTTGATCATGAACACACAGATAGCTTCAGTTGTCTACAGCAAACAATGTTGGTGTAGTATTTGATCATGAACACACAGATAGCTTCAGTTGTCTACAGCAAACAATGTTGGTGTAGTATTTGATCATGAACACACAGATAGCTTCAGTTGTCTACAGCAAACAATGTTGGTGTAGTATTTGATCATGAACACACAGATAGCTTCAGTTGTCTACAGCAAACAATGTTGGTGTAGTATTTGATCATGAACACACAGATAGCTTCAGTTGTCTACAGCAAACAATGTTGGTGTAGTATTTGATCATGAACACACAGATAGCTTCAGAGTTGTCTACAGCAAACAAGGTTGGTGTAGTATTTGATCATAATAATAAACTTTATTTTGACACTCATATCCAGAAAACAAGTCTGTTCAAAGGTGTTAACAATGTATCTAAATTACAAATGAACACACATAGATTCAGAGTTGTCCTGCACCAAACAAGGTCAATGAAGTCTTTGGTCACAAACATACATTAGCTTATGGTATCTGTACAGGTTATATTGCCAGAAATCAGTTGGGATAAATGTTATTTCATTGCCAAAATGATAATGATAAATTTTGTTTCATAGTTTGAACATTTCATGTAAAGGTGCTTCTATTTTATCCAGAAATGTATTATCTAACAACCGTTTAAACAGTATTTCTTCAAAGCCATAAATAATTATTAATGATATACACCACTCTGTGGAAAATGCCCTTTCGTAGCCAATAGCCAGACATTTGGACATGTTCTTTCATAGCCAGAAACCAGCTCTGACAACTTTTTTGTCAGACGTAGAAGTCACTTATTACAAGAGATCAGTTGACAAATGTTCTGTCATGGCAATACATTAGCATAAATATTGTTTAATAGCCCAAAATAATATATTGTCCTTTTTATAACAATATAAACTTCTATAGCACCTTTATCCTAAAGAATCTGAGCTCAGACTCACAACATACTACAATCATTAGATAAAATCATTAACAGGTGTGCAACGGTCATAATTAGACCAAAGGTTTAGGGTGGGAATGCAATTTTAAACAAATAAAACGTGAGTTTTTATGAAATATCCAAAGTTCTTCTGTCAACTGTATTAGTGATATTAGAAAGTTGACATAAAGGTGTAGTTACCTGGGAAACTCTGACTTTGGCATTGTGTTTGTTTCCAGGCAAACCCATCATCCCGATGTTCCTGGCCCCAGCAGTCACCCCTTGGAAGAGTTCCCTGCCCACTGTAGGCGCCAACAACCCGTCCGTACGCCTCTACACCTACAACAAGACATCTGGCCAGATCCTCGACTACAACCAATACTACCTCAATATGACCGCAGCAAATCTCGCAGGCAAAGCTCATTGGCTGTTGGAGTACCAGACGACCGTGACCTATGGTATCGGCGACGTCTCCGCCAAATCGCTCGACCAGCTCGTGAAGTCATTTGAAATGCCATCTAGTGAGAACTTCCGGAAGTACTATGTCTACAACTCAGTGAGCTACGATAATCTGACAGAGTGCGACGGGTTTTGTAAATGGTATCATGTGTGTGCGATGTTGTATGTCGACTACACAGACTACAAGAATTGTCTCGATGAAGGAATATCGAAAAGCAGTGCATCGCCATATGACAACGGAAAGTTCCACTGGCCAAATCACAGACACTGGCACCGCATTCACAAGCACCATCGTGACGTCCCTGCATACATGTTTGTTGTCATCTGTGTCTTGGCAGTGCTTGTTATTATCCTGTTCTTTGTTATCACCCTGCTGTGCTGGGGGCGGCGTTACCCCTCTCGCCCAATGGGGTATTTCTCCCAACCCCGCTACATCCTCCTTAGCTCAGAGCAGCCTGACTTCCCTGAATACCCCAAGTACACCTAGATCTCGTGTCTGCCAACAAACGTTAGGTGAGATACCTGTTCAACAACACTAGAGACTGGGGTGTTTCGTGGGTCTTAACCACTCCTATCCCACCTGTTTTGGGATCTCCCATTCCCCTGCTGTTTTGGGGGCAAAATTCCCATCTCCCACCCGTCTTGGAGGCCAACCTCCCACATTCCACTCAGTTTTGAGGCCTTGTCTAATCTAGTAGGTTTCCGATCAACCAGTCGTTCAGCATTTCTTTTCAAACCATACATTGGAGTCTGATGAAACCAAACCTGTTATTTATGTTACTGTTGGTTTTAGTGAATCCTAAATGCACTGAATAAATGTACGTGACATGTACACAATGTCGGTGATGTCATTGAATAATAATTTTTAGCTGATTGAAACGTTCTAGAACTGTATTTGTTGTTCTAATGTGCCTCTGTGATTTTTGTATTCCTTTTAGTTATTTTGCAGTCAGTTTACCTTTACTTCTTGTAATACTTGTAATGGTCTCTACCAGCAAAATCCTTCAGATAACTACCACTAGATGGCTGCATTCAATTGACTGCAAAATAAGTAAAAAGAAAACTGCTTTGAACTATTCAGTCTGTAGAATCTCTGACCACATGCCTCTGTCATAACTCCACATTTTACCGTTCCTTGCAGTATAGTTCAAGTTTACTAGTAGAATAACAAGTAACTTTATAGTAGAACATTAAACATATATTTCTGGTAACAACCTGGCTGATCAGGGGTAGTCCACAATTTCTGTCATGAATGGTTCACCGTGGGTTCTCTGGTGTCCCATGGATACCCAATGCTCTCTTTCAAACCTGGGTAGACTTCAATACAGCCATGACATACCATGAGCTCTACCTCAGGATGCTTTCACCGTTACTTTGTATGGAGCGCAGTGGAACAGAGGCTGGAGTGTCGGACTCTCTATCGAGAAAACCCGGGTTCAAATCCTGTGCGGTGGTGTTGAACCTTGGACAAGTTCGCTCACTCTACGTTGCTCCAATTCACTTACCCGGTAGCTGTATGAATGAGTACCTCGCTGTAGACAGTGGTGGATATTTGTGTATAAAATGTGCATTAATTGCAGCATGGTTGAATGGTTCCCAGAAAAATCGAGATGGTGTTTGATTGAACAGGTCTGCCAGGGAGTAAAGTGTAAAGATTTTTAGCAGTCCTATATAAGATTATTACCTTATTTTTTACTTATCTATGGGCATTGTTATTAAGTCTTCTCATCAACTGAATAACAATTTAGTATTACGTAGAGTAAAATGGCATATTTGGGTCTTCGCACCAAAAGTTGTTGTGTTAGTGTGATGTTTGATTATCCTATTACGGCCAAATGCAAAGGTAATTTGAATATTCTTATGTACCAGGTGATGAACCTTGACATTTCGTTTTAAATATGTGGTAGTTTTATGATCAAGTTTAATTATATTGTATGTTCACAGCTGCTCTTACTTCAAGTTAAATAATGATCATATTTAGGTCTTATTACACACCATGTTGTACACCATGTTGTATGCCATGAAGTTCACTGTGAACAAGTTTGTTCTTTGCAACTCACGGTGATTAACTGTAAATATATTTGTTGAGTGTTTATGTATGTTTACTGTACATGCGACTGGATAGTGGCAAGGCAAGATGCAGTAGAGCTGTATTGATGATGTTAGTATGTACAAGTTTGATTTGATTGGAGAACTTTATGATCATGTTAACTGCATTGTATTGATCATCAATTACTGAAGTGAAGCACTTATTTTATTGAGACCATAGACAGCTTACTGTTAAATAAGTTGTTACACGTCTGTTGTTGACAAATAATAATGAGTAGATTTTACTTAAGTTGTTTCTGATTAACTTATGTTTAAGATAAACTATGGATATACAGTAATTAGCAGGATGTGTTGTGTTTATGAATGTTTATGAAAGCTAAAATGTTTGCAATGTCTAATTTCCTATAAGGGATCAAACTATATTGTAGTACCTTATTGCTGTTTGTGATTTTATGTGATTGTACAGCTTACAATAAAAAATGTTATTAAGAGTATTTTCAGTCAGTGCTGCCAATTTCCTTCTGTAGAAATGGTATCATATGATCATACATTGGATGTATTTGATATTATGTGTGACATAGTTGTGTCCACACTCCAGAGGTTACGTAAAGAAATGTCACAGTCCCTCCATCAATCCATCCATCCTCTCCTTTTTCTCTCCCTCAATCAGGTTGACAAAGGCTCAACTTTCTCATCTGCTCACTGCCTTACTTGAGTGTCCATATATTATTAATAATTGTCATTATTCCATAACCCGGTTACTGATGATGAGATATTGGCTCTAGTAAACAATGCTAAAAGCAAAAGATCATGATGACATTGACATGTGCCTAATTAAGAATGTAATACCATACATTCTAAAACCTTTAAAACATATTTTCAACCATTCAAAAAGGAGTTTTTCCAGATAATATGAAAATTGCTCGTTATCCCCATATTAAAAAATGGTGATGCACAAGAGTTCTCAAACTACAGGCCGGTGTTAGTATTACCTCAGTTCTAAAAAAATACTTGAAAGGATATTTCATAGTAGATTAATGTCTTTTTGAATGTTAAAAAAATACTGTATAATGGCCAATATGGATATAGAAAAAACCCACTCAATCAACAACAGCAATATTAGAACTGGTGGAGGAAATGACAACAGCAATGGATAATTCAGTCTTCAATAGCAACTTTTATAGACTTAGAAAAGGCATTCGATACTGTTGACCACAGCATTCTGTTACAAAAATTTGAAAATTATGGTATTAGAGGTGTAGCATATAATTGGTTACATAGCTACCTGAACAACAGAAAACAGTACTTATCTATAAATGAAAATGACATACATTCAACTTGTCGAAACGTGGTGTACCGCAAGGTTCTATACTGGAAGCAATTTTATTTATACTATATATTAAAGACGTGTAAAGTATCACCTGTGATGAAATGTGTAATATTCGCTGATGACACAAACTTCTTGTACACAGGTGATGATTATCAGAAATGTGCAAAACAATATCTTTAGAATTGGATAAGTTAAGTACATGGTTTCATGCAAATAAACTATCTTTAAATGTTTCAAAAACAAACTTTATGGTAATAAGTCGGAAAAAGAGTGTCAATAATCTTACAGTTAGCATAAATGGAACTGATATTGAAAGAGTATACTACAACATTTCTTGGTGTTCACATTGACTATCAGTTAGATTGGAATGACCATATCAAGAAGGTAAAAAATAAAATTGCCAAGAATGTGACCATCATAAATAGAGTTAAGCCCCTACTAAATAGTCGGGCATTATATGCTTTGTACTGCACTCTTATCATGTCATATCTTAACTACTGTTGTGAAGTCTGGGGATATACGTATAAGAACAAAATATAATCGCTCTATATGTCATAAAAAAAGCAAAACGAATATGTAAATAGGAAGGGTACTTGTCACACACAAGACCAATGTTCTAGTATTTTAAAACTCTTGTGTTTGTATGATATGACTGACTTCAACAATATGGTGTTTATGTATAAGGTTTACAACAATTTGCTTCCAGATCATATGTTGAGTTACTTTAAGAGAGTAGGTGATTGTCACAATCATAATACACGTAATAAAAACCATAATTTCAAAATAAAATATAGTAGAACGACTCATAAAGCGGCGTGTATTAGTAATAAGGGTCCTAAGTTGTGGAATCAATTACAGCCAGACCTACAGACATGCAGTACGGTTTACCAGTTTAAAAATCATTATAAAAGAATTCTCCTACAAAAGTATGAAACTTTAGATTAAAGATTGTATTAGTAACACTAATCAGTATGTTTATTACATATAATGTACTAAGTGAGTGAGTGAGTTAGTGTGTTATTTACATTACATTATTTGGGTGGACCTTGGCATTGCTTAGATTGAGTAATTCCCTCATGGGAATGAACCATTTAGGATTGACCAAGCATGATGAGGATGGACTATTGTGAGAATGTACCATAACGATATGATGCTTATATCATTGTGTGTCTGTTGTCACTATCAGTGTCTTTAAACGAAAGAAATAGCAATAAATACGGAAAATGTCAACTGATTGGTCTACCTCATTTGCCAGTTGTAAAATAATGATCTGAACGTGTAGATGGCACCACTAATCTATCTTACCATAGAAATGATTACCCAGCCCCCGTCAGGTGGCACCAGTATCCGTCGCACTGCAAACATGCAGCTGAGCTCTATTAACCAAAATTAACACATTTATGCATTTGTCGATGTCTGGAGTATATTTAATCGTTTGAACTAATTAATATTAATATATGTATATTATTTGGCGCTATATAAGTATATATATTTATTTTATTTATTTATTTTTGGAAATCCAGTAGGCTTTTAAAGGCCCTACAAGCACGAATGCATGGAGCCGATCAGCAGTTTCATCACTTTATATATGTATTATTATAGCCTACCAGCATAAACAAATCAACACACTATGGACCGTGTGAAATGGGAACCGGGTTATGCGAGGGAGGACGGACAGCATGCTGTTTACGGACAGCATGCTGTTTACGGAGTGACAGTTAAACCATTGCTCTAGAGGACAATCCATGTTTACTCTCCAATCACAGCCGATTAAACACATTAAGTACACCAGCATCACCGCTAAATGATCACACGTCTACAAACAATAGGTCAACCGATTTATTTAAATACGTTGTTGTTGGCAAATAACCTTCCTTTCGTATAGTGTCACAGTCGTCACTGACTATTCTACCACTGTACGGGGGGACTGCGTTGTTACATCAAGATGGCGACAACAATAGAAACTAAAATGTTACTAATAATCTACATATTACTAATAATCTACATAATGCTAATAATCTATATACCCTACCCCCTAGACTTACCATAAATGAATACATCTACAAGTATAACTAGCCGTTAGTGTAGCTGCCAGCAGGCTACCACGGTCGGCTTTCATCCGAAGGCCTAGCTGGCCACAACATTACCTAATGTAGTGCCGGCCCACATTTGGCCAGCTGTGGAGAGAGAGAGAGAGAGAGAGAGAGAGAGAGAGAGAGAGAGAGAGAGAGAGAGAGAGAGAGAGAGAGAGAGAGAGAGAGAGAGAGAGAGAGAGAGAGAGATAACAAAACAAAACAGAGAAAAAAACGGGAAAAAACTGTTTCTTTCACGCGTATTTGGAGGCCCTAGACACAAACGTGTATTGGCCTCCACAGCCACCTGTGGTAGGGAATTCCAGTCCCGGATGGTACATGGGAGGAACCCTGCCATCCTGTATTGAGTTCTACAGTAGATATGGGACAGTTCTTTGTTGTGACCACTTCGCTGTCATAGTGGTGATGGAGCAATCTTCTTCTTCGGGCTACTCATCGTGACTAGGTCGTTTTGTAGCTTGCCTAGCATGGCCATGCAGTGCGTCGGCGCTGTTGGATAGAAGGCCACTTGAGTTGCTCGAGCATTGAGCTGACGCTCAACGTGTTCCGGTATCGCCTCATTACGTATCTCGCCGCGCGCTGCTGGACAGCCTCAATTCTGTCAATGTTGGTGAGGATCCCATATAGAAGATGAGACTCCAAGATAGGACGCACGAATGATTCGTATGCCTGCTCTCTGATGGTCTGGGAAACTACTTTCAAATTCCTCCTCAGGACGCCTAACGTCTTGTTGGCTTTTGAGCACATGTTGTTGATAAAATTATGTTCTTTCCAGCTGAGGTCCTTGCGGATGGTCGACCGTTTCGAGGGTGTGGCCATGGAGTTTGTAGGTGTACTCCAGTACTGTTCTGTTTCTGCTCACAGGCAAGAAGGTGTACTTCACAGGATGGAAAACCATATCCCAATTTTTCTCCCATTCAGCTAGCCGATGGAGGTCTTGCTGCAGCTGGTCTTGGTCCTGAAACGGTGCAACCAACTTGTTTACCGCAGTGTCATCAGCAAACAGTCGTGCAGATGACGTCAGGTTTTCAGGTAGGTCATTAATATATGTCAAGAAAAGGCAGGGTCCTATGACAGAGCCTTGTGACACACCTGATCGGACGTCAATGATTCCGGAGCTGACGCCGTTCACCACCACTGCCTGCTGTCTGTCTCTGAGAAGGTCCGCGGTCCACCTGTTGACTTCTCCTCGAATGCTGTAGTGGTGATGTTTGTGCAGGAGCAGACTGTGGTTGACCTTATCAAAGGCCTTGGCGAAATCCAAAATTAGGATGTCCGTTTGCTGCCCCTGCTCCATGTTCTCCAGCAGCTGGTCAGTAAATTCCAGGAGATGGGTTTCACACGACTTCCGCTTTCTGAAGCCATGCTGCATACCGCACGGTATTCCATTCTTTTGAAGGTGGTCCGTGACTGCACTGGTGACGACGTGCTTCATTACCTTACATGGTACACTGGTTAGGGATACATGTCGATAGTTGGCCGGTTAACATTGCTCTCCTTTCTTGAAAATTGGCGTAACAATGGCAACCTTCCAGTCAGATGGAACTGTCGCGGTGGTGATGGACAACTGGAAAATTGATGTTAAAATAGGAGCCACTTCTGACGCCAGCTCTTTCAGCACGCGCGGTCTGATGTTGTCTGGGCCGCTAGCTTTGCCAGGTTTCAGGTTTTCAAGGAGTTTCCTTACTCCCACTTCTGCTATCTGGATACTATCAAGGGTGGGACAGTCTGCTGGCTTCATGTTGCCCTTTCTGACAAACTCTTCTGAAGTATACTGTCTCACCTCGCTGAAAACTGACTGAAATTGCTTGTTGAGAATGTCTGCCTGTGCTAATGGGTTTGATATTTGCCGACCAACACTCCTCAGTGGGGCTACTCCAGAGTTGGAAGATTTCTGATGCTTCATGAAGGAACAGAAGTTGTTATTTGCCACTTTGTCAGGCACTGAGTCGTCTTCTGTAGTGAAAATGTCGTTCAGGTGTGTCCAGTAGGCTTTGCGGAGCTGTCTTTGAACTTCTCGTCAGAGTCTGGTTACTTCCATTTTCAGCTCTTCAGCCCACTGTTTCCTCATTTTCCTGATGACTTTATCTCTCTTCTTGATTAGTTTGCGGATATCTGGGCTTGCTTTCCCTGATGCGCGCCATTTTGTGGGGGTGTAGGCCTTAACTGCAGCCTGAAGAGTGATTTTAAATTTCAGCCAAAGCTCCTCTGTGTCGGCAGTGGTGTTCTCCTCAGCAGCCATGTCCGTCAAAGCCTTCTTCAGTCCATCTAGTCAGCTTGCTTGTAGAGGGGTACGTGCCTGGGGACTTGCTTCTTCCTCTGACCATGGACCGTCACCTCGCAAAAGATGCCGTCGTGATCTGACAAGGGAATAACCTCGATGGGTGGCATCAAATGTAGGCTGTTTGTGATGATCAGATCTAGGGTGTTTTCCTGTCGCGTTGGCCCCTCAACCATCTGCTCCAGTCCGAAATCATACAGTATGTCTTGCAATTCTGTGTGTAGACCGGGGCATGGAGACCCACGACTTGTATTTACAATTAACTGCATCGGGACCACGGGTGCAGCTATTGTTGTTTAGAACGAGCAAACACGCATACGCACGCACGCACGCACAGACATACAGACAAACACACGCGCGCGCAGACACATGCGCTCTCTCACACAGTGAATATATAGTTTTACACTCATTAGGTCACTTTCATGCACGCACACACACACACTCACACATACACCCACACATACACCCACACACATACACACACACGCACACGCACACGCACACTCACTGTGTGTAGATTTATAAAAATATATAAATCTACACTGATTAGGACACTGTCGTGCAAAATGCAATCCCACATTTAAATGCACCCTTGTGGATATATAGCGTATTATGGTTTGATAGCAGAAACAGTTTATTAGCCAATCAAACACGTTTGGTTAATAAACCAACATTACCTAAATAATTTATTCGAACACACGTGTGCATGACCACGTCACATAGAGCGAATGAGTGAGGAGAGAAATGGATCTCGATAAGGCAGGAGACAACTCATAGAGATGGCGGAACAGACCAAGTCATCCTCCAACCACGCAAGGAACTATGGGGAAGAAGAATATGTTCATCCGACCATTAAGCTCTTAGTTAGAAAATACGTATAGACATCATATATGACAAACTAGAAAGCAAAGGACGTAATGATTTTGTATTCAGCCCCAGCGTCCGTCATAGCGTCTCCAGTGACATGTACCGCTGTTGCAGCCGATTAGGGGGCGCTGGTAATCACTGTGGCGGTCCAACAAGAAAGCCCTGGATAGCTCTCTGTGTCCTGGATTAACCTCGATCTCCAGAAGTCAGCGAACGACATGGGGGCAGAAAATTCGCATAAATTCAGTCCGATGTTGTTGTGTATTCGTTGCTGTTTGAAAGTGGAAAACACTTGAACGTAGTCGTAGAAACTACATGAATCATGATTAAAATATGCAAGTAGGGCCTACGCCTCGCTGAATTAGCCGCAGGCTATCATGTTTGTATAATCGTGATTAAGTCAACTACCGAACAGAATCCAACAAATAAAGCAAACGAGATATACGCATTATTTAAGCTCTTTATTCACTTTTGAACGGCAGCAAATATTTATTACCGTCTGTCTCTGATCATATTTTTGTGGGGGCTGGATATAGAATTAAACCCTCATATTTAGGGAAGGGGTGCATTTTGGATGCAATTTTTTGTTTTTGGAGAGCCTCAATATGAGTCTTGACGAGCGTCAAGGGGAGGGGTGAAAATCAAAGTTTTTGGAGAGCCTCAATGCCAATGGGGGTGCATTTGGAGGTTTTGATTGAGCTTCAAACAATGTTGAACGTCGCCGCGAAAAATATTCAACAGCACCTTCCCCACTTCTTCCGACGTCACAATCCGACAGCTCCGGCTCAGCCCACCCAATTCCTCCGTCCGTCCGTCCGTCCGTCCGTCCGTCCGTCCGTCCGTCCGTCCCTCCCTCCTCCCCTCCTCCTCCCTCCTCCCTCCCCCACTCCCCTCCCACCTCTCCCTCCCTCCCTCCACCCTCCTCCCTCCCCTCCCCCCTCCCTCCTCCCTCCTCCTCCCTCCTCTCTCCCTCCTCCTCCCTCCCTGTCCTTTATATGCGTGCCCCGGTATCCCCTACATGATTGCACATGTCTTTATATGCATGCCCCGGTATCCCCTACATGATTGCACATGTCTTTATATGCGTGCCCCGGTATCCCCTACATGATTGCACGTGTTTATATGCCTGCCCCGGTATCCCCTACATGATTGTACATGTCTTTATATGCGTGCCCCGGATTCCCCTACATGATTGCACATGTCTTTATATGCGTGCCCCGGTATCCCCTGCATGATTGCACGTCTTTATATGCCTGCCCCGGTATCCCCTACATGATTGCACATGTCTTTATATGTGTGCCCCGGCATCCCCTACATGATTGCACATGTCTTTATATGCGTGCCCCGGTATCCCCTACATGATTGCACGTCTTTATATGCGTGCCCCGGTATCCCCTACATGATTGCACATGTCTTTATATGCGTGTCCCGGTATCCCCTACATGATTGCACATGTCTTTGTATGCGTGCCCCGGTATCCCCTACATGATTGCACATGTCTTTACATGCGTGTCCCGGTATCTCCTATATGATTGCACGTCTTTATATGCCTGCCCCGGTATCCCCCTACATGATTGCACATGTCTTTATATGCGTACCCCGGTATCCCCTACATGCAAATGTCTTTAAAACGAGCTGTACTAATTTGTAACATCCCCGGAAAATCAAGCGTATCGTGCAAAAAACACACGGCACACCCATAGCCTTTATTTAGCTGGTCGTAATAGAATATGACAACACGTTAAACGCCTAGCTGCTGCGGTTATTAATGTTAGACGCCTCTGCCAGCGCCCAGAGTAATGAGCACCTCGTGAGAATGTGTCATACTGGTGACATGGATTGATGGAAGCCGAACGTGTTGTGTTCTAGTTAGCACCGTCGCGATGTGATCGTCACAGACAGGGCGCGGGGGCGCCGGGTTGAGGGGGCGAGGGGGCGTGGGGAATATCGGTGACAGTCGGTGTCTTCATCTTCATCTCGGCTAGACAGAGACATAGTTGCCCTTTCGGTACTTGAGTCGTCCGACTAGTTTGACATCATTATTTCATAAAATACATTCATTCATTTGTCACATTTCGTAAAATTCATTCATTCAGTTGTCACACACGCACACGCAGAAGCGCGCGCGCACACACACACACACACACACACACACACACACACACACACACACACACACACACACACACACACACACACACACACACACACACACACACACACACACACACACACACACACACAAACACACACACACACACACACACACACACACACACACACAATACGTGCCTAAAAAGCAATACGACTGATGTGACTGATGTATTTTGTCACGCCTCGACATTACATGCCCTGCCAGGCGTGTTCGCCCGCTGCGTGACAGCAGCTAACTCACCACGTAACACGATGACTTGCAACCATTGACGCCAAGACACTCATTGGGTGCTCTCGAGAACCAGGGTTGTCAAAACACGTCTACGTGAATGTCGGTGTTTGGAGTTAGCACCTAGTGCGACTTGGTGTCTAACTATGGGCATGTCTCGGGTAGCATCCTACGTTGATCGGAAAAAAGTATGCAGTGATAGGCCTACTCACGTTCGTGAACTGGTTGTGGATATCCAGTTTTGAGCTGGAACTTGGGTTGACTTCGTGAGTGCTTGCCAACGGTGTCGTGAATATAGTACAACAAACCCCGTCTACTAAAGCAACACGCGTAGTCCAGTCAGGTCCTTTGCCATAGAAACACTGACCATAGGGCGTACAGTATGATTAATGATCCGTATATATGATATCAAAATCTCTCTGTTTTTAAATATTACTACACTTCATTGGCCTATCTTTGACAAATGCATCCTGGTGACTCTGGACTTGATTTCTTGGTAAGAACAAAGACTAGAGCCATGATCTGGACTTGCATGCAAATGACTTGCACTCGGACTCGAAACACCTTCAGCGCTCCGTTCTGATGGTAGGCCAACGGATACAAGAAACATGCTTGTTGGCAAGTCGCAAGCTCTCCAGTCGAGTATGCGCTTACTTTCCAACACAAAATGGAATAATTAATTAATTATTACTATATATTATCTAAGCCTATTACACCACAAGAATAACTATGTTTATGGGGAAAAATTGTTGCTTGCAATTTACATCACATCTTACCAAATTTATCAAAAAGAACTTTAAGGAAGTTTGTATACTTTTCGTAATTTCAAAACTGATTTATTTATTTAAATATATTTATATAGGGTGTAAAATTACTGGTTATATGTGGGCCATCTAGTATCTTTGCATCATATGTTTAACAGTTCGCGGTTCGCTTTTGGGTTGTCTGCACGAAATGTTTATAACCAAACGTTATATAACACGAGGCAAACCGACAGACGCCATGCTTATCTGTTTCACGGTATTTTTTGCGCAAGATTGTAGCGTCATTTGCGCTCACTTGTCTTCCATATTTATCTCTGTGGTACCAACCTTTTGATGCTATAGATATAGAACCCGCTACATGATGTGATTTCATTGATCTGTGACAAGTCTTTCTAATAAATAGCAATCACGATATCACACTGTAGGGTGCAGATTATCAACATATTCAAACCACGCCATGATTATTCGAGAAAGTCACATATTGACATATTCTCTCTCGATTCGAGTTCAAGTCATTCCGCAGTCGAGTCCGAGTCGAGTCACAAGTCACTGAAATATGCAACTCGGGTTGGACTCAAGTCGAGTCCTAGTGACTTGAGACAAGAGTGGAAGAAAACTCGGGAATTATGGGGTTTTGCTTTAGTACCATAATGTTAATTTGAACTGTCGATAAGCCAAAGGCTTGTTAGGACACTAGCCATATGGGGCTTCCGTTCTGGATGCTAATATCGTTACCCCTGTTGTGACATGTGGCTTCACGAGAAGTGATGACGCGCGGCCTTGTGTCGGGAACGGAAGTGACGTAACTGTTTCAATACGGTTGCTCGGTGCAACAGGCAACAGAGGAAATATTCCGGGTACAGGGAACGACAAGCAATGCTATCAGCGACGAGGTAAGTTGGCACGTTATTCGTGTTTGATTTACCGCAACATGTAACGGGGCGCGGTGGTCAACTTCTAGAGTGCCAGACCGTCGGTTCAACAGGGGGCTGGGGTTCGTACTTTCTACTCACCTCTGAATTGAATGTTTGCAATGTCGTTCACCCGACGTTGCATGTGTCTTTCAGAAGAGAAACGAATAGCCATCGGTGTTTTTTTTAAGTGCAACTTGCTACTATTTCATTATATAGGGCTAAATCATACACTTCAACATTCCATATTAATTGTAGTGGAACACATAGGAGGTAGCTACGCATATCTTCCCATCTGAATTTATTTAAAAATTATACTGTCAAGAACGAAGCATAATCATACCCTCCCACGATGTAACCATTGTTACGTATGCCATGTTCGGAAGTACGGACACACTACATGTCATAATATATCATATCAATGCGCGTGTCCAGTAGTTATTTATGCATGAGAGGAGACAATTCAGAAATGCAAATATGCGGGAGCTAGTTAAATGACAACTTGTCCCTTGCCCTGCATGACAACGAGGTGCCGTTTCACGCCATATGCAAATCGTCAGCGAGTTCATTTGCACGCTATTGTAGCATTCTCTTGTAGCCTCTATTCGTGGACTTGGCTCGCTCATTTGGAAAGAGATGCGATCTGCAACTATTGTTCAGAAGGGAGGGAGGGAGGGAGGGAGGGTGGGAGGGAGGAAGGGAGGGAAGGAGGGAGGAAGGGAGGGAGGGAGGGAGGGAGGGACGGACGGACGGACGGACAGACAGACAGACATAAGACAGACAGACAGACAGAGAGATGGAGGGAGAGAGAGAGGGGGAGAGAGTGAAATAGGAAAGGATAGAGGGACAGAGACAGGGAGAGTGAAAGGGAGAGTGAGAGGAAGGAGGAGAAAGGGAAGAAGAAAAAACCTTGTACCGATGCAGTCGCCGCAGCATCACTGTGCATCTTACATGACTTAGTTGCATATTGTCCCCATGCCCAAGGTGTGGCACCAACGGGTTGCCCAAGATTTCGCTAGTTCCCTCTATCTTGGGCTCTCCTTGCTGCTGTGCCACAGGTCTACCCAACAGCATCCAGTTCCTCGTCCATATGTCAATTCCATGTTACATGTGTTCAAGTTAACGATATTTTCGCTGGTATAGGTTATAGAACATTCTGAAGACATGTCCGATCCATTGTCACCTTCACCTCTGCAAGACGATACAAACGTTTCATGTTTGTTGTCTGGTGGATTCTGGCGGTGAAGATGAATTCAGGCAAACACACTATCTTCCCTAAGCTCGTCTTGCGGAAACGTACGAGTCTGTATAAGTGGTATCTTTATTTGTTGTCTCCTGTCCATATAACATGAGCCGAGTACAATGAGAATATTGCTATGGTAGATTCTGAATCTAGCCTGTCAGGAATACACGAAGGACACCCGCAAGGATTGTCATTGTGCGTTTTACATCGTCCGTATTGTGGTTTTACCAATGCTATGTAAAATGAATGTTTGACAACCAGTATTCACAGTTTTAGACTTCTTAACGTAGACAATCTCTAGTGGATATAGCGATTTCAAGTTTACAAAGTTACCTTCTTGTGTGAACTGAGTTTTGAGCTTATTTGGGTTATCTAAATTGTAATCCTTCGTTTACATCAAAACCAGATTTGTGACTTATGCGACTAAGGCTAATTCACGTTGGTGAAGATAGTTAACTATGAGCATGTGATCTAAAGTAAACGCACCTTGCTTTTTCCTCTCCCAATGATACATCCAAGCATAATATATTTCACCTTCACATTGATGGACCCTATAGGCGACTAAATGCATGGCAACCAGGTTCGTGAAGCTTACAAAATGGCTGGCGCATTTGTGAGTGCAGTTATCTGACATTTGTGAGTGCAGTTATCTGACATTTGTGAGTGCAGTTATCTGACATTTGTGAGTGCAGTTATCTGACATTTGTGAGTGCAGTTATCTGACATTTGTGAGTGCAGTTATCTGACATTTGTGAGTGCAGTTATCTGACATTCTGACATCCCGTCGATTATTTTGCTAAAATATTCTGCCAAATGTTTTTGTTTGTGCAACAAAAGTTGTGTCATTTGTTTCTGGATCAGTCAATTAATTATGTTTGGATACAGGCCAATTAGGAAACCACGAATAGGTTGTACAAGTGTAATTTTGAACCGGACTGCTACCTACATTGAAATACGTATAATGTACTGTTGTTGTTTTAAACAATTATTAATATATTAATATACTAACTTAACATTAATCACGTTGTAAAATGATACTGGAATGTTTAAAATAAACCTATTTCAAAACATTCTTTGCCGCCAACTGTCAACCAGTTCAAAATCGTAATTCTGCAACGGATCTTATTGCATTCATACTTGTAATATTACTGTAAGCGAGTAACCAAATAAACTTTCATTCATTCATTCATTCATTCATTCATCACCATATTGCAATAATCTAGATATAGCAGCATAAGCGTGAGATAGTGCATACGATATTCTGCTTTTCTTAATGACATGACATACGACTGTTTTTTTATGCTGGCGGTGCATTCAGTAATTATATATACACTTAACTAAAGAGAAATTGATGAAACGTGGTGACACCGAATCTTAGATACCTGACTGACATACTATCAAATGTCATCCAGATTAGATATCTGACACTCTTTAATCGACTAGCATTGGTAACGATGTTAATGATACGCACGCCATGTCGCACTTGAGAATGTCGAGCATACAACAGAGAGAGAGAGAGAGAGAGAGAGAGAGAGAGAGAGAGAGAGAGAGAGTCAGCCAGCCAGCCAGCCAGCCAGCTGGCAACGATCGGGATAGATGGAGAAGTATCGTCAAGAGGGCGGAACTGACCAGGTAATGTCGCCCCACCCGTCAACCAAGGGGAAAGAATCGCTAGTCTTACTATGAAGGCACTCAACGTTTTGTGGGAAATTAAACAGTAGACATTACGTAACGGGCGAACAGTGATCAGACAGACAACGAATTGCACAGTTTAATCATTCATCAAAACCGAATCGTATTTTTGTGTATACTGTAGAAACACTTTCAGCATTACAAATGCAGCCTAGCCGTTAGTAATTGGGTCTCCGGCAGACAGGATGCGGTCGATGTGAGTTGCAACGGGGGCGAGTTGGCGCCAATACCTAATTTGCTGTCGACAAAAACACAATGCCACAAATTATACTTACCCATTTATAATATAGAACCGAAGGAAGGCTGTGGCATTTATGGACTGTCGAATTTAAGTTTGCAATGTCACCAAATCGTATAGGGTACGTAGATGTACAATGGGGGTGGTGGTTTGCAGAACCACAGAAATTCAAACAAGCTTTAATACACGACTAATTAGCATGTGCACCCAACCCCCACCTTGATCGTTTAACTCCACAAGAGTGTTGGCCAGTATACAATCAAGATCATCATCACATATCGCGGGAAAATAAATCGGTACAGTGGCGCCGCCTTTTGGGTGGAACATGTATCAATGCACGTTGACACTGGATTTCACGACCTGATGAGAAAATCACAATCTGAGTCACACTGTCACAATGCTTTCTTGTCCCTTGGGAGGAAATTCATTTGGAGTGTAGCAGCATATTAAAACAAATGTACATGCAATATAACGAACGAGTGAAAGAGCTTCATTGTGCAGCCCGTGATGCTTACTGTATATGGAAAGAGACTGGTAAACCTAGACAAGGTGACATTTTTAATGTTATGAAATTATCCAGAATGAAATTCAAACAGGCGATCAGAAAATGTAAAAGGGAGAAAGAAACTATCATTGCTGATAACATTGCAGAACAGTTGTGTCAGAAAGACCACCGCAAATTCTGGAAAGAAATTAAGCACTGTACGAACAGTAAAGTAAAACTTCCGACAAACATTGATAATATACACGGTGACGTAAACATCGGGTCAATGTGGAAGCATCATTATGAACATTTATTTAATGATGTGGAGGATAGTCGATGTGATAAAGTTTGTTATGACTGTTCCACTGACAATACAGGAATGACTGTTGGTGCAGTTGAACTGATGGATATTATTAATGGACTCTCAAAAAATAAGTCACCAGGTCTGGACGGTATCAGTGCAGAACATATTAAGTTCGCTGATTATCAACTCGCTGTGCTTTTGTCTATCCTTGTGTCTTCGATTCTGGTGCATGGTTATTTACCAAAAGAAATGTCACAGTCTGTTATTGTACCAATTATTAAAGACAAAAATAGACGAGTAAACGACAAAGGGAATTATAGGCCAATATGTCTATCGAATATATTTTCGAAGATAATAGACACTGTTCTTTTTAACAGAATGAAAATGTACTTGGAAACCACTCCTAATCAATTTGGCTTTAAGCCTAAACATGGAACGGAGTTATGCGTGTTTGCATTTAAGGAATTATTAAGGTTCTACACTGAACATGGTTCAGCTATGCACGTCGCATTTTTAGATGCATCAAAGGCGTTTGATCGTGTCAACCGAAATAAACTTATAACGAAACTAGAACAACGAAATGTACCGAACTATATCTTAAGAATACTCAGCAATGAATTCAATAATCAATGTGTATGCATACGATGGGGAAATACCTACTCGGACTTCTTCTCGGTAGGCAATGGTGTTAAGCAAGGTGGGAAGTTATCCCCTTTGCTTTTTAACATTTATATGGATAATCTGAGTATACAACTGCACAAAAAACAAATCGGTTGTAGTCTTGGTAACATGGTTGTTAATCACCTTATATACGCCGATGATCTACTTCTGTTTGCACCTTCTGCTAAAGGACTACAAACACTACTAGACATGTGTTACTCATATGGATGTGAGCACGATGTGCAATACAATGCGAGTAAATCCCTGGTCATGTACTTTGAATCTAGAAAGTCAAATCTGTCTAAAGAAATGACATTAGGAGGAAAGAAGTTAAACTTTGCCACCTCTTGTAAATATCTTGGACATGTCATTTCTAATAACTTGTCTGATGAGTCTGACATGCAAGCCAAAGTGAGACTTTTGTATGCCAAGAGTAACATGTTACGTCAAAAGTTTCACTTTTGTTCAACTGCTGTAAAAAATAAGCTATTTACAGCGTATTTTGGTAATATCTATATGTGTGCGTTATGGGTGAACTTTAGAAAAGTTAATTTTCATCAATTCATTGTTGCATATAACAACTCTTTCAGGATATTGAACAATTTGCCCATGAGATGTAGCGCTAGCCACATGTTTGCTACAGCTAATGTCAGCTCGGGTAAATGTGTAATCAGAAAGGCTATTTTTAGCTTAATGAATAGGATTGACATGTCTTTTAATCCCATTATTTATAGCATTAAAACTAGCGACGTGTATTGTACTTCGAAACTGCGGCACCAGTGGGTCCGGGATTTATATAATTTTTAAACATATTGTTCTTATCTATGTATTTTTATATTATTTACATACTTTTATTGATGTATTTGTATATATGGACATCATGATTGTCTGAAATAAATACATTATTATTATTATTATTATTATAAAAATAGTAATCAAAGTTACATCGATTAAATAAGTTAAATAAGTTACAAAAGTTAAAATCATCTCACAAATCATCTCAGGCTCACTCAGAGTCAGACTGGCAGGGAAGACTGGCAGAGATGGAGGGAACGAAGGACAGTTACTCATTCATTAGTCGAATTGACGAGTTTCGAGTGATATTCAGTTTATGTGAGAGATTTGAAAGCGGGGGCCACTCCTAAGACTGACGGGGAGAAATCTTGGCGCTGGAGATGTGTAAAGAAACTCTGCTCTTAACATTATTTTAGTTATTCCGGGTGCTGCCATGTTGCTGTATTAAACTTAAACTACAACAGTTGTGACGTGTCATAGTTAGATAATATCTACTGTGCTAGGCCCCGGTTCATTTACCGCGGCATGCACTCCATTTACAATATCCCACCGGCCGGCTTAGGTCGCCTCGTCTGGTAAAGCAGGCTCATTCGTAAAATCCATGTAACAAGTATACCCGCCGCGCTCATAACATCACAGCTTGCTGCAGATCTATGTTGTCGACAGAGGTTTAATGAGTACAACAGGTGGATGGAAAGCAGAATCTACTGTCCATGGAAGAAAGGTGTAGTAGTCGAGTTGAAGGAAGTTCCCAGTTTCTGGTCAGATAGTCCTACAACTGGAGCCCGAAGTCTATTTTACCTTGATTCTTATCACTGGACAACGTAACTGTCTTCTTCTAAGTGACAGGCGTTGACGATCATGGCACAATGCTGACAGACTATCTATTAATTTCCCTGGCGTCCTCTGGATCGTTTTCTTCAATCTTTCCTATTGTTACTATGTGTTCTAACTTTGTCTATTTCATTTATGGCCTATAAATCTTACTTGTTGTGTTCTAATTTTTTAATTATCTTTCGTTTTTGATGTGGCTGTACTAAGGATGATTTTCACGTAACTTAAGCTATAAGTACTTTATATCCCAATCCATTTATGTGACACGTTGAAGCTAGAAAACAGTCATACAGTCGCGTACGTGTCATCACATATTTCCTGCACGTAGTCTGTTAATTCATATGCCGTTAGCCCTATAAGTTTAAAAAAAGATCGTTGGACAACTGTTCCAAGAGACCCAGAATCGCTGTAACGGCCGCCAACAATGGTCGCACCCATCATGTCAATGTGGGGCGCAAGAACAGGCCAGCCAGACGATTTGCAACAGGGCCGTAGTAATAAAAACAAAACGGTTTGAACCAGTCCAGACTTAAGTCGTGTCTTAGTCCACATATAGATGTCGACGCTTGTTGTGGTCGGTTCAATGAGGGCCTTCTGAATCGCCAACGGCTGAATACGCAATACGTCTCTCCCTGCAATGTCAAGTGTCGTGTTTAATTGCCACTATTGTTTGTAGTTGCGATGCACCTGCTCTTGTTGTGGTGTTGTTGTTGTGTTGTTGTTGTAGTGGTGTTGTTGTTCTTGCTGCTACTGCTGCTGCTGCTGAATTATTATACATTTATACGCAAACGTGCCTCTCCTCCGAGGTGCCTATGTTCACTTGCCGCTTTTTATGTTCGTTTGATTCCTTTTGAATCGTTGGTTTCTGATATATCAATTGGCGTTGTATTTCGGAAAACATTCTACCATTGCTGCAGCTGCAATTGCTACTTTACCGCTCTTGATGCTGCTGCTGTTGCTGTAGCCGCTGCTGGTCTTGCTGCTGCGTTTGCTGTTACTTCCAGGTGTTGTTACCACCGTCTGTCTGACGGCATCCTTCACCACTGGCATATCCCTGTGGACCTATACTGTGGGATTACGTCCCACCGTCCAGCATCCAGCCCTTGGGACTGCTGAAGACCCTTTACACTTGACTCCCTGGCAGATCTATTCAATAGAACACCATCCCGACTTCTCTGGTTGGTAAGAAACGCAAAACAAAAATGTAAACCAGGGAGCTGGAAAAAATATGTTTACCTTTTTCATACTGTATTACCTGTTTTTCAAATGTCACATTTCCATTTAATGTTATCACTATAATGGCACCTGTGGTAGGTATGTGTATGCCATGAATATACAACATTAAAAGTGCATGTACATTTTTTTAACAATCCGAGATCGTGTTGTGCCACCGAAGCAGGCCCCTCAGTGTTTTCCAATATGAGCCCGCTCTTGTGAATGGGCTGTTAGCTTAGGCGTACAGAGCGCACACCTCTAATTGCAAGGCTGATTATCATTACATGTACTGCCGAGTTGTAAAATAAATATCTAATCATAATATACATACTGCAGGTAATGCGAGGCATGTGTGTGTGTGTGTGTGTGTGTGTGTGTGCGTGTGTATGAGTGTGTGCGTGCGTATGTGTGTGAGTGTGCGTGTGTATGTGTGCATGTGTGAGCGTGCGTGTGTGTGTATGTGTGAAGGGTGTGTGTGTGCGTGCGTGCGCGCGTGTATGATTGTGTGTGGGGTGCGTGCGTGCGTGCGTGCGTGCGTGCGTACATGCATGTGTGTGTGCTGCGCGCGTGAGTGTGTGTGTGTGCGTGTGTGCATACTCTTCCTAGATGCTTTGCATCCGGGCGCCAAACTTTCAGCGTTTCACCTACGAGCCCACGAAGGACAAGTAAGGCGTTTTGTATTCCGTGTGGTTTAGCGGTTCTCACGGACGATTGATGATTGTTCGCAAGGTTATACGTGTTTTCTACTATTGTTCCAAGCTACGCAATCCGTCCTCTGACGACCTCGAATAATCGTTGCAAACACGCCATTGCTGCCATGTTTTCAAAGTTATGTAATCGTCGTCAATCGTTCAGTACGAATAGTTTACCGTCTCTTGTGTATATATGTAGCGCCCACTGATGATATCTAGCTATGTTCTTACGTCAATAACGTTCAATAGTTGTCCCTCGTTGAGCACTGAGATCGTCTCAAACCGCTTTATTTTCTGTAGTTGTTTTCCGATTTCTCTATTGATTTTGTAGCTATTATTGCTATTGTTGGCATTATTTTTTTTTCCGGTTTGCCTAGTCTAGATTAGCTCGTGTCTGGTCTGGTCTAGTCGTATAGGTGTGGGTGGTCTCTTCGGAGGCAGGATGTTAGTTGGTTGATGATCTGTGTTTGAAACGTATCGTCCGATAGCGAGTTCCACCATGTTTCAACTCCTATTGATTTCTGTGTTGGTGATTTTTCACTGTGGCCTCATGTGTTACCAGTGGCTTTCTGGAACATCCTCTTTGATGAACGCAGTGAGCATCTACATTAGTTGACTGAATCCATTCCTTTGATGATTTTGAATGTTTGGATGATGTCTGTTCTCTGTCTGTGTAGTTCAGTGTAGGGAGTTTTAACTATTTCAGTCTGGTAGCCTTTTTGTTTCTGGCACTAGTCGAGATGCTCGCCACTGAACTTGCTCGAAGAGGTATCGGTGTTACTTCAGTCTAAAGACTTGGTTGTTTGGCTTCTGACCTTATGAACAACCCATCCCTATGCCCATCTCCTCCATCTCTCCCCCCCCCTCTCTCTCTCTCTCGTTCTCTCTCTCTCCCTCTCTCTCCCTCCGTCCCTCCCTCTCTCTCCATCCGTCCGTCCCTCCCTCCCTCCCTACCTCCGTCCTTCCCTCTCTCTCCCTCACTGCCTCCCTCCCCTCACTCTCTCTTCCTGTACTCCTTCTCCCCCTTTGTATATGGTGAGTGAGTGTGTGTGTGCACGCGCGCGCGCGCATACGTACATACGTGCATACGTACGTGTAGGTGCACATGGTTGCGTGAGTGCGTGCACTGTCACACATATGAGCCAAAGTACAGTACGTCGACACACATCACATCCCTACATAGACCTGTTGCCACCTCCGCCGCTGCTGAATGTATTTTGCGGCAGCTGTATTCCATCTCTCCGCTGGAATGTGCGAGCAGATCACGAACGTGTGGCAGAGAGGCCGGAATCAAAGGATAAGCTGGGCGTTAGCCGTCGGCTGCTGCACGCATACATTTTACGGGTCATAAAACTGATCGCATTTACGGCAGTTCCTATCGCCAAAGCCGCACCAGCACCAGCCTCACTAGCGGCAGTAACGGCAGACCTCTGCGCATCGGAGTGGCATGTTGGAAGGCCGCCATGTTGTTATTTGTGAGAGGCCTGCGAGAAGGCTTTTCACAGTGCTGCGCACACGACTCGCCTATGCTAGGTTTTTATAGGTAACAGTTATGCGGAATGTTTATGTATTTTGTTGGCACTGGATACAATGTTGGACGCGAAGTTATTAGGGCGAGGTGACCTATACCTAGTTGCGTACACACGCGTGTCTATGCATAGGCATATTCTTTAAAAACAGTTCAATGGGAAAACTACAATCGTGCAAGAACTTACTAAAAACCTGCAAAGTGTCTTATATTTAGCCGTTAAATAAAGGCCGAGTACTGGATTGCCAGTTAAAAATTGAATTGTTAATTGTCCTCGTTACTATCGAGAGTAGCCAAACAAAGGTGGTCCACCCATACTTCAGCCGCGCACTGACGTAGGAAAGAGACGACATTGGTTCAGAACGCTTTCAACGTGCTCCCGTTGCATGCTGGACTCTCCGTGTAATTGGGCGCCATCTGTAACTTCTCCAGACTCCCGGGAGTCATTGAGAAAGTAAGAGGGAATACAATCTGGTCAGGTCCTAAGCTCCATTACCGGATGGGTTGATCACCAATAAAATATGCCGCAAATTAAGCGTAGAGAGTATAACGTTATATCATGTTCTTCCTTTGTTGTTTTCATTACGTTATTATATATATGATTTGTCTTAATTTGATTTGTATGTATTGTAATGAGTTACAATAAATTTGATTTAATTTGATTTGAGTGTTCCCCGGAATCTGAATGTTACACAGCGAATCTTTTTGTTGGCTCATTATACCAGTATTTATGCAAAAAATTGCGGTTTGCGTTGCATGCAAGTAGACCAACCATTCTTATGAATAGAATAGGTTATCTATTGTGTATATACTGTAATGATAAACGATTGAGCAAGTGCATAGTGCAGACATAAATGGAATTTCCGACCAAAATGTAATCCACCGTAAATGCATTGAAAACGAACGTAATCCGTTTCCATGAACACAAATGCAATTCAAATTGCTGACAGTGGTAGTGAGTTTTGCCTGTCGTTGTATCGTGACGGCAGCACCGTCGAACGTTTCGTATTCATTGCTCTATGTAGTACAAAAATACTACATGTAGAACTAGTATGCTATACGAGATGTCTATATATATGTGTTGTGCTCTTCTTCTTTCCATGAATGTCAGTTGTAAGGCTGGTCTTCGATTTATGTTTACTTTTATTGTTCCCCCCCTCAATGATCTTGCACTGCTGTCTCCATCAACAGACTCTACTCACTTTATCTTTCGCTCTCATTCTCCATTTCTCTCCCAAACCATCCAAATATCTCCTTACGCAGACTTGCTCGTCCTCGTCTCCTTTTACTTTCCCTTTTCCTGGCTGCTGCTTTCTTTGGGCCTAAAAGTTCTTCTGTCATTCGCACCACGTGTCCATCCCATTTTAGCAGACTCTGCCAACTTCTTGTAACAATGGGTTATGCGCCAGAAGGGTAAGTGGTTGGTGGCGCGGCGCCTGCTGTGACTGCGTAGACCAATTCTGGAGTGACATTCTGCAGATATAGGCCAAGTTCTGTTGATCCGTGCGTTGTCATCTCCTCTCCATTCCTTTATTCATGCTGATGTAACACTTGAACAAAGCGTCTTTCCCTTGAGCTCAATAGTAAACAAGTAAAGGTAAGTTATTCTATAGCGCAGTATCAGATCCTCGGGACTGCTCAAAGCGCTTTACACATTACTCCCTGGCAGACCTGTTCAGTCAAACACCATCTCGACTTCGCTGGGAAGCACCCAGTCACGCTGCACTTAATGCGCGAAGACTATTCGCACGCAAATATCCACTACTGTCTACAGCCAGGTACTCATTCATACACCTGAGTGAACTGCAGCAATGTATAGTGAACGAACTTGCCCAAGGTTCGACACCGCCGCACATGATTCGAACCCGGGTTCTCTCGGTTGAGAGTCCGAAGCTCTAGCCACTGCATCCCAGCGCTCAGGGTATAGCTTGTGCAGCTCTTTCACAACGTCTAGTCTATGTTTATATGGTATGTCCGGTAAACACAGAGCACTATTGTTTATTCAATTTTCCAATATGATTGATAACAATTATTTCTTAACGCAATTTGGTGGTCTAGAGAAACATTCTCTCTATCACATATTAAAAACGGATGAAATGAATGAAGATGGGGATGTTGAACCATTTCAACATTCACCATACTTCGACGACGACGAATTTAATAAACCATTTAACGAACAAACAAAGCAAATTTATTGTGCTAAGCCTACACTGTCAGAGTTTAAATGCAAAAATTGACGAAATTAAAATAAAGCTAGAATCATTCAGAAGTAGTGGCTGTGAGATTAATGCTCTATGTTTACAGGAAACATGGCTCGATGCTTTATTTCAAATAGATGGATATACATTAATATGCCAAGGCAAAATCTATAGTGCACATACCGGCTTGGCAATCTATCTCAGCAACAAATACAATTACAAATCTGTAAATATCCGTGCAAATACAGACACTTGGGAAGGTCAATTTATTGAAATAACATGTTGTGCCATGAAGAAAAAAATAATTCTTGGAAATATATATAGACCACGTAGAGATATTATCGAAAACTACCGTATATTTACAAAAAGAATTTGCATCAAATTTAGTTGATTTACAAAAATGTAAAAATGAAATAATAATTGCAGGAGATTACAATATTGACTTGCTTAGAATTAACGAAAAACCCATAATATGTGACTGTTTTGACACAATCGTTTCACATGGTTTCTTCCCTAAAATTACTATGCCAACACGACTTTCAGAATATCATGGAACACTCACTGATAATTTTTTATGCAATTTGTCAAAAGGATTCTTCAAATCCTCAGCTGGTATTTTAGTGAGCAATATTTCTGATCAGTCTCCGTACTTTCTAAGTCTGGATTATGTTGAAACCACTAGTGCAATACCAAGGTTTGTACGAATAAAACAACAAAGTCCTGACTTGCTCAATAAATTTAAAATTTAAATAATAAACTCAAATATTTATAATAAACTTAACACAGATATTCATGCGGATCCGAATGAAAACTGCAATATCCTCGATGAAATTGTTACTGCATCTATGGATAAATGTATACCTATTAAAGTAATTAAATTTAACAAGTATAAACATAAGAAAACTCCTTGGATTACCAATGGCATTATTGTGTCAATAAAATTTAGAAACAAATTGTATTCGAGAATGAAAACGACTCAAGTAAATACAGAGCATTATCATGAACTTAAAACTGACTTACATGCTTATAATAAAATTCTTAAAAGTAATATTAGATTAGCTAAACAAATGCATTACCAATCCAGTTTTGAAAAGTATAAGCATAGTGTTAAAAAGACGTGGTGTTTAATTAAAGAAATTATTCAGAAAAGTGAAAAGAAAGAACAATTTCCAGATTTGTTCAAAGTCGATTGGGAAATGATTAGTGACAAATACATTATTGCAAACAAATTTAACACGTTTTTTACTAATGCTGGTCCTACTCTAGCCTCTAAAACAACTACTAGTGGAGGTAAATCATACAAAGATTACCTGAAAAACCCAATGTTGCACACCTTCAGATTTAATCCGATTGACATGGAAACTACTCTTAAATACAATTAATCGTCTACCTCCAAAATCAAGTTGTGGAAAAGACGGTATTTCAACACAATTACTAAAATTTATAAAAAAATTATATCAGCAAAGCAGTCACTCTAATTATTAATCAATCAATAATAACTGGTATTTTTCCAGACAAATAAAAAATTGCAAAAGTCATACCCCTTTTCAAAAAAGGTGATGTTTCTGATTTTAACAATTATCGTCCTATTTCTATCCTGCCAGTGATTTAATTTTTTTGTTGAAAGGGTTGTGTTTGATCAAATCCACGATTACTTTCATTCTAAAGCGTTATACTACAATAGCCAGTATGGGTTTAGAAAGAAACATTCTACTGAGTTTGCTACACTCGAAATCAAGACAGAATTATACAAGAACTTGATAAATCGGTTATTCCAATAAATATATACCTTGATTTATCAAAAGCATTTGACACAATTGATCACAATATATTGGTACAGAAGTTAAATTACTACGGATTAAATGCCAAGGCACTGGACCTTTGTAAGAGTTATTTATAAAATCGTAAGCAGTACGTAGAAATTGAAAATGTTGAGTCTAAGGAAATAGTCATCAACACTGGTGTCCCCCAAGGTTAAATTTTAGGGCCTCTCTTATTTATTATATATATATAAATGATATAGCACTTTCTAGAGACCTTTTCAAATTCATAACATATGCTGACGACACCACCCTTACTAGTACACTAAAAACGTTTAATGATTCAGAAGGCAAAATGCGAAGTGAAAATATTAACAAAGAACTAACAAAGATTAGTAATTGGTTAAAAGCTAATAAACTGTCACAAAATGCCAAAAAGACTAAATTCATGATTTTTCATATGCCTCAAAAGAAAATAGTATACCCTGTGTTACAAATAGATGGGGCACACATTGAATGTGTAAATGATTTCAATTTTTTAGGCATCACAATAAATAACCATTTAAACTGGCAGAGTCATACAAACAAAATAGCAAATAAAATCTCTAAAACAATAGGCGTACTAAATAAACTTAAACATGTTTTACCACCTAAAATACATTATATGTATTGTACAATGCTCTTATTCTCCTTCATATTAATTATGGCTTACTTTTATGGGGTCATCAGGCACATCGAATTTACAAATTACAGAAAAAAGCAATACGAATAATATCCTTAAGTAAATATAATGCTCACACAAGTCCTATTTTTAAAAGATTTCAGCTGCTAAAGTTGGATGACATTTATAAAATCCAACAATTAAAATTTTACTATAAATTAATTAACAGTCTTTTACCCTACTACTTCAATGTTTTTCCAAACACACACATCTATAATATTCATCAGCACTGCACACGTGAAAAAAATAATCTGTTTATGTCCAGATTCAAACATGAATTTGCCAAAAAATGCATTAGACACAAAATAGTTGAGGCAGTTAACAATACACCAAGTATTATCATTAATAAAATTTACACCCACAGACAGTGTGTATGGTTTTTCAACATACACAACAAACTTTGTTATTTTAAATTATGAATCCTGTTGTCATATTCATAATTGCTTTATTTGTAATTCGTAATACGTATTGAAATGTATACCTAAGTATCCATATGTACGTCAATTATGTGTACAAGAGTACATTTAATCAGTCCTTGTATTATGTATGTATGTTGATACACTGAGTAATTATCAACTGTAAAACAAGGCATATGCTATTCTGATTTGTGACATGTAAATTTTGATGTTGATTATATTTATGGGGTGGCTCCTGTGCTAGCGATATTGTATATCTTAATGGGAGTCTCCCGACCTTATCTAGTACTCATGTTATTCATTGTGTATATATCGTATTTATAGGTCAAATAAACTGATTCTGAGTTCTGAGCTACACTGTCCACAATTACCGTTTCCTTCTTTTGGGTCCTTCGACAATTATTCTCTCGATTGTCCTTTAACTTTCACGTCTTGTTATTTCTTTGTGTGGAAAAGGCATACCCTATTTTCCTAAACCAAACTCCCAAACCTCAGATCAGTCGAATGTTGCCATATCTGCGGTGACTGAGTTTAAAGTGTTGGCTCGGTTGGTCTTATGTTGTTTTCCAATCACCTCGTATATATCGTGAGTGCAATTCATAACGCCTACTTGACCCAGTTATATAAATTTACCAATGCCATGGTGAAACCGGGCACTTCCTGAACTTTCGAGTTCTAAAAGTCGTGTTTACCATATAAACGAGCCCATTTGAACGCAGCATTATGACATTGGACGTTTCGATTACGACAGAACTAGTTATTCCGTCATTACGCGGGCATCTCGTACGAAAAGGCGTGTGCGATAACAATGGAACTATTGTCCAAAGACCTATATCAATACAAGACGGTGCAGCGCGCGCTATCTACATTGTTCGAGGAAAGTACGTAAGCAGTTCGTCCGCCATTCTGGAGTTGCGATAAGCCAGACCATACGCGTGCAGAAAATGCAGTTCTTTGCATTATCATTGCTCAACATTTTCAATGATAACCTCAATATTTTAATTATATAAGAAGTGGTACAGCTTGATGATTGTTCTGATGAAACACGACCAAGTTTCAGTTGGCTCAATAAATAATTGCAACGTTTCTACATGATTTGTTTGCAAATTTCATTATTTTGAATTGTGATAGGTAAAAAACTTCAAGGATTACTTTAATATCTTTCATTGTATATGACGCACCACAGTTTGGTGACTATTCTGATGAAATGAGGTGACTGAACAAATACGCTAACATCGCGCGCTGCCGGTCCCGCAGGCGCATGCGCCTGCCTCCCGAATGGCGGACAAAAATCTTCAGTGTAGACTGCCATTTTCTCGCTCAGTGACGCCACCTGTCCAAATAGAGGCTCCTTGCTATTGTCTACGTCTTCGCGTACGAAATTATAACCGACTGTGACGAGAGCAAATAATCCCCAACTTCGAATTTGCTAAAATCACTAGGCGTGTGAAATCAAACACAGAATGATTCAATGATACATTTGCGATCTGCATCCCCTGCAATCGTACTCGACATCTGGCGGTGTGGCACAAATAATCGTGCGAGGCCTACGGCCTGTCCGATTATTTGGGCTACTCCGCCATGCACCGTCGTATCTGTACAGTGGAATACAATTCGTAAATGCACAACACGATATAAAACCGCAGTTTTGTTACGCGAATGGTCACAGACTGTTAACTGGCATTGCTCGAAGGCGCTAGAAAATGTCACAGCGCACACAAAATCAATTCCACCCACATCGTCCATATAGATGTTCACACATACTCTATAACGCACTTTCCATAATTCCATTGGTACCCGTTATGGGTGATATATAAAGGATACTGAATCGTGTATTGGGTGAGTGGCCATTCAGTGGTTTCCTAATGGGATGAAGTTACGATGACACATCCTCGCGAATCAGAGGTAGTAATTCTACTTCTGCCGATGTTTATCCAACGCAGTGTATGGATAAACGCTGAATCGTGAAGTACTTCGTCTCATTTAATAATATTAAAAATACTAATAATAATGATGATAATAATTATGATAACGATGACGATAATAATAATAATTATTATAATGATAATAAATAATAATAATAATATGGAAACTTCTATTGTGCCTAAATCCTTGGAAACCAAGCTCAGACATACATCAAGACAAACTGGTTGGTCAATCTCAAAATCAATAAGCAGTATTCAAGTTGTCAACAGATGGATGGAAACACCAGGGTGCTACATTATTATGGTGGATAAGCAAGGTTACAAAAATAATTTGTTTAATGAAGGCGGAATTGTGTAATATTTTCAACCGATCTAACACTACGAGGGAGCATATTCCAAAGAGTTGGTGCAGCAACGGAAAAAGCCATAGTTCCAATGTTAGTGTTGACTCTAGGAACAAACAAGACGATCGAAACTGGATAGGTTTCCTCACAGCAGTAAGCACCGCGTGTAAACGTGATGATTGCTTACATGAAAGTGCCTGATATAGATCTTAAAAAGCATATGCTAACGGACAGGAAGCCAATGCAAAATCTTCAGAAGTGGCACAGAGTGCGAGAAACGTGGAGACCGAGTCACAACCATTGCTAAGCAATTCTATACACGTTCCCGTCCCAGGAACCAGGTGAACATCAAAGGGCAAATCGAGGAAATACCTGTAATTCCTCGTGGGGTGCAGTGGCGCAGTGGCGCAGTGGCACAGTGGCACAGTGGCGCAGTGGCGCAGTGGGGCAGTGGCGCAGTGGCGCAGTGGATAGAGCATCGGACTCTCAATCGAGAGAACCCGGGTCAGAATCCTATGCTGTCACGTCTAACACTAGGCTAGTTCGTTTACTCTGCGTTGTTCCAGTTCACTCAGTTGTATGAGGCAGTGGTGGATATTTGTGTGTGAATAGTCTTCGCACATTAACTGCAGCATGGTTGAATGCTTCTCGGAGAAGAGATGGGCTCGATTGAACTATCAGGGAGTAAACTGTAAATCGCCCTGAGCAGTCTAAAGGACTGGATACTGTGCTACATAGGAACATACCTTAACTTTGCTGCTTTAATTCTAGACCGAGACGATTCGTGAGGTGCATGTTTAGATGTTTCATCGACCATCTACCGCCACCGGTCTCTACCTAGGGTTGCACCCCGGGGATCTTTGTACGACAACGCCGTCGACTCTGTGATGTTATCGAACTACGCCGTTGACTCTGTGATGTTATCGAACTACGTCCTTTGGTCTCCCCTTTTTCGTCCTCCTTTCACAGCGTCCTGTGGGATTTCTTTGGCAACGGTGTTGTAGCGTGTGGTGTTGTAGCGTGTGATGTTGTAGCGTGTGGTGTTGTAGCGTGTGGTGTTGTAGCGTGTGATGTTGTAGCGTGTGATGTTGTAGCGTGTGGTGTTGTAGCGTGTGGTGTTGTAGCGTGTGGTGTTGTAGCGTGTGTTGTAGCGTGTGTTGTAGCGTGTGTTGTAGCGTGTGGTGTTTCCGGACCATTGGCGTATTCTTTTTTGATTACAGTTAGGACGGGTTTTTGATGTTCAGCCAAGTATTTGATGGCGTTTCTTCTTAATTCGCCGGTTTTGCGTTCTTTTAAAGAGATTTTCAAGATTCTTAGTAGACACTTCATCTCAAAAGCTTGAATATCCTCTCAGTTTCTGCGTTCAATGTCTGGCTGTCATCTCCGTCGATTAGGATGACCACAACTAAGCTCTAAAATAGATTGATCTTTATTTATGTAGTAATGTTACTGTTATTCCAGAGTCTTGCCACAGTTGCTGTTGCCTTGGCTATCTAGCTTTTATTTCCTCAGTTGAACTCGATGACATCACAGCATCCAGGCATTTGAACGATTTTACTTGTTCGATGTTTTCCGTTCATCATTATCCTGGTGCATTTATAGTTGCAACTATTTATCGTTATTTTACTTTTCTTTGAGCTTAGAGATTATAGCATTAACTGTATTGCTGAGATTGTCAATGTCTGGTTCCAGAAGTTTGAGTGCTGCAAATCTCCCTCCAAGTTATGCGTGAAAGGCAATATCAGACTATTAATGCCAACTGCTCGGATGTAAACCCCAACGCGACTAACTCTGACAGATCGTAATCTGATCGATCAGGGCGCCAATCCTTTTTTTCAAAAGTCAATATGTCAGGTTGGTGAATTAGTGCGTAGTTCCTGGGTTGCAAGGATGCCTTGACATAGACAATGATAGTGGTGCTCGTCTGCTGCAGTTCCTGCAACGTAGGGGGTGTTATGTAACGACCGGGTGTCACGAAGATGCAACATGCAACGCGCAATTTAAGAGCTTCTGCCACAACGAATTAACAATTCAGACACTAAACAAAACAGATACCGTAGCAGCGTAGCTCACTGTACAGATGTAAAAATGGGAGAGTAGGAATGAAATTCTAAGTTAAGATGCTGTCAGAGATATACGTTGGAATAAGGCTGACTGTAGCAAAAGGAAATGCGCATCGGAATGGATTGCAATAAGAGCCAACTGATGAATTAAAATGTCGGTGTAGAATAGTGTTGTTATCCTCTTGTTTCCTATCGTCGTGACTGAGGCTGGCCTCGATTCCGATCCTCGATTTCAGTTTTCCCCCTCACTGATCTCGCACTGCTTTCTCCACCAACTGTCTCCATTCCCCTCTGATGTATTTATAAACAAATGTTAAGTTAAAACCGGTTTACCCGAGCGAGTTACTTACTCGCTCGGGTAAACCGGTTTTAACTTAACCATTCCCCACTGGTCGGTGGACATGATGTCGCGACTCCTTCTAGCGAGGCCAATTTGTGGCTGCGATGCTTGCACGTCTTGTCTTCCCAAGTTGACTGACAGGTGGTGGCGATTTTGACAAAAAAATTGCCAATCAATCACTGGCGAAAATTGGTGCATCCATAGTAACTTTTTTTTATCAAAGCTCAAACCAGGAGTTGCTCGAGTCAATATTTACGTCGCAGTGTTTAGACGCGTCGTTCGCCTAAAGGCATAGGTAATGTTGCCCGACAGTGTGAGGTATAAATCGCTCGTGCGGCCTTTATATCTAAACCTACAGCTAAAACAGGCGTACATGTGCAACAAAAACAGGCAAACCATGCGTCATGTCGAATAGGAAAATGCGTAATTACATTTTGCATCATATCCCGGAATGTCGTAAAAAGTAGAAACCATGGGATAAGGCATGCCGATTAAATTGACAATTTGCTGTAGTCGACTTCGCACTTGTTTAGGAGACGTCAGCGACGTATTTATATACAAAGGTCACGTTCCATACGGTAAGTGCACGTTTAAATATACCTTAGCTAGCATACAGCAGTGTTGTATTACCAACATAATCTAATATCGACACGACATTTCGCAATCAGTTTCACATGGTTATATAATTACAATTACATAATATAGCAATATAAAATATTTGCCAATTATGTCCTTCCTATACTCGGATTCAATCGGACCGAGGGAATGAATCCGAGTTGTGCGAAAATCCGACTTAACCGAAGATGATTTATACCAGCGCTAACTCAAAGACAGCCCTCTAAAAGACATTAGATACATGTGAATGACGCCCTGAATGTGACTGGATACGGCGGCAATTCAACAGACGTTGGTGTGTGGTACAGGTATAGCGCAGTTCTTATATAGCGCAGATGTTCATAGCCGAAGTTTCTGCTGTCTTGTCCATACCAACATAGTCGTTCATCGTACATACAGGATCTCCATACACCTCGCAGAGCTTGTCCCATACGTTTCTGAACGAAGCAGCTCCATCATCCTCGCTATCTTCTTGACGTTCAACACTTTCGACAAATCACGCTTTTGTAACACATTTGAAGTGTTTCCGGTTTAACTTTCCTCCACGCTCACTTCAAGGCAACGACGGCGTCCAAAATATTCCAAGAGAATGGTGCGACTCCCTCTGATGCCGCTAGTCTCTTGGTGGCTAGGATGTACCGGTAATGGAACGTCATGCGTCCATTGGTTGGGTGACGCTAGGTGTATTAGGTGAGTGAAGACGTGACGCATACGTACGTTGTTGTGGCTATCTGAGTCGTTTTCTTGGAATAGCAGTTTCACCTTTTATTTTTGTTCATCTTGTACTTGTACTCCAAGCAACCAAAACATTTTTGTCGAATACTGCGATCCGACTTAGGCGAGGAAAACACATTACCTTGGATCAAACGAACCGACTCAGTTAGTCCGAGTTAGGTGAAGATCCGACTTACATAATTCGACTTAGACATATATTTTTATGGGAAATACATTACATATTAACTGTTCCTCGGAATTCTGTCCGAGTTGAGCGAATATCCGACTTAGGCGAGGTTTACTGTATGTAGCGCCGGTTAGTTGTTACCAAGATGGGTGCAGCATGCAAATCTTACAATAAATACGTTAACTTGAGTATTGGCATTATAGAGTTTCTCCGTAACTCTCAGTGTATTTTTTCTGATAGAACATCTGACATCTCACGGTTGAAGAACGTTTGCGATCGATGGAAAGCCATCAAAACCATTGCTGTACCACAGTCTTCTCTGGGCGGGAATGTCGTTCAAAAACAAACAATTGGACTATTTCTAGATTTGGCCAACGCTTTTGATACAGTTAATCGTAACATATTAATACAAAATTAGTGCATTATGGAATTAGAGGTAATGTGCTCCAATGGATACAACGTCATCTAACTAATAGAAAACAAACAGTGAAGCTTCATGGGACTAACTCTGTCGTAAACAATATTAAATGTGGTGTACCACACGGATCAATATTGGGGCCTCTACTATTTCTCATATATATATATATGATGTTGTTGCTGTACCTCAGCTTACATTTCACATTATGTTTGCAGACGATACACATTTCTTCATACAAGGGGATAACTTGGAAATAATGGCAAACGACTAAAATTCTGAATTAAAAAAGCTAGCATTATGGCTTAAAACAAATCAACTTTCTCTGAATATTCAAACACACACGCAGTGACCTTTAGTAATATTCATCGCATAAGAAACAGACATATTAAAATCAGTACTGATTGGACTACAATAAATACTGTAAATTATAAAAATAATTCTAGGAATAGTGATAGATAACAAACTAAACTGGAGATAACATATACAATGTATGTGTAACGAAATAGCGAAGAGTATTGGTATCTTTAATAAGGTAAAAACAAACTGGCCAAGCAAACTCTAAAAAAATTGTATTATACTTTTATTTACCCGTACCTTACCTATTGCAATATTATATGGGGTAGAGCCCAGAAGATATACTTGTCAAAAATCCATGTATTATAGAAAAGATTAATACGCACAATTAGTCAACTGGGGTACAGAAACCACACTCAGTCTTTATTTAAGCAGCATCAAATATTACAGATATCTATCAACTATACAAGTACTTATATTGTTGAGTCCATGAATAAATACAATAGGGGTCTGTTACCAGATATGTTCAATGATATGATCATGTTAAATGTTCGTCCACATTGCCATAACACCAGGCAGAAAACCGTTTACAAAATACCGGTGTGTTACACGAACGTTAAACAAAATGCATTGGCATATATACTGACTGGTTCTAAATATTGGAATGATATAGTAATAAAGAATCAATATTATAAAAAAAGATTCAAAGCACATATTCTTGATTGTTAAACACTAATTAAAGTGTAATGAATTCATTAATATACTAATGTACATTCTCATAATAGTTTTGTTGCAGTTTCATATACCATACTATATACCTAATTGTGATTATGTGATATTTGTTATTCTTTACAAGCAAGATTGCTTACCCCCATTGTCATTGATGATATATGATACTATGTGTGTATTATGCTTGTTATCATCAAAACAATAAAGTCATAAATTGGCGCACTCACCTCGTACCACCGGCTACACCATGAACAAGCCCGTAGACTTGGATTTCATAGGGTGCAAACGCACCCCTCCACAGAGACAAGAGTTCCGCTTAAAAAGAGCAAAAGAGAATGGTGGTGCAGTTAGATATTTTGGTGAGCCGCACGAGGGGTGTAGTTAGATGTTTTGGTGAGCCTCTTGAGGGGTATTGTTAAATGTTTTGGTGAGCCTCACGAGGGGTGTAGTTAGATGTTTGGTGAGCCTCATGAGGGGTATAGTTAGATGTTTTGGAGAGCCTCACGAGGGGTGTAGTTATATGTTTTAGTGAGCCTCACGAGGGGTGTAGTTAGATGTTTGGTGAGCCTCATGAGGGGTATAGTTAGATGTTTTGGAGAGCCTCACGAGGGGTGTAGTTATATGTTTTAGTGAGCCTCACGAGGGGTGTAGTTAGATGTTTTTGTGAGGGGTGTAGTTCGAGCTTTTTTGAGAATTTCAAGGGATGCAGTTGTTGTTTTTTATAATGTCAAGAGGGTACATTTTGGGGTTCTTGGTGAACCTGGAGGGGGTGTAGTTCTTTGTTTTAGTGTGAACTTCAAAGGAGAGGGGCAAGTTGAAGGTTTTGGAGAGGCTCAATGGTGTGTGCAGTTGGATGTTGTGCTGTTACAAAACTACTACGCTACGGGTCTAACGAAGATGCACCGACTCTACTCAATAACACGTTAGCTCCTTCTATCGAAAAGCCACCAGGGCATTTACAATTCACCACATATACAGCACAGCGGCTGTGGCAATTCCAAACTCAAACACAGTTGGCCATGAGAAGACAACAACTTCTGTAACGGACTCCGTCAGGGAGAAGTGCACTTTAAGTTTTCTTAAGATGTCCTTTGTGCTTGTCGTCAGCAGAAGTGCAGTGACTAGAGCATCGGATTCTCAATCGAGAAAACCCGGGTTCGAATCCTGCGCTGTTTGTTCACTCTACGTTGCTGTAGTTCACTTACTGTATGGATGAGTACCTGTCTATAAACAGTGGTGGATATTTGTGTACCAGTAGTATCCGCGCATTAATTGGAGCGTGGCTGAATGTTTCCTAGAAAGTCGAGATGGTGTTCGATTGAACCGGTCTGCCAGGGAGTAAAGTGTAGAGACCTTTGAGCAGTGCTAAGGACTGAATACTGCGCTAGTTGCTATATGAGAATTTAATCACCCATACCCCGAGTGGAGAGTGTCAGCTGCTAAGCCAAAGAAGAAACCGACATAGAAAAACACCTGCAACGTTAAACGGAACAAGTTTGAACACATACGAAGAAACAACCATATAAGTCTACGCCGAAATAGTTTAACTAAAAGAAACTGCCAAAACCTAGAATGGAAAACAATTATTAGAAGTGTCACAGAAGGTAAAACCTATACATAAATATTATACCGCTATAAATGCACAAAGGTAGAATGCACATAGGCAGAAAGGTAAGATCCTCAAAGAAACAGCGTAGTAAGCACCTACAAAGAAGTGACGTCAAAAACAGGCAAAGTTGGCAGAAAGAAACGACGTCATAAACGTACCCAGAAACAATCGTGTCTGCTGCGTTCTATTTGGCCGTAACCAATCTCTGCAATCTTTTCACACGCAACCTCTGTAACGACGTGTTAGCAATAGTATTCATCTGCTGTTTTGTCCGAAATTCGACACTGCGTTTGACAAGATAGGAACGTGCTATTTAATTATGAGTACTTATTAAGCGGGTAGTTATAGCACAACTACTGCGCTCCACTCCACACCCTCTCAATGTGTCGTACATGTAGCGGCATGCTCCAAGGACGGCTTATCTTGTCATTGAAGTTACGGTTTTGTCCAGTCGTAACTAATAAACGAGTATCACTTCTAAAGTTGCGCCGGTCAAAAAACCGTACCGCGTGGAGGCTGGCGAAAAATACACCCGATGGTATCAGCAACGGCTTATCGCCAATGAATACACTACAGGCGCGTTATCAAGCGATCGTGTTTGTTACGGCCAACGCCGACATCGCTCTACGGAGAAGCTGTTTCGCGCGCAACGCTAGGAGAAATAGGGCTAGGGCTGTAAGATAAATTATGTGAATAACTCGGGTGTGTATAGGGTGGAATGGGAGAGGTTTGAGTTATGATTAGGATGTTGGGGTAACGTGGCACTCTTGGGGAAACTGATCAGAGCTGCGGGCGTAGGGCGGAGTTGGGATGAACGATGTGGGTGCATTTCGGGGCAAAGGACAATTGGCGTGGGTGTAGCCTAGGGAAGGGGCTAGGTGGGGGTGATATAAAATCACCTCATCATAGGCAGGCAGCAGCTGTACCGTCATGGCTGTCTGCCCTCAACAAACTGGCACAACTGCAGCCAACAAAACACTGTTGGATACCACCGCCCTGGCCGCATACAACGCAGTTACGTCATATTGAAACGTTGCCAGAAGGTTCCGTTTTAAGGAAACATCGACGTGAGGCTAGAAATGTGCCGTTGTAGGTTCAATTCGCCATAAGAATGTTTTTAAAATAATAAATCTAACAATTAATTGGTAACTTTGAACATTCTTAAGCAATGTTTTAAATGTCCGATTCATAGTTTCCCGTGTTAGCGTCGGCAATACGAAGACAAAGGAATCGGATATTATAAAATCTGCACAATTTGAATGAATTCGGTAATGGGATGGGGAAATTAATTGGTGAGGGTATCTCATGGCATGTTTTCACATCTTATTTCGCGGTCCGTCTCCACATCTCCTTGGGGCGACCTCGTCCCCAATTACCACCGGTCGTCCAGTGTAGGGCTGTCTTGGGCAGTTTGCCAGGGGACATTAGCCACAGGAGCCGATACCATCTCCTTCCCTTCACCGGTGTTGCCTACGAAGTGTTTGTTTTGCCGCGAAGCTCTTCATTTGTGTCTCTGTTCTGCCAAATTACCTGAAGAATCTACATATCTACTACTTTTTGTTCAGTCGCGCTCTGTTAAAAACAAATTCCGCGGAGCGAGTTAGATAAACAGGATGATTACACCAGAGAGTGGTGCCACAGGAACAGGAGGTACAGTGCTCCCATCGCCTAATATCCGTCGGGATGCAAGCGACGCGATAATCCATAGCGAGTCTCGCGAGTAAAGTCACGGACAGGTCTCTTGATACATGTTATCGCCGGTCTAACAATGTAATAAGGCAACAGAAACGCCGTATCGTATTTCAGCGCACATTGGTTCTTGAAAATACGGGCTTCAAACACACAAACGGACTTTAGCGTTCTGCGAATTTTTTATTATTATTTAAATTGTTCAAAGCACTCCATTGTTCGTTGTTTTAAATGTGGTTCGTACTCATCATCTTGCAGCCTAGATGTCAAAACCTTTGCTTTGTAAACTAACATTGAAAGAGGAATCGTCCTCCGACGTAACAAAACAAGCAACGTCATGGAGACTCAAACTGCGTCCATCTTAACGACTGCACAATCTGCATTCACCGCTACGGACAGCACAAACTGTGGGACCCAGTTTTGGAGAAGTGACAGGTCAACCACCCACCTATCTCCCACCCGTTTATGGAGCTAACCTCCCATTTCCCACAATTTTAGAGAGTCCACGTCCCACTTACATTTAGGGCTAACCGTCCACCTCCAAATTCCTGCAACTACCCAATATACGCAACCAATTTTTCTTCCGCCCTAACGCCTGCTTAACACCCATAAAGGATTCCATTTTGAAAAACCTCTTCGCGTACGTCGGTGTGAACGCGGTCGAACGCCTAATGCCAAAGCAGCAACGCCATTCTGTAGATATAAGAACATGTACAGAGCTGGTTCAATTAATCCAAAATACAACCCGCAATAATTACAGCGACAGCACGCCCGACCAAAAGGCCGAGCGAGCGAGACTACTCAGATCGACATGGCAACATCGCGTCGAGTAAAACGCTGTCAGAGCGATGCTATTTTTACGTTCGTGCCACCGCTGTATTGCTATAATTATGGCCGATGGTTGTATTCTGGATGATGAATCCTCCGTATCAATGTACAATGTAGACCTTCAGACTGCCGCGTGACTACGCCTACACACTTCCGGGTTTGTCTTCGCGTTCAGGAGTATGTGCCCTCGACGGGTTTTTTCAATTCAGAATGTAGAATAGATTAATCATAAACAATTATGTGGTTCTGTGCGCGAGCTACGACAACCTGTTGGTGCAAGTATACCCCAGGGTCGACCCAGTATGTCAGCTAACGCGCTGCGAGTGACACAAAGTGTGCTTCATACAAAAAGGGACTCGGTCTGTATGCCCAGATGTGCGTGACTTACATCTAGTATATTCGACAGCAACGAACTAAGTAAGAGCTATTCCAAACGCAGCATGCTGGGATGCAGTAACGAACCAGAATGTGACGTCAGAATTAAACTTCACACAAGGTTACTTTGTTGATGGTTGCAATTATTTTGAAACACCTGCTTGGACAACATAACTCATAACGCTGAGCGGACACGTGAAGACAGCTGTTTTAATCTACTTCCATTGATCGTGTGTACGTTCGCAATATAAATACGTTTACAAATAAAGTTTAGAGACATCTGATCGGCGCACACACCACGTAAACGAGTGTTGGACTTTCGATATTAAAGCCAATAGCTACCTTGTCTGTTTGCCAGTGTTGCACTCGATGGCAATCTTATTAAAAAAGTTGTTAATAAGTGTTGCGGATAAAATCGTAAAAAACGACAATTTTCAGGAGGACACAGATGCCTTTATCACAAAAACAATATGGCAAGCGTGCCGAGAAATCTGTACTGAATACACACACAACAAACAGAGTGGCACAGAGCACGTCCAGAAGACAAGATGTACCGAGGGTGATGTCTTCGTGGCTGCTGCACCTTCACAAGGAGAAAGCACCAACTCTGCACATCTCTGCTGCAAAATGGATAACACTTGTTTCATGTAGTCTCTAAGGTTGTCCTTATGAGATTGTCACTACGTTATTGCCTGGTCATCTTCACGTATAAATGACACACATAGCTGACACGACACAGCTACAGATGTGGCCTGTAGTTTAATCTCATCTTTGCCCATCAGTGCTTCGGGAAAGCCAGCAGTTCGACATCTGGTGTTGACTGAATGTTTTTCTTCTGAACAGATCACTTGCTTCAGGTTACACCGAGTTAAATGTGTACCAAATAGCTGACAAATGATTATACATGTTTACAAAATAGGCCATAACTCCATACGATCACAATATTATGATTTATATAGTTACGGTGACTAAGTAAAACGTCGCACCCTGCGTAAAAAACGATCTATCAACCACATAGTATTATGAACAATGATGATATTATATAGATTCAAAATTAAAACTGGTTCCACCTGTTCTGTTTAAAAATAAATGCCGTTTCCACTACTTTCTTACTTTAAAACGTTTCCCGTTGGATACACTAATAATAACGCTGTACAAAATCACAACGTACACTTCATTTTACATTAACAAATGAACCAAAGTCAGCACATTTCCAGGGTGAAAATAACAGGCTATACACTAAATCTAACGCTCTTATGACCTGCAATAAAAAGAAAGTATGCGAACATGCTAGTTTACGCTGTATTCAGTGGTGCCCATGCAGCACTTCACAACTTGCTGCTATGGGCGTGACAGTTAACTACCTACTGACACAATCCCATTTGTAACAGTCAAGTACAAAACAAAGTATAACAACAATTAATGATAGCAATATAAATTTACCAACAAGACCCCCGCAACAAAAGACAAATGGGCAGCCGCTTCACAAAATCGTGCACCTGTGGAGCAACAACGAAACATTTGGAGAATTATATTCCGAGAAAAAATACTGCTGCGTATAAAGCTGCTTACATGATCTTTTACGAGTAGAGGCAAGGCGTGGACATCGATCTGAAGACTGCTGTTTGCAGTGCGAACGACTAGCGAGATATTGCTTTAAGGGTAGCCACTACCCGAAAACGGCCATAGGCCATATCTCTGTTAATACTGATCGTATCTTACCAAAATTTGGAGTACTGATTAGTTAAATGAATGGTATTTGATATGTGGAATATGGGCTCAGTTGCTTGTGTATCACCATGGCAATGAACGTTTCTAGTGTGACAGAGGGGCATGCATCCTTGACAATTATTCTGAGCTAACAACTGTATGTGTGATCATGTAGTTGTCAAGAATCATCAGCTAAAATACTCCTTTGTGCAATGAGGTGGTTTTGGGCAAGGAAATCTGACTGCAATGACTTTTGTGAGATGGGACTTTAGGTTTGAGCATTTTTCAATGCGTCTTGAAAAATGCTAATACCTGAACAACAGTCAGTGAAGTCAGATATGTTCAGTTTTAATAGAGATATAGCATATTGATTATATGGCCGTTTTCAGGTAGTGGCTACCCTTAATGGCCAAAATTCCGACGACTAAGGATCATCCAACATGAGGAGAGAAGGGCAAGAGATAAGCTGTTCGCCACACCAGACATTGTATTACCTACCACTGTGCTCTGGTGGCGTAATCCGCACTCATTAATGCCTTTTTACACCATTAGCCCTACCAACAGAACCAGAGGCAGACATGCGCCTGCCGCTCGGTTCCACATAGCTTCGTTTCATCAAGTCTCCTCGGAGCTACGCTTGTAAAAATAACGGTTCCCGAGATGCCGCGACGACGGTGGCGTCCCTTCAACTAAATGGCTGTACACGAGCAACACATACAAATGTTGGTGATTGGCTGATCTCGCACACCTACAGGCTGGCAACACTGAATGCACAAATGAGTCTTGTCGACTCCTCGATGGAGAACAAAGCCCAAGAACTTGCGGCAGATACCGGTGCCCTTTGTGGCCGTCACACGACGCCAGACACCGGCTGCATAATTAGATTTCTCCGCCGCAGCGTCCAACCGTCCCAGACAGCGATACACTGGTGAGTGTTTGCTACTGGACGACACAACATTTGCATTTCTTGTTGGACTTGAGTTTAATCGTTTCCGCTTGCTGTGGCTCCGCCTGCGAGGCACTGGCCTTGCCGACCTCCACCTCCACCGACTGTGGAGTCAGGGGCTCCTCCATGCTCCCGTTTTCCTTCAGGTGGACGTCGTTCGGCCGCTGCGGCGATGTCGCTGTCTGTTCTGCCTGTGCAGGAACGATGTCGCCATCGATGACGTCCTTCTTTTCGCTGTCGGGATCAGATATTTTTAACTCAGTCCGCGATATCGTCGAGTGGCGTAGTATGTATTCGGCCTTTTTACTCAGCTCGCCGTCCTCCGTGAAGGGGTTCTCATGACTGTGAGTGCTGCAACAAAATAAAATAGTGCGCATTAGAACAGGACAAATATCAGATGATGAAACCAATCAAAACTGGGCAGCAAAAGTAACATGTTTCTGATTTGGGGTCACAATATGGAACAGTTTGGGATACTTAATATTTCTTATTTTTAAAATTACTTGTTTTAAAATTAATTTAATATGCTAAACAGATTCAACTGTTTTATGACGAAATACATAAATCCTGTAAAAACGACACTTGATGAACTTGTGTGCTAGTTGGTCAAGGGGACACTCTCAGACTGCAAATAAACATGCAAGTATATCATGGTCTGAGAACTGCAAATAAATATCAAACATCAAAAAAGTTAACCATATCCCATTATTTTAGTTTTTTGCTGGAACAGAAACTCTGATCATCTGCTACACAAATCAACACGTCAAAAGTGATTCTTCTGTAACTGCAGTAATTAAGATAGATCCAAGAAACAGGAAAACCTGTCAAAAGTGACTCCTCTGTTTATCATGCAGGTTTATTAATATCTCTTGCAATGCAAAAACATTCAAATCTGCAGCAAAACATATCCGCACACCAAAATAGAAAAAGATGATCGTGCTGGTAACTCGACGTAAACAAAAATGTCTTGATAACGAGAAACCGTTTTTGTGTATCCTTCAAGACACAGTGAGACAAGACAGCAACAGTAAAAGTGACAGTATGTTTTACTTGACAGCATCTCTTACAGATAACTAAGTCTTCACATCACACAGGAATACAGCAGCATCCTGTCTGGCCGATAAGTTTTTTAAATGCGGCAGATAACTATGCAGCAGACGACTATAATACATACAAACTACACCAGCCAGTATCACAAAGTTTGGTCTCCTGGGAGAAAGACCATATATGATTCTGGGAAGGCAAGGAAATTGGAGGTTTTAATAACTCTTTTTTTTGCACAGATTGGTAGTAGATCAGTCCTGTATAAATGGTAAGTGTATTGCAGAAGACAGTAGGGAGGGTCCTTTCCACTGAAGATGAAGATATCACCATTTGTGATGAAAGTTTCCAAACAACACATGCAGAAGAAAAACAGGCAGACGCAAAAAACAGTTGGAGGAGATCCTTATCCAAGGAAATGACTACAGGTGAAACCACCTGGGAGAATCTGAAGAAAGCAGCAACAAATACAGGGCATTGGAGAAGTGTTGTTTCTGACCTGTGCTGTACTTTGAGCAAAGATGATACTTAAGCAGTAACACAAAAAGTGAAAATAACCACCAGTATTAACAAATCAAATACCACTTGTATAAAATACCTGTTTCATTGAGGCTGGAAACATATATCTTTGTTGCAAAGTCAAACATGACAGGAGCAACATGACAGGAGCAGGTCAGAGGTGAAGCTTGGGTAGAGTACAATTCCAGGACCATCATTTATCAAATGATCCCTGTAACCCAAACAACATACCAACACAGCGCTGGAATGTTCAAACAAGTCTCTCCACAGCACCAACAGCTAATGAACTGTGTTCAACCATGATGCAAATTGTCATGACCTCATTTCCTGTGCTCGTTTCACAGGGGAAAAAACCAAACAATCAGACACCACTGCACAATAAACATGTTACTTAATATCATGGGAAGGCTAACACCCCAGGATAGGGTAACTGATATTTGCTTATCTGCTACAGCAACTGCTGGAGCGTGTGAAATGGTGTTATCAGTAATGTAGTGATAATTGTGATATTCAACTGAGGAAAACAAACGTTTGTACCGAAATCAATGACTAACTTCATTTTTTAGTCTATTTCTGCAATTGTATCGCTCAGGGACTCATGGTGATTGTTTGGCAGGTACTATCTGGCAGTTTCTCAAGTTTCGCAGTTCACAATGAGATCGGAACAGACACAGCAGTGGTGGAATAATTCTGTTTGGTGGACAATAAAAGGAGGCGATAGGATCAAAATGATTTCTGCTTGAGTAGCACGGCTTGACATGGCTAAATGTTTCTCCGATGTGAAGGTGATGGCAAATACCTACTGAAATGGTTAGTAAAAGACATGCAACTAAATGAACCATAACACTATCTACACTTACACACATTACATGCATGCATGCGTGCGTGTGTGCAAGTGTTTGCACACGTGCATGCACACAGCGTCAAGTTTTATTGAGGTTTTGACATTACATATACTATTCGTCTCGTCATACAATTTTAAAACATTTGAATGAATATTGATTCGGCTCATATTAAATGTAAATAAATTGTTGATTTTTAAACATTAGTTCAGCATTAATTCTAGTAGAATTCTACCAGTCTCTAAAACATCCATGTATGTGGCTCTTACAAAACTGTTCAAAGATGGTCAACAACAAATTACAACAGCTTGTTCCAACTTTTCCTAAATGCTACCACGCAATCAACAGCAGAGTGTGGAGGCTGCTTCTATTAGGTGTATTACGATACAGACACCATCCACTGTTTGAACATCGACCTGCACAGTTGGCATGAGAAGGCAATTGAACTTGTACGTGTGTGGTAGACCCGCCTGTAAACATGCACTGTAAACATGCACTGGGGCAGAGTGGGTGTTTGCATAACGTTTTAAACTTGGCAAAGAACTACCGAACACAAACATTTACTGTCTGATGCTACTTCACCATAGGACGTCCCCTTGGAGGACAATTAAACAGCTACAAAACACACTGATTAACTTTTTATTCGATGGTTAACAGGACATTATTATGTGGAACATTGGGGTCAAACGAGTGCAGAAATGTCAAACTATGCCACATTGTAGGCACTAGACAGATGCCTAGATCAGATGAAACAAAGACGATTATTCTGGGTTCAAACAGGTTAAATATTACCAGTTTCCAGGGGTGAACTTTATAAGTTTACAGACGCATGCATATTGTTACAAATTCTCCTATTTTCCACGGACAATAGAATATTGGATCCTGGTGTCATCTTGCTGCCAGACACAAAACCCAACACCACAGAAGGTCAACTTGCAATTTAAGCAAACTTACACTTAGTACCAACTATCCTCGCGCGCCAGGGATCGCTGCTGTTGATTACGTCAGTGCCAGCCAGCAGTACCCCCTGGCTGATCGCTTTGCGAAACTCTGAATTTAAGTTCAGCCTATGAAATCGCTCACTAGATTAGTGGATCTCGACAGGTCAGGTGGTCATAATAAAGCTAATTTTAACCAACCGTGGCTCGTGTTACATGCAATGTTTAGGAAGTAGAAGCAATTATTCGAATACACAATACCGCCCAGCTGCTCGTACTAATGGGCGAACGGGTCATTATATATTGGGATTCCTAGAAGTCGTTTATCCGTTTTCAAATTGGGGCAGGTATTTGCGCTGTTCTCACGGGTGATGCAGTCGCGATTGACGAAGTCAATTATTAGTTTGACTCCGCTAACTTCCACACTTCGCGTAGGGGATCCGCCAGGGCTAGTTTTGCATGGCAAACAGCCCTGGCTTGCGAGGATGATACCAACCAAACATGACAACTGAATTCTTATTAGTATTGAACTGTAATTCAATACAATATATACACCATCTGCAATGTAACATGAAACCTCATAAGTAATTAATCAAATTTTCTGCACCACTATCAAATTTATCCAGCCGGTTGTATGTGACTTCTAAATGACAGGAACAGTCATCGATACTGAATGCATCGCCATATACGGAGCCACATTCACAGGCCTTCTCGGCACCAATTAAATGTGCCAATTTGCTAAATTATACCACTTTTCTGTAGCCACAACATGACTTCTAGCTAAGTGCATAGTCCTGCATGCCACTGGATGACGTAAGTTGGCAATTTTGTGCACATGCCTCAGAAATAGTTCCAACATTGTAACAGGGTACTCCGTTTTACTGGGCAACAACGAGCTGGCCTGGAAGCATAGCACAATGCCGTACAAATTCAACGGATATGGTAGTGGCAAAATCTTGTTCAGTGAATATCTTAATACTATGCTTTGTGGATGATACTTCTTCATTAGACTAGAATAAGTCATGATTGTGACCACCAGGTCAAAGTAGATATGCCTTACTAATATAATGGACATACTGATGTAATTTCATAACTGCGTTTTCATATCTTTGAACAGGTTCATAATGGCAGTTTTTCATTCGAATGATAATATCAAACTATGTGTTTCATTTAAATAATGTTTGTGATCTTTCATTTACAATCTGTGTTTATATAATGGTTTTACTATACAGATGTTGGAGAGTAAAATCTCACTTGAGAAGTGCAACATCCAAGGAATGATTCTGACAATGTACATATATAAAAACCTAAATTCTTTACCTACTTAAAACAATCACATATTGATAAGTACCTGCTAAGGAATTCTATTTCTAAAGACATTTAACATTCCCGATTCATTTGAGTTACCCTAGGTCAACAAAGTGATCACAACCATAGATTAACTAAATTCAAATAAATGCAGTATCTGCCCAACTGCTTCAAGTTTTCAAGGTTTACATTCCAAAATTACAACATACACACACTACGTAGTAAATCAACTCTATCTTCACGAATACACTACACATGCACCCACTCCCGCTGCGGCCAAGGATTCCTGCAGACTGCAGACATTATCTGTGCACTACATTCAGGATGATTCCATGCATGTTCCAGCCACAATCCCAGACGTATCTCCACAGACAAAGCCTGGCCGGTGATCCATCAGGGTCACCCCACACCTACTTAATGTAATCCACTTATCAAGTGAAAACGATCCGGCCTCTGCTTGGAACGTCCAGTGCTGACGCCATTATTTCCCCACCATATAGAACGCCATTGACAGAACACAGAAAGTCACACACAAACAGACGGATCAATGCTTTGTCTCGCCAGTACTCGTGATCGTTGCCGCATCTTTCACATCACCTACCTACCATGTCAGACAGCCTCCAAATAACCCACCGACACACGCGACACTGCGCTAACCTGACACACTCGACACCAGACGTTGGTGACACCGGACCCGGGCAATCATCACCCTCGAGCGGCAACAAAATAGCAATCGGCAGCGATCTGTATCGACATGCAAACTGGAGACACGAAGGAGAACACAGCTACCTTTCAACCGTGGTGGTGTTGGCCATCTTGGATGCAGGAACATCAGACCATCGGCAGGCTGAGAGCGGTGTGCATGATTGATGGGTTGCCATGGTTACGGCAAGAGTTCTCTTTTTAGGACTAGCCGACAGTGTATCTGGGCAGATGTAGCAAGAAGGGTGGATGTACACGCTGCCAGCTGCTTTGATCAGGGCAGCTGTACACCGGTGTACACATCTGTATACAGTTGTGTATTTACATACGACCATTCCTTGTTGCAACTCTACAGCTATTTCACTTGTACCATGGTTGTCCTCATCATATCTTTTTGATACTACGTTCTGTTATAAATTAAGAAGTTTGCAGCCATTGTAAAGACACTACATGGATCTGACCATGGACACCTAACTCAGATGGGATGTGTTTATCAGGACTATAATATACCCGTCATATATTACTCGTACATATTTCAATTCAGGTGTACTATTAACAATTATTTTTTTGGTAAAAATGTAAAACATTATTACATTTCATGTGAAGCCAGCCTTTCTCACTGAATGCTGTTCTTGCAGAAAGTTTGATCGTGTGATAGCAATTAATAAGGTCAAATGTAACTGTACTATTCCTGCTCTAGCTATTCCTGTTAATCACACCAAGGTGGTAATGGACCAGGGACTTTCTTAGTAGATTCACTGAATAATGAGCAGCAACTGATACAATTTGTACACCTCAACATATACAACCAGCAGGTTACAATACTAGTATTACTAGAAACGATATAGTGAATGACGTGTATTCACTCTTGAGGAAACAACAAATGTGGAATCAAAACACACAATTGTCTTAGAATAGTAGAGTTGTGTGGAAATAACCACAGTGACCTTAACACTGCACGTGATGCTCTATAATGACGGTGGTCTGTGTGTGAGAGCAAACACCGCAATAGCATGGTCTCATGTGCACACCGACTAGGGTGACACGGATACATAAGAGTATGGCAAGTTGGTAACAATGGCTCAAAGGCAGCAGGTCCTTTGCTGGAATGGTATGAAAATACAGACTGTCTCTAGCCAGTATGTCCTCAGAAGAAATGTAACATCAGGCACAAAAGAACGGAGGCCTCTGATCCCAGATCAAAATGGATTCAAAGTACAGGACTTTGGCTGTGTTGGTGCACACGTCAACCACAGGATCTGACCAAGCGAATCGCAGGATAGCTAAATTGATGCAATGATGACAGCGGCTATGAAGAATTATTACTACAAACACACACACACTGCAAACTTAATTAATTTAGGCAGCACCAATACAGTAATTTTGATAAGCCATATTTTACTGGAACTGTTACATTATTGGCAATACAACATGAGACACCTAATAACATTGCCTGGCACGTTCAGGCGGCATAAACACGGGCCAAGAATGTACTAGAATCAACAATCCTACATCCCCTATCTCCAGAATGTGGTCAGTTCATACAAACAGAGGCGCTAATAAAAGGAGTTTGGCCCTAACATGGGTTCTCAGTTACAGACGCGGGTTACCAGAAGTCAGATAGGTGAATCCTTAGCAGTGATTTAACTGCTAGAAAGTAGGCCAATGGTGAGATTGCACAGAAACATTCGGGAGTCATGCCACACACTCAGAACCTCCTCAGAGTGGGCTGCTTTTGGAAATACTGGGGCAGCAGTATTTATGACCCAGACAACACATATCCATTAAGCCTTAAATTAACCAGATGGATTGTGGGTAAACAGAAGACCACACCCTCTCGGGATATGTAACCTGAAATCGTCATAAGCCCCATAACTGCACATGGAAGCCAAGTGGTTCTCTTCAAAAACCGGGCACTTGTGATAAATACAGACTCCATTTTCATTCCATAAGGAGGAAATCACTCGCAATGACCTATCATGTATTGTTAGACCACCAGTGTATGAAACCACACCATCTGACCAGTTCTGATTCCCTGATACAACCATTAGAGAATCAAAGACCCTCAAAGAACAAATGCTTCTACAGTAACAAGACGGCTATGAGTAAAAAAAAAAGACAAGTGGATGTGTTTTTATCTAGCACTGATGTTCCTGGCCTCAGTTTACACAGCAGCAGCCTCCAGGTAGCATTGAATTGTAGGCTGGCAACGTTCCACCAATATAGAACATTCCTGTCTGGCCGACTCAGGCTACCAGATTCTCTCCGCCCGGCCATTGATTTTTAGCAACGACTGCTTTGGTTGGCTTCATAGAGTCAACTGCTGCAGACTGTGGTTGAATACTAATGAACATGCACTTTATTAGGCCTATATCAACTCAAGGCTACTCCAGGAATCACAGTCAAAATAAACGTGTAAGTGGACGATACAGATACTAATGAACACGCTCCTTTATCATTTGAAGGTACCCCAGAAGACACTCAACACAGTGCACTCGTACGTGGATGTTACACATAGAGAAATCAGCAGTGTGAGTTATATTATGGTATGAATATAATTTATATAGTCTGGGTCGGGTGACTTTGCAATTGCTATGTCAAGGGAAGAACACGGGGAAACTGAATGGAAAACATGAAGCTTTTAATTATTTAAATGTATAGAAATGTTCCATTCAGTAGTGCGAGTTAGACATGGTAGGAATATATTTAGGTATGGGGTGGATGACTTCGCAATTGCTTTGTATAGGGGAGAACACTGGAGAATTGATTGGAAAACAACCTTTTAATGAATTTATTTAAGCAATCCAACAATGTTTATGTACAGCAACCTATCATCATATTTCAATATGGTTTTACTTTTTCATGTCTCTGTTTATTATACCATGTTTAACAATTTGGGTTTGTCGAGCCTCTGAGTTCGGGTTCCTGGGATATAGGCGACTACAAGATTATTTTTATTTGTTGACACACTACAGGATTCTCGATAACCTAAAGGCTTCCTTCTCCATTTGCCATCCAGAGTTAATTCTTTGGATGGCAATCTTTTTAAATCTTGTTAAATCTAATTCACTATCCTGCATCAACAACATGGCTTGTAGAGCAACCCACAAATAATCAAAATATAACCATAATAAATATATAATGCCACCCACGAGCCCTCTACAGAGAACCAACTATAACCAACAGAATTACTGCTAAGAAATGCAGTTTCATGAAATAGTTTGTTCTGTTTTTTCAGGACAACCTTCTGGACCAAGGAGAGCCTGTCTACAGGGGCAGGTCTAAGTCAACAAGTGACGTTGGAGAGCTTCCAGCGGCTTTAGCCAACACATCCCACCATCATGTTCCAATCAGACACCTGCATCACTTCCAGGTGCTACAGAAACTACCCCGCCCTCCGGGGGATATCAGCAATAAAAACTCCTTCCCATTCCTATCATCATGGGAGGAACCTGTCAGTTGAACACACAGTGATGGCATGTTGATATCATGTATGTACAGTTTCACATGGGAGGTCTAAGTTACGTGCCTCCTATTCACCCTACCTGAAGGTGATCAGGGAGCCTATTTGTATATTTATGAAAAGTTTCAGGGCAAAACTAAATGTTTGATTGAACACATGTTGAGCTAGGATATTTTATAATTTATACAAAAAACGCAATAAATTCCCATGAAACAACATGCACAAAAGAGCGTTTGTTCTCAAAATGCAATAACTGCCGTCTTTTTTATCAAAACGCCAGATATCCATGTTCAGCCAATCTGCGTTACAAATATGCAACAAATATTTGAGAGTTTGCCAACATTCTCTATGATTTTGGATTCTAAATATATATCAACTTAATTTACAAGTTGTTATTTAAACTTTGAGGATGAAGCACAAAAGTGACTTTTTCTCAAAATAAAGAAAATGGATATATTGTGTTTTGTCCTGAAACCCTTCATATATATATATATGTATGTGTGAGTCGGCCAGACAAGAATGTTCTATATTGGTGGAAAGATGCCAGCCTACAATTCAATGGTACCTGGAGGCTGTTCCCGTGTAAACTCTGGCCAGGAACATCAGTGCTAGATAAAAACATGTCCACTTGTCATTTTTGTTTACTCGTAGCCTATACGTAGTTTTGCATTTAAAAAAGTCAAGATATCCACAAATAAGGAAAGGAAATGGGTTAATAAAGGTATCCCGCACAAACTAGAATTGGCAGGTGCATGCATACACATTAATGTGATAGACAGCAAATACTACTCTGTCATATATCTGACTGCATTTGATATATAATTACATCTAATGTGGGCCTGATATGATATCATGAGATGAAATGCAGCACAGTTATGTACTGTGTGTGTATTGCATCTTGGCCAAAATCACCAGAACCATGTCAAGTGCAACTGATCCCTTCCACCACACAGGGGCTCATTAGTTATGCCTAATCACCTCCTGCCTGCTAATAGGCTGCCTCCTTGGGCATAGATCACCTTCCCTGCATGAAGTCTCCATTTCCAAGAATATCTCTCTCACCAGCCCTACTGTTACTCACAAGAGAAACATCTACACAAGTAAAATTACCATTCAACAACATCAACTATTCATCCCAATGGGACATGCCCAGTTTTGCCAGACTGGACATCCTTGACCACTGTCAGCCTTGACTGGTCAAGTGACTGGAGTAATACAGACTGTCAGAGTGTGGACTAATGACAGACAGGAATGCCCCATCAGAGATGGGCTTGTGTCTATTATTCAAATGAGATGTCCAGTGCCTGGTGCAGTCAGAAACCCTAATGGCCTTGGAGAGACTTTGGATACAGAGACACACATTCTGCAATTTCTGTGTCTGTTTGTTTACCTGAGGTTGGAATTATGTTTGTAAAGAAGCAAAATAAGTTATATTATTGCTAGACTGAATGTGTCATCAATGTAAACGTTCTAATGCAGGATGGAATAAAAAGCAACCCTTTCGTGTTATACAGAAACACAAACTAAAATGTTTGAGTCACATTATGAGAAAAGAAGGAATTATCTTTGAGAAATATTGTATGGCTGATGGGAGAAGGTACAGGCAGACCAAGAGCCACAGCCTACATGGACACATGACCGCAGGGCATGGGCAGGGGTCAAGAAATAACGGTCTAGTCTGAACAGCAGAATACGGACTGAAGTGGCAACTCAAGAAGCCATCCTTCTAAGAGGAGATGGCAACAGCTAATGGTGTCTGTATTACAAGCACATCATTTCATGACAGTACAGTGGTGTCAGTTTGTTACAGATGAGGAAATCAAAGAGAAAACACTGCCATGTCCAAGGGAACTGTTTTTTTAAGGAAGTCCTTGAATCATAGAGAGCCAACTTAGGGAACTCGAGGCAAATGGCCACACACAATATCAACTGACTGATTAAAAATTACTGATTCGCAGTGACATCATATTTACTGGTAATACATCTTTTGAAGTGACATCAATAGTGAAATGTCATCTATGGTTAATTTGAGTGAATTCTGGGGGAGTAAATGATGTAACAAATATTGACAATGTTTAGTTGACAGCTGCTTTGACAGCAAGCAACAGTAAACCGAGTAGACATGCACCATGGCCCTACTGACCTACATTATGTCATTAGAAAATTGACCTTTGGGAAATTCAAAGGTATAAATCTACAACGTGATGTGATTTTATCCTATTTGATACTGTTGCTGGAAGTACCCGGGTATATTTAGCACACCAAGAATTGATATTGGGCCTTTAACTGATACCTCTGCTAGACGTCGTCAAGCATGCATTCAGAAGTACTAGAGTCGTTGTGGTTTCGCATTCTCCACCCACTCAATAAAGGAGCTTGTCGAATTTGACATTTGCTATTCACCCAGCCTACTCAGCTCGTCTGACACACAGAAAGACACAAGAAGACAAGACAATAGGGAAGTTTCATTCCTCCACCTGCAGGTAACCACAGCTGACAGAGTTAGCAGGCACACAAAGGGTGAAGAGAGGGGTGGCTGAAAGACGACAAGTGTCATGGAAATGTGCAATACAATACTGGTTTGACTCGTACAGCTGTGGGTGCAGGAAGGGCAGAGGCAATGCAGTTTACACCCAGCTGGAGACACTGACAGTGATGGGCGGAGGCAGATGCCAAGTACAGATGGGCTGTCAAGTCAGGTAAACTGGATCTCTGCCACAAAAACACCCCCTGCTTTACCTGCAGGGAACAGCTTAACTATCACTGTTAAGCAATGTGTCTACATACAGCTCCCTAACGCTGTATTTGAACTAGACTGATATCACCAAACACATGACTGACAGGGAGTTATACATGGAAACACATATATTTCTGAGACTACTAGATGGAGGCAGGCCCAGTTTGCACAGTTCCAGAAGTAAAGAAGGGGTGAGAGAACTGGTTACTTGGCAACCAAAAGACATAGATGACAATGGAGATCGTGCCTAATTTACAAAACTACTCATGTCTTAATTCAGAATAAGTTACTGAACCTTACTCTTTATGCTGTGCCATCACCAATGAGAGAGAACTGGATGACATGACTCAAGACTAGGCAGGAAGTGTGGACAAATGCCAGAAGCAGAAGTTATGCCAGTTAATTCTGTTTCCCTGACTCAGAAGGATTGGGAAAGCTTCCAGATGGGAGAGTGAAACTAGATCACTGACAGAAGGAAAACAAAAAAATCAAGTATAAATATTGATACCAGCCTCATTGTAGACTTGGGGCAGCGGAATGAGTGAACATCTTTTAGAAATGGCCATGTCACTGTACATATGAGTAGCAAACAGTGTCTGTACCTCAGCTAATAAGCCACAGGTTGACGTTTACACACAATTACTGCACCTAGAGGGTATAATTTGACATGTGGATATACACGGTACATAACCAATAACAGATGGCACAGATTGCAGGTAGCCATAGCAACTGATAGCTGATTACAAAATTGAACCAAGATGCCTAGATTTAGATCAGATGCAAACTACATGTGCCACGGAATCATTAATGTTCCATTGCTATATTGATGATATCATTATAACACCAATGCCTCTATTGAAAACATGTCAAGTGTTACTACCAAATTGCAATATCATTGATTACAATTTAATTGACTGTTTACATTATTGATGATATTGTGCTTTCTGACCAAACGACACGAACGCACATTGTTATGTTAACAAAGATGGTCAATGACTGAGTAGCCACAGTAATAAGCCATATCTCAATCTCACTACCATATCACAACACTGAGATGTTTCCTTTGTATGTCATATCTGCACTGAAAATCGGGCATTTTGTCCCACAGCCACATTGGCTTCCTTGAATGGTTCAGCTTGCGACCAAGTGCCCTATATAATTACGATGCTGGGAGAATGGTCCAGCGAGACGTGTGATGGTTGCAAATGTCTGCAGACAGCAGTCAGTGCTGCACCATGCCCCATTAAAATGACTAAACGATGTTATGCTGTCGCATCCAATCACTTGCTGGGATTAAGAGATATTTCACAGAGTGGCTGCATTGGCATGGACGTTTTTGCAGCGAGTCATATTCATGAGCTAGTTCTACCCAATCTTCCATTCAGTGTATGGTTTTTAGTAACGAACCACAAAGATATGCTGCTGTGAACACTGGCTGCAGAATGACACTGCAGACTACAATTAAGGTTCTGTCATGCATGGCCGCATTTCTGTAAACTAGTGGTATAAATCACTGTGTGATGTCAGGTTCCAATTGAGTACACACGTTGGTCCTTACAGCAGACAGATCATTGCAAACAAATACAAGGCCTGTTTTCATACGGTATTGGAGATGGGCTTTGTGGAATGCTGTTCACAACATAAACAAATCCATTCATGTTAAATGTGCAACACATTTTTTTAAGAATTGAATTTGGACACACTTATTTCCTGGAGATTATGTATAAGAGAATGAGACACGCACGCTATAACGCATATAATCGAAATTCATAACCTCCAAGACCAAGTCAATAAAGCACAAAATTTCACTATTGCCAGTATTGGGATACTATTTGCCTAGCAATGATGCATTCAACAATGGTAGTCAACTAGCGGATTCAATGTGGTCGAGAAAGCGTAATCTACCAGTGGCAAGGCAGCATTAACCGTCCACGCTGGAACAATAACCAGGGAGGACCAGCCGGCCGTCAGTGCGACAGCCGGTGGCCAGTCGATGTCTACCGGGACGCTGTGTCTACTCACCAATAAGACTTGTCGCTTACAATCGTCGTCGTCATGGTTTCCGAGTATCGCTCACTAAATCAGCATCGACTGAGCACGCACGTACGCACGTACGAGGGTAGATCCTAGGACGTGACGGGAGGGCGGAATCTCCGTTCTACGAGGCCCTTCCTGTTCCCACTCTAATACTCGGAATAGAAACCGGGTCAGCGGCGTTGAACGCAACAGCAGTAGTAGCAGCAGCGACGACGGCGGAACTGACTGGGCGAGAGAGCGGGCGTTGTCACTGCATCAGTGGCGAACCAACGATGTCGCAGCGAACATCCGCCGACAGAGACGACGACGAACTCGGTTCGACTGAGATTCTCCCTTTCGGTTTTCGCGCGTACGAATCCGACGCAGACCTTGCACGAACAGAGACAACACCTCAGAGAGTTAGCGCGGCGGCCGGTGGATGCGGGCGGGCGAGTGAGGTCAGGAGTAATCACGTGGGACGGCGCCAGTCAATCACGTCCTGGAGGCGGCCTGGACAGCGACTGCATCATTCATCAGTTGACACGAGTCATCGCGACGTACAAACATACGCCGTAGTCATCCTCTGATTCCCCCGCGCACGATGACCGTAATTTACGGGATTGTCTCACGTAACGATGCAGTCCAAAATACAAGTCTTCAACCCCGATGTAATGTGTAAGCAAGGAGGAGGGCTGCTATCGGTAGTGACGTAGACAACAACCGTCAAGAGACCATAAACAGGCTACTTTACAGCGCCTCATTATCATGTGCACACACTACGGGAACACGAGACTGCGCTCAATGGATAGACAACTAATGTATCCAGGGTTCAATGGATTGGCGGGGAAACAGACCGATGGCATTTGGCAGCTGAAATGTACTAATTAGGCATTAATCTTCTCACATTGTATGCACATGCACGGTTGTGTGCGCTCGTGCACAACATTCACAAGTCATGCATTGTGCGAACGTTCAATTTAATGTTGTCAGTTTTATATGCGTATAAGTGTGGACATACGTAGGAAGAAAAATGTGCATATGTACGTACTCATGTGCAAATATCTACAGGGCAACAGCTGGCCTCAACAACATCCTCGGGTACAGCGTAACACTTGGAAACTTTACGCATTGTTTTATGTAGTGTTAATTTATCATTGAAACATTCTACATTTAATAATATTATAATAACAGCATAGCATTGCATATGTATGCATATTATATATATACGTACTGTGCGAGTGTGCATGTATACGTGAGTGCATGCAAGCAAGCGCGTGTGTGTGTGTGAGTGTCCCTGCATGCAGTAGTAAGTTATTAGTAACCGTGCATGCTTGCAATATGTGCGCACTCGTCATAATAGCATTCCTCTAACGCCAACGCAAGTGCTGTATCTTTCATCTTCTTCTATTGCTTCCTGTTTACAAACTTCGTGTCCTTGTGTAGCCATTGACTGTTTCCCTCTAATGTAAACAGTCATGTGACTGCTGAAGAAAAGTCTAACTTGTGTTCGATCTACTCGAGTTCCTTGTAGCTTACACCGCTTAGCGACACAAACGAGACATAAATAACCGAAGCACACGCCATTGTGACTCATGTCTGACAAAAACTGTTTATACTTCGCCTCGTAACACTTACCTCATCTCTCGTTCAACAGGTAGCAACTCTTCGAGTACGCAGTTGTTCAGACTAATATAAACTATATCTACTTTCTTGCTTACTCTATTTTATACAATTCCTACTATTAGGAAAAGTGAATGAACACACCACTCCCTGTAAGACGTTCAAATTATAATCATTTCAGGCGGTCTTTACAGAGACTTGTTTTTAGTTTGTATTGACTGTTGCCAATCACGTCTGCTTGTCTTCGTGCACTCAACACCACTGCGAAGCCAGTGAAGCTACAGAGATAGCGCTAAATCAATAAGACGAGGTTAATGGGAGGTAAATGCCAACTTGTTATGTACAACAGCCGTCGCATTCGTGCTTGCTTCTTAGTACAATAGGTGGCAGCACCAGTCGGACACAAGACAAACAATACATACTTAATCCACGAGATGGCAGCATCACACACGTCTTCCAAGTTGTGCTGGGGTAAGACCACATTTAAAATTTACATCATTATAACGTTTCCTTCATTTCCTGCTAAATTTGTCTTACGATTTTCTTGAAAATTTCACAGCATATTTAACCTCCATTGACACAAGAGCTGTGGAAACTCGTGAAATTCTCATACCTCATTTTTCAGAAAAATCCACCCAAACCTGACACCCCTCAATTTCGCCCCAATCTGGTGACGGATTTTGAAATATTGGTGCGTTCTGCAAAATAGCCACTGTGCGAATACGCGAGCGACTAGCGTATGTTTATTGCTACCTTGTGAAAGATCTAATGCAATAGTACATTCAGTATTCACTGGACTAACATGTGCCATGTCAAAGTTCTCGAACAAAATTCACACATCACACAAAAACGGTATTTTCAAGGGCACTCTTTCGGTGGGTAATGGCAGACGAATCCTTAATGTGGTCTTACCCCTGTTGGTTAAAGATAATTTTCTCACATTTTATAACTATCGTACGACAGGAGCACACAATGAACCAAGTTACTTTGATATGAAACATAATAAATAAACATGATGTAAACTAAGTTTCATTTAAACATAATTGCTTTTAATTTTGTTTTCTGCCATATAAAATTATCACGTTTTATAATATTGATATTCTTAGCAACACACATTATCAGATGATACTTCAGTAGAAAAACGATTTCCATACATTCAACATACAGGCTAATACATCACATATGTACCCACAGTGAACATCATTTATTATTATGTACCTGGTAATGTTGGAAATAAATGTACCAGTATATATCTTATCCCAACAACCTCGGTTCACATTACTCTGCAGAATAGACATAACTCTAATCTACTTCCAGTGCAAACCAGTTGCAAGACAGGACATAGATAGAATTCAAACCTTGCAATATCTTGCTACTGTTTCTTTATGAGGCAACGATAACTTTTTACTACTAGTCTAACTGTGACTATACAGTGGAAACTTGCTTTACGGTCACCCCGGTAATACAGCCACCTTGCAATTAGGGTCACCCTAGAACAGTCCCAAATTAATTCCACATACAGTAAAGTATAGGATGTTAGTGTTACTAATATGGTCACCTCGCTATTAAGGCCACTTTAGATCAGTCCCAAGGGTGACCTTGATGGTGAGGTGCCGCTGTTTTTGTAATGTACGGTGTGTGTATCTAGATTTTTCAAATGTTTAATGTCATTATTTCATGTCCGCGCATATTAGTTTTAGTTCAATTTTCAAGGCTGACTCAGGTAAGAATCAAGCATCAGTGACATCCCTCCACATTAGCTAGCAAGGAATTGGAGGAAGCGTGAAAGAATCTAGAGCCGATATCAGTGAATATCACTGCTTAGGAACACAAAAGAACAGATTTGATTGACGACTATCGTTTGGCAATACATCTACTTGTGAGAAACAACAGACATTGTCATCACTCTTGTGTCATTTACATTCAAGTTACGCAGGAATTCAGGACCTTCATCAGATGGGTAAATATTGTTGTCGCAACATGCTGATTGTCAATAGTAAAACTGTATCCAACAAAATGATTGTACTAACAACAATTGAGGTGATCACTCTGTAGTTACAACCACTGGTTGAATGACTGTTACAACCACTGGCACATCCTATACACTGGCACATCCTATGCACTGGCACATCCTATACACTGGCACATCCTATACAGTGGCACATCCTATACACTGGCACATCCTATACACTGACACATCCTATACACTGACACATCCTATACACTGACACATCCTATACACTGACACATCCTATACACTGGCACATCCTATACACTGACACATCCTATACACTGGCACATCCTATACACTGGCACATCCTATACACTGGCACATCCTATACACTGGCACATCCTATACACTGACACATCCTATACACTGACACATCCTATACACTGGCACATCCTATACACTGGCACATCCTATACACTGACACATCCTATACACTGGCACATCCTATACACTGGCACATCCTATACACTGACACATCCTATACACTGGCACATCCTATATACACTGGCACATCCTATACACTGGCACATCCTATACACTGACACATCCTATACAATGGCACATCCTATACACTGGCACATCCTATACACTGACACATCCTATACACTGACACATCCTATACACTGACACATCCTATACACTGGCACATCCTATACACTGGCACAACCTATACACTGGCACATCCTATACACTGACACATCCTATACACTGGCACATCCTATACACTGACACATCCTATACACTGGCACATCCAATACACTGGCACATCCTATATAGTGGCACATCCAATACAGTGGCACATCCTATACACTGGCACATCCAATACACTGGCACATCCTATACACTGGCACATCCTATACAGTGGCACATCCTATACACTGGCACATCCTATACAGTGGCACATCCTATACACTGGCACATCCTATACACTGGCACATCCTATACAGTGGCACATCCTATACACGGGCACATCCTATACACTGGCACATCCTATACACTGGCACATCCAATACACTGGCACATCCTATACACTGGCACATCCTATACACTGGCACATCCAATACACTGGCACATCCTATACACTGGCACATCCTATATAGTGGCACATCCTATACACTGACACATCCTATACACTGGCACATCGTGATTTAATTCTGAATTGTTTGTCCTTTAAACTGCCATTGGTGTAGCTGGACAATAGTAAACCTTATTCTGTTGTTAATTATAAATTACTCCTATCTACATTGCCCCAAGTAGCTTCATGGTAATCTGCTTCCAATTCAACTTTAATTGTGTATGTCTGAATGTATATTTACTACATTTTTATCTTTCCTAAACATAATAAAACTGAGCTTTCCAAGTTCACCATTACTGTCATATTGGTTAATACTCTCTGTCATAATTGAAGTAATACAATACTGTTTCTTATATTCATGCAAATTTTGAATACACATTTCACTCTAGTTCAGGACAATTTTGACTTTTATTTCCATCTCCCGGCTCATTGAATAATCACTGTATTATTTCTTCCTGTTCTGTGAGCATACTTGTTGTGTATTGTGATACACTATAATAACTGTATAACTGTTATTGATATTTTGCAACATGTAGCATATCAAAATATCACAAAAAAGAAGTCAAACATGCTGTTGACATGCACTGACAGTTTCTGTTTCAATATTCATACCAAGAAAACTGAACATACAAATTCAAAATTAATTTGTTTTATAAAACGATTTATAATTTTTAATTTTGTTTCTCTAAATTTCTCTACACCAATATAATTTGAATCTAATAACTGTTGTGGATGTTTACATGTAATACTGATATTTGATAAATTACTACCCTATTAAATTTGACATTCACCCAATTCTATTATTACCACTGTACCCCTGATTTGAATACCAGGGCATATATTTGCCGCCAAATCCCGAGTGATTCTACCAGAGAATCATGCATTACGCATGTAGATGAACTTAGATTTACGAGTGCCCGGAAATCCTGTATCGAGTATCAGCTGCACACACCAGGAATTCCTGGCTAATAGTCCAGGGTAATACGTTGTTTCTAGGAATGCTAGGTCAGGTGTTATCTGAAGCAGTTACACATTGATGGAGCTTCCATGCGTACGTTGCATGTCACAGTGATTTATACGTCCTCGAGGAAATGATGATTATTACATGTGATATCTCCACTGGGTGTCCAATTCACCACTTAGCTCCTGGGGTTGATGCAATCATTCTGGTAAAACATCTGCAAAACAATTACAGTTGTACAGAAGAGTGTCCATCATTGTATCATCTGGTCATGCAGACTGGGTCACATGATAGCTGTACACGATACAGGTCCATTCTGGACAGAAGTGGTGCAATGGCTACAGCATCGGATTCTCATTCGAGAGAACCCGGGTTTGATTCCTGTGCTGCCATGTCAAACCTTGGGCAAGTTCGTTCACTCTACGTTGCTTTAGTTCACTCAATTATATGAATGAGTACCTGGCTATAGACAGTGGTGAAATTTGTGTACGAATAGTCTTCGCACATTAATTGCAGCATGGCTGAATGCTTCTCAGAGAAGTTGAGATGGTATTCGATTAAACAGGTCTGCCAGGGAGTAAAGCGTGAAGTGCTTTGAGCAGTCCTAAGGACTGGATATTGCGAAACTTTTATAAGAACTTATTTTAGTGGTGTTTCTCTAGCATAGGTGCTGCAGGTTCAAAAACCATTAATTTAAATTCAGACATGAGTGGCGTTGAGTAAGTTTGGTCTCCTTTTCAAAATCCATGAAGATGCATCTGTATATTAATATGCTAACTCTGGAGTATTGTAGGTGCATCATCTCAGACACAGGTCCCCTGGTCTCTTTGTCTGTTTGTTCGCTTCCTTGGACCATTGGCATCCAATCTACCAACTGGTCATTTAGTTACACATTTCTTTTTTCCAGAGGGTCTTTCTCCTACCTGAGAGAATTGAGTGGTGGTTTCCAGATGGCGCCACCCACAATGGGGGTATTTGACGTCCTTAGTCTGTTGCTCTGTGGGAAGGGGTAATATAAAATTACAAATATTGTATATTCAATACTTCAATTCTTATTGAAATAATCTACCATAGATATAACGCATTTCCCATTTACCTCGATCAGACTAGAAAACCCATGCTAGGGCTGAGTGACAACTCTGAGGTAATAAACCATTGTGCTCCCTAATTCCAGCCCCAAGGCGAAGGTAACAGTGGATGCCGAAGGTTCCACACTACAGTCTGATGATGACAAGCAGCTTCTAGCTAATAAACCATCATCAGACAAACCACTGCAGTGGCTCCGAATAGAGACAATGATTTATTATACTGTATATATACATTTGAGAAGACTTGATCAGGCCCGCCTCCACAGAATCACTCTGTCTCTCTCTCCAGTCATGGATGAGTAAAAGGAACATTCTTTGCACTCCCAAGTAGTGCATTCCGTGCAGTTTCATGTTGGCACAGATGCCCTGTGTATTGATGACTGAGTAATGTGTACGCAGGCATGAAATCTGACTTGAATGTCTCCTCCCTGTGGAGTTGTTTGTTGGCACACTCTGGGTTTGAACTGAAGTAATGTATGGAGGTGTTCTATGTGTGGTCAGGTCTAACCGGCTCAACTGGCCTCATCTGTCTTCTGAGCGGTCACTGACCCATGGTTAATGGCAATATGGTGGAAACATACAAACAGACGGGGATAAATGTGAAAGTGAGAGAGAAGGGGAGAAAGTGAATGAAAGACAGAGAGGGAGTGGGGATTTAACAAGATTTAACAAGATTGCCATCCAGAGAATTAACTCTAGATGGCAGGTGGACAAGGAAGCCCTTTGGCTTATCGAGAGTCCAACCCTTTTATCTACATATATCCAGCCCTTCTGAGGTATGTGTCGATTTTATTTTTAAACATATTCACACTACTAGCACCCACACAATCATCAGATAATCTGTTCCATACATTCACAGTCCTTTGTGAAAATGAAAACTTTCTTACGTCTAATCTACACTGTTCCTTTACTAATGTAACTTCATGTCCTCTAGTCTTTCTATCTTTCTTAACTGAAAAAAACATATTTCTATCAATATTTTCATAACCATTCAATATTTTAAACACTTCTATCTGATCTCCTCTCAATCTCCTGGTCTCTAGTGTTGTTAAACCACATTCTTTTAGGCGTTTTTCATAACTAAGATCCCTCAGTTTTGGTATCATTTTAGTCGCTCTCCTCTGTACTCTTTCTAACATATCTATGTCCTTCTTGCGGTATGGCCTCCACGCTTGTATACAATATTCTAAATGAGGCCTAACTATTGTTTTGTACAGCGGTATTATTAGTTCTTTTTCTTTATATGCTATATTTCGCCTAATCAATCCAAGGATTTGATTTCCTTTTGAAGCTGCAATTCCACACTGCTCTGAAACCTTCATGTCAGCACTAATTGTCAGCCCTAAGTCTTTTTCTTTTACAGTAGTATTTAGTACAGTTCCCCCCATTGTATATTCTACATATTCGTTCCCATGTCCTGTGTGAAGACATTTACATTTCCCAAAATTGAACAACATTTGCCACTTTTCAGACCATTTGATCAACCTGTCAAGATCATCCTGTAAATGCTGTCTATCTCCATCACTTTTTATCCTTCTAAACACTTTTGTATCATCTGCAAATTTCAACACCTTGCTAGCTATATCATCGTCCAAATCGTTTATATATATTAAGAATAATATAGGTCCCAGTACTGATCCCTGTGGAACCCCACTCAAAACTGATTTCCAGTTTGAAGCCTCCCCATCAACAACTACCCACTGTCTTCTGTCAATCAGCCATTTTTCTATCCAGTTAATTATACCATTTCCTATGCCATGGGCCTTTAGTTTAAGCAGTAATCTCTGATGTGGCACTTTGTCGAAAGCTTTTTGAAAATCTAAGTAGATGATATCTACTGGTGATCCATCATCTACCCACTTAGTGATATCTTCCATCTTCTTTGATATGGAGATAGGGAGGGAGGGAAAGAGGCAGAAATGGGAAAATGATGAGGGAGAGACACGGAGATAGAGTGTATGGGAAGGTGAATAACAGAAAGTCTGCATCTCTCTGTCTCACACTGATGTCCAATGTTAGTGTTGGCTTCATTCAGAAGATGGTGCCACAATACATCAATACAAATTAATGGACTCTGCTGCTGGGGACAGTAATGAATCGCATGTATTCTGTGACATATTCCATACTTCTGAACTGTGTCATGTTCCATTTTGCCTCAGTGTTATTTGTTCTCTGATTGCTTCACAATAATTCTCAGTCCACCTCTGTTGATTTGTCGCAGAGAACACTACACGGTTATAATGACTGGCTGTTGAAGTTTTACGGCTCTGTTTTGTCACAGCCATATTGAGAATGTCACAGCTAGAAGGGTCATCCAAGTTTCTAAAATCATGCCATAAAAATAGCTTCATAATATGTAAGCTTCTTGCGACGTATTATTGTTGGCAAGTCTGCATGTAGTGAGAGGCTTGAGAGTTAATTTGAATTGTTCCTTCACAATGAGCTTCTGCTGTGGTGGATAATCGCCATCTTGCATCAGAGAAACCAGTGTTTTAGACTCTGTATAAGAACAAGTTGTACTGTAGATATTCAGTGGACCATAACTAAAATAGGACACCCCAAATTTTTTTAATGTTGTAACACTTTCTGTAATGAAGACAAAAAGTAGTTTAACCATAAACAACCCATGCTTGACCTCATGCAGGAAAGGGATTCTTTGCAGAATCCACAAGACATCTGCCATACGGTGATATAGTTGGCAGGCTGAAGTTTGGGATTCCCTCAGTTACGTCACTGTGACATCAGATTTGCCAATATTCTGATGTCATCATGTATTATTCAAACGCTGCAAAGGACAATGGAAAATCAATACCGTTATGAGTATACTGACCCTGACGAAACGAGGGTTATAACTGGAACATGCAGGTATACAGGAATGGATGCGTTAGCCAATATTTATGATATTAATAATTAGTATCGTTTTAATGTACTTTTCTAGAAGTATAAAATAAATGATGATTAACACCTCGTGGGAATTTGTACACACAAAATATATTAATTTTAAAGAGAGTGCTTGTTTGCAAGAGCATTAAATATTGTACGTTTATTATACGATCAAATGGAGGAAATTGTATTTAAAATTTATACAAATCATAATAATTTTAATGTATTTTTTATAGAAGTAAACAATAAATGTTAATTTAATAGCTACTGTGAATTTGTACACAAAATGAATTAATTTTTAAGACGATACTTGTTCAAAAGTGCATGGTATTCTACTAGACAGCGTACGGTGACTACTTGTTATGAAACGAAGCGAGGACATGTGAACATCATTGAAACTGACAGCTGTTATTTGGCTTGAGATGCCTGACCAACTCGGAACTACTGGCGTCTGACATAAATGCATTTTATATTGTTTGTTCAGACATAAAAAGGTGATGAAAATTGATGGAATTATTTGCTTGAATCAAGGCGGGAGATATTTTTAGCATACCTTGATGGCATTGACCTGGTTTCCTACTACAAACAGCTGGTGGTGGGTAGAGGGAGAGGGAAGCAAACCATGGATAACCAGGGAAGTAGGTTAGTGCATGAGTAATGTCATAATCAGTTTTAGGGATTGGCAGAAACTGGTGCAGAGGTTCTTGAGTCGAGGAAGATTATGGCTTCTACTTTAACGTAGTGTAGTTAAAGTACTGATGCAGAGGAGACATAAAAATCACACTTTGCCAAGGCTCCATTTTTACATTTAATAAAAATCACATAACATAATTTTTTACAATTTATAAAAATCTCATAAAATATATTTGTTGAATAGTTTTGGTTTTTCATGTAAGTGCAGCTTTGCAGCATAGGAAAGTGCATTTTAAGACTGGAAAGCTGTCTTAGGATAGGAAGATTCAAGAGGATACTGGACCACATTCAACAACATGGCACTGTTGAAAATGAAAAATTAAATATCCAACCTTTTAAATACACTTTGCCTCCCTGCATATAAGTTATATTAAATATACCAATATTACATTTCCATATTATGTCAATATTCAGTTTAACAAAATTAAATTTTGTGAAAACCCACCTTACTTATTTTACAATTACGCAGCTGCAATATTTTTTGGCAATTTCCCAATTATGAAAAAATATGAAATTGGTTGCATTTATTAGAGGAGATCGCGAACTGAGATAGCATTGATATCTGAGGATGATGATAGAAGAACAGGTACACTGGCATTAGGATGGAGAGGTATAATCCAGAGATGATTCTTATATCAGTTTATTTGTTCAATGCATCGATTAAACCAACTGAGAATGAGCGCTATAAAACTGCTGTACCGTCAAACCTTGTTTTATGGTCACCTCTGTAATACAACCACCTTGCAATTAGGGTAATCCTAGGGCAGCCCCAAATTATTTCTATAACTGTAAAGTATTGGAAATTAGCCCTGCTAATACAGTCATCTTGCCATCCAGGTCACTACGGCCGAGTCGAGGGGTGTCCTTAATAGAGAGGTTCCACTAGAGTATTACTATTATTATTGTAACCTGACAGGAAGGAGATGAACATCTGAGAGGAAGATATCATAACAGAAAATTGTGATAGAGATAACTCGTCAATAGGGCAGAACCAACCGAGTGACGTGGCCCTCACCCCCGTCACCCCGGCAATGGATTCAATGGGAAGAAGATAGTGAAACTGAAAGTGAACTTCCACCTCACCGATCCCTTACCTTGGTGTCCGGTGAACACGTAAGATGGGAGCCTTGGGTGTCGCGTCCCCGGCTGGTGACACAGGCGGACTGTCACACTGTCTCACAGCTTCCAATGTCTCTTTCACAGCACTGCTGTTATTTCGGTTTGTTGGCGCATCGTTTGTTATCACAGAACTATTGTTTCCTTCCTGCGAGCTCTCCACCAGGGAGTCGCAAAACGTCACGTGGTGACCTTCACTTGACCTTTGGCGGCCGATCGACGTACCGTCGTCACTGAAACAGCAGTGAGGTAAATACATAAACGTACGATACAAGAAGAATATACAAGATTTAGATACAGGGTGACCACAAAAACAGCACCCGTACAAATCAATGATGATGTAGAAAATATGCACAGCATTGCAAACATTAAACATAATAACTACAAAGCATAATTATAACCAATACTTCACAATAAAACATGTTTTCTACGACTTCCGTATAAACTTAACAAGGCATCGAATAATGTGAAATTGTCATACATTAAATGAAACTTGATTAAGGTTGCACCAAGTTAATTGCTGTTCATCAAACATCCACAATGAACTCATGTCACAAACTAAAAATTTTTTACAAATAAAATTGAAGATACAAATCCTTCCTGTGATCAGATATGAATATGTACTTTAACTCAAATTATATTAATATTTCAAATGACACGTTCTTTGGCACATATCTGCATCAGATAATGCATGATCATTATAGAATCTTCCAGATGCGTATCTTTAATATCCTTAATCTGGCTAAGACTTGGGCACACACTGGAGCTGTCAAACTCAGCAACGGCAGAGTCTGTGGAATTCAATACCCTTTTCTGTTTATCTGATTTATCACTGCCAGACTTTATCTCTGTGGCTATCATCATACAAGGACAGCAAGAAAGGCAATATGTATAGGTGATTTCAAAACAGCAATAAAGTTTTTTACAAAATCCGTTCAATCATTGCAGCCGAATTTGTCACAGTAATAAAAATTCCTTACATTATAAATATTTTGTCCATAAATAACTTCTTGCCTGCATTATCAATTAATGTTTGTTTTTCAAAGCCATTTCCTTCTGTGTAGTACAACTGAGATCTCAGTTCATGCTGTTTCTCCATGTAAACTGTACTGATTTGTAGCAATGCCCAACCATAACTTCTGTCTCAGACAATGAACCTGTTTGAATGTTTGTCAGTGGTGACAGATGACAATTCAGGTCTGACCCCACTGTATAGATTGCATGAAGCTGCGAGTTATAGAGACCCTGTGAGAATCGTGGCCTGACCCCACTGCGTAGATTGCATGGAGCTGCCAGGTATCTAGGCTTGACCCCACTGTGTAGATTGCATGATGCTGTGAAGTATTGAGGCTCTGTGAGAATGTTGGCCTGACCTCACTTTAGTTTGCGTGAACCTTTAGATTGAGGCCCTGTGAGGATGGTGGCCTGACCCCACTGTATAAATTGTATAGCTATTGTGAGGTGAGGTTTGTTAGTATAACGGTTAACACATCTGCTTAACATACCAGAGTTCTATGATTTAACACGCAGACTTGCTGTGTATCTTTAGTGTAGAAACCTCTCTACATTGGGGTCTATGTATCCCCTGTGGTGCGGATGAACCGTCTAGCTGGGGACATAAAAGAACCCCTGATGAAAACAAGAACCCTGGCAGTGACCCCTCAGTGCCAGTGTGAGGCTTGGAATGGTTCTAAAAAGGCTGACTTGTTATATGAGGCCTCGAAAAACAATCAGACTCTTGTAAACACAATGTGCCAAGATCTATAAATTAACCAAATGCTTCAAATGTTCGAAGCTAGCTAGAACTGCTGCTTGGAATACCACCTTAATATAGAGAATGTGTAGGCTGGAAGGTAACTATTCTACAATTATGGCTCAATTTTATTGTTACACTTTCTGAGTTCCCAGAACTTACTTTTATAAAATGCTCCAAATGTTTAAAGCTAACAAGAACTGCTGCTTTGAATATAGCCTTAATACAAGGAATATGTAAGCTAGGACTATTCTACAATCATAGGCCAAATTTATTGTTAAATTGTAGGAGCTCCCATAACTAACTTTTATCTCTCAAACCAATAAATTGTTTTGATAAGTAAATTATATATTATAATAATAAAATAACTTCTATTGTACCTAAATCCTTGGAAACCAAGCTCAGAGGTGCATCAAGACAAAAGGATTGGTCAATCTCAAAATCCATAAGCAGTATTCCAGTTGTCAACAGATGGGTCAAGGCAAGGATAAGCAAGGTTGTAAAGATAAGTTTTCAACTGATCTAACACTAAGAGGGAGCGGAGCATATTCCAAAGTGTTGATGCAGCAACAGAAAAAGCCCTAGTTCCAATTTTAGTGTTGACTAGGAACAAAAAGTAGGTCAGAACTAGATGATCGAAGCTGGATAGGTTTTCTTACTGGAGTAAGCAATGAAGGCAAATAAGATGGTTGCTTACTGGACAGTGCCTGGTATGTGTTCAACAAAGCCTGTCATTAATAATTGTGTATTGGATATCAATAAAACAATCCTAAAGATGTTTTGCCTCCAGGACCTCTCACAATTCATGCCCCGGGGGGTGGTGATTTTAACAGAAAATGAGCTCTCATCCTACTAAAACGTAACTATTATAATACACTTTGCATACAGCCTCCATTTAGATGCAAATTGTAAGGCATTCGCTGCTCAGTGCCCAATAATGAAGTAGACTACAAAGGCAGCTTTATTCTCAAGCCAGGTAATTTTACAAGTTACCCATGAGTTATTGAACCAACCCCCAGACATGGTAGCTGAGACTAACTGCAAGGGGGAAGGTGAATAGACAACACCTGAAGTATACCCCCCAGCCCCCATCCCCACTTGGTCATTCGCTGCAATGTCCAGACAACCTGGTCACTTCTTGGTCAGTCTCCACACTTACTTGTGGATTTCCATGCCTCACATGCATCTAGTACTGTGTATGGCTGTGTTAACAGTATGTCAAGGTGTTGACACTCGGTGTTGTTGTCTGACAACCCGTGTGTTAGGTGACAGCCCACCTGAGGTTACCTGGGGCAGGCAGCAGTGAATATTGCACTCTGACTCAGCCAGTTTTTGTTATTTTTACCTGTCTCTTCACTTACTTACAATCAAAGACAGCATCCCAGGGCTTGCATCTGAATAGGCCACTTACACGAGTCAACAGTCACCCGGTACAGGGGAAATGTCTACACAAATACTTCTGGTCTGCTCCCTCCCTCCTCTCTAACTCCCTCCCTTCATCCTCCCTCTCTCTCCATATTCCTCCATCCTCCACATTCCTGTCTCCCTTTCTCGGTGTCTCTTCCCCTCTTTCCATTCATCCCTTCTTCTCCTCTCCGTCCCATATCTTACGTCTACCTCCCTTACACTTCCTCTACCTCCCTTACACTTCTTCTACCTCCCTTACACTTCCTCTACCTCCCTTACACTTCCTCTACTTCCCTTACACTTCTTCTACCTCCCTTACACTTCCTCTACCTCCCTTACACTTATTATACCTCCTTCACACTTCCTCTACCTCCCTTACACTTCCTATACCTGCCTTACACTTCCTCTACCTCCCTTGCACTTCTTCTACCTCCCTTACACTTCCTCTACCTCCCTTATACTTCTTCTACCCCCCTTACACTTCCCCTACCTCCCTTACATTTCCTCTACTTCCCTTACACTTCTTCTACCTCCCTTACACTTCTTCTACCTCCCTTACACTTCCTCTACCTCCCTTACACTTATTATACCTCCTTTACACTTCCTCTACCTGCCTTACACTTCCTCTACCTCCCTTGCACTTCATTTACCTCCCTTACACTTCCTCTACCTCCCTTACACTTCTTCTACCCCCCTTACACTTCCCCTACCTCCCTTTCACTTCCTCTACTTCCCTTGCACTTCTTCTACCTCCCTTACACTTCTTCTACCTCCCTTACACTTCCTCTACCTCCCTTACACTTATTCTACCTCCTTTACACTTCCTCTACCTCCCTTACACTTCCTCTACCTCTCTTACACTTATTCTACCTCCTTTACACTTCCTCTACCTTCCTTACACTTCCTCTACCTGCCTTATACTTCCTCTAAAGTGCAAGTGTCACATAAACTAACACCTATGAGTGATTTTACCTAGCAGATTATCTACCAATGTTTCCCTGCTAGCATGAAAGGGGAAAGAGACACTCCATTATTCATGAAACATCTGTAACAAGATGTTACTGGGATGTCTTCCTGTTTTCATGTGGAAGGGATCCCACAGTAATTGACATATGCACATGTTGCCATTAGATATTTTAATCTAGGTCCAGCATACTCCTAAACTATAGACATGTCAACGTTCAAAAACAATTTTCAGGTGCTAAAATTCCTTGGTACCTTAACATCACTGACACTTCATTGGTGTACCTTGATTCAGATGTCAGTTAGTGATCCAACTGCCGATATGGGAACGGGGATGCTAACCCAACCAGTGGAGCCACATAGTGGCCCATTGAGTCACGTTAGTCGAAATCACATCTGGTTATTGAACCAGTCGTAACAGCCTGCTTCAATTGGTTCAGTTGAAAACAATTTGTCTGCACTTCATCAGCGTGAGAGACAGAGGCCATATAACCACAGACCATGTCTGTAGCTGGGGTCTGTAGAGTCACAGCACCTCATGGCACTGATTTAGTGAACACACTTCTTGGCAAGGATTTGATAAATCAATGTGATGATAACCTTGGTGATTTCACATGAACAGTGTTATATACAGTGCTATAATCAGCATAGAGACTGTGATTAAAAACATGATTTCTGTGCATATAAGCGTGTTGCTGTAAATCAATGTTATAAGAGTATAATTTTTTGTTTTGCATGGATTGTAAGGAGACTGTGAAATGTTTGATACAAGATTCTAACAAATATGTAGGAACTACATTTCCAAAGTGCACTGATATAGGCAATATTATGATTCACATATTTAATATTTCTACTATAAGCATATGTAAACAAACCATGACTATATTAAAAACAAATGTTTCAATATTTATTTTACCAACAGCTGTTTTACTGATTTATAATATTGATTAACCATTGGATATTTCTACAACAGTTAATTATTATAACCACAAAACAGTTAATGCATGAATAAATATAGAAAGAGTACATTTAAAATCCTATTAGTAACATAATTAACAGACTTTCGAAAAAATAAGAAAATATATAAATTCAAGAACAGGTACATTACTACATACTATAGGAGTAACTTATGTCAGAAACAAGAATCTGGGGAAAAGACTATAGCTACTTGTTTACTGCGATCTCATTGGGTAGATGCTTATGGGATAAAAAATGCATTCGAAAATAAACTCATCATTGGCCTACATGAAACCTTCAAACGCAAGTTATTTTATTCATGTTTATTAGTTTTAAGTCTCGTAGCCGACATGAGGATAAAAATGTAATATCATATAAAACCTAGCTCGAGAAAACAAGTTTCAGCTTTAAAAAGGTTTCTGGGAATCTAGGTGCCCTTGAGCTGTTTCTAACATGTCACCTTGACGACACTGAGTGGCTGAGGGACTGAAATAGAAACAGCACGGAAAACAGGCTAATGTTCCTCAGAAACTGAAAGGTTCTTTCTTGATACTTTTTGACTGGGCTTTTCTGACTTATTTTGTGAAAATTGAATTTATTAAATATCCTAGCTCATTTATGCAAATTTGGTTAAATCATTAGACAAACTATGACTTTTTTTACCAGATATTATTCAAATTTGGAGAAAAATAGCAAAAATGGTCTAAATCTATAATGCATAAGGCTGTTAGCATTTTGTGCAAGTTATCCTATTTAACAATTGGTACATTGTTTTGATGATCTTAATAAAAGTATTATAAAAGTATTGTTAATATTTTACTAAACCGATTGAATATATCACTTACCATTCACACTAACATGAATTTGATCATAAAAACATGGGGAAAAGCAATTAAGATGGAAGCTTTAAATTATCTAACAAATACCCTTGAATGAGTGGTTACACCAGTCCACCAGGTGGTGCCACTAATACAGATGGTAATATCATTATTATTCTGTTTATGATTCTCTATGTCGAGGCCACTTTAACAATTAAGTTGTTTTTCTCAGGCAAACACCACGAGGCACATGATATAGGTTGTCATAACGACAAAAACACCCGAGGGTGAGTAATAAAAAGAAATTACGGTTGTAAAGTTCGTCTTCCCGAAGACCTCAAGACTATTGCAGAGATGAATACCCGAAGACCTCAAGACTATTGCAGAGATGAATGTGCGACAACTGCGAGTGAATAATAGCAAGAACTAGTCATAACGTCACCATTCATAACATCTTGCCCGAAGGGTGAGGACGATAAATGCACTGGCTTCACATCTAGTTCATTAAACATTTATTCTGATGATTTAACGCTAGACTGCCTGTCTACTTCTATTTGAAGGAATACTTGTCGCAGTTTCAGGTCTTGATAGAAGGTACTTAGTTGAGACAAGTGAAGAATGGAGGTGCTGAAGGAGGAGGCTGGTGTGAAAGAGAGGTTCATAAAGATGTCAGTGAGGGGTTGATTAAAGTGGGGTGGAAAGGATGGACAGGGAAAGGCTAATGAAGTTAGCAGGGGACCGTTTCATTAACATTCTTGTGAGCTCATAAGCCCGATTTAGCTCTTAAAATTGATTTTGCTCCCCAACAGTGATCTTGTAGACTGAAAATTATCAATACCAGGATGCGCTACTGGGACACCTTTGCTGGTGTGTCAGGAAACAGTCTCCCCTGTGATGTGGCAGCACTTTGAAAAAGCTACTTCAATTTAACAATGGATTCTGTTTAATGACGGGTTTTTATGAGCTCATTATTTAGTGAAATGGTCCCCAGATGCATTCGGAGTGGAGAGAAGAGGAAAAGCGTGACAGAGATGGGAGGACTTGGTGAAGGGAGATTTGATGGGACTGGGGGGGAGTAGAGAACGGGAGTGAGTTGGAGGAGACAATGTGGGATCAATGATGGAAAGAAAACAAACAGAAAACTAGAACCAGTATTGTGGCCCTCTCATTCCAGACTTCAAAGTCAAATAGAAGAGCAATATTTAATGCTAGACCATCTCTAAGTTCAAGGGGGCAGAATCAGACTATTTAAGACAGTTAATTGTAACCCCAGAAATGGTGGCTAAGAAAATTAGGGCTATGAAGGAAAATAAATCACCTGGAATGGATGGTATTCCACCCAAACTACTAGTGGAAATTGTAGAACAAATTAGCATACCGCTTGCAACAGTTTTCAACTTGTCATTAGAAGAGGGAGTGGTTCCTTTAGAATGGAAAGAAGCAAACATTATACCGTTATTTAAAAAAGGTTCGAGAAACAAGTCAGAGAACTATAGACCAGTGAGTTTAACATCAGTGATTTGTAAATTATTAGAAAGACTAATTAAAGATCACATGGTGGATTTTCTTGTTAAACATAACTTGATAAACCCATCTCAACATGGGTTTCTAAAAGCGAGGTCATGCTTAACAAATATGTTATGTTTTTTGGAAGATATCACTAAGTGGGTAGATGATATCACCAGTAGATATCATCTACTTAGATTTTCAAAAAGCTTTCGACAAAATGCCACATCAGAGATTACTGCTTAAACTAAAAGCCCATGGCATAGGAAATGGTATAATTAACTGGATAGAAAAATGGCTGATTGACAGAAGACAACGGGTAGTTGTTGATGGGGAGGCTTCAAACTGGAAATCAGTTTTGAGTGGGGTTCCACAGGGATCAGTACTGGGACCTATATTATTCTTAATATATATAAACGATTTGGACGATGATATAGCTAGCAAGGTGTTGAAATTTGCAGATGATACAAAAGTGTTTAGAAGGATTGAAAGTGATGGTGATAGACAGCATTTACAAGATGATCTTGACAGGTTGATCAAATGGTCTGAAAAGTGGCAAATGTTGTTCAATTTTGGGAAATGTAAATGCCTTCACACAGGACATGGGAACGATATGTAGAATATACAATGGGGGGAACTGTACTAAGTACTACTGTAAAAGAAAAAGACTTAGGGCTGACAATTAGTGCTGACATGAAGGTTTCAGAGCAGTGTGGAATTGCAGCTTCAAAGGGAAATCAAATCCTTGGATTGATTAGGCGAAATATAGCATATAAAGAAAAAGAACTAATAATACCGCTGTACAAAACAATAGTTAGGCCTCATTTAGAATATTGTATACAAGCGTGGAGGCCATACCGCAAGAAGGACATAGATATGCTAGAAAGAGTACAGAGGAGAGCGACTAAAATGATACCAAAACTGAGGGATCTTAGTTATGAAAAACGCCTAAAAGAATGTGGTTTAACAACACTAGAGACCAGGAGATTGAGAGGAGATCAGATAGAAGTGTTTAAAATATTGAATGGTTATGAAAATATTGATAGAAATATGTTTTTTTCAGTTAAGAAAGATAGAAAGACTAGAGGACATGAAGTTACATTAGTAAAGGAGCAGTGTAGATTAGACGTGAGAAAGTTCTCATTTTTACAAAGGACTGTGAATGAATGGAACAGATTATCTGATGATTGTGTGGGTGCTAGTAGTGTGAATATGTTTAAAAATAAAATCGACACATACCTCAGAAGGGCTGGATATATGTAGATAAAATGGTTGGACTCTCGATAAGCCAAAGGGCTTCCTTGTCCACCTGCCATCTAGAGTTAATTCTCTGGATGGCAATCTTGTTAAATCTCTTTATTTGTAGGAATTCTTGTAGCATTTTCAGGTGTTGATAAGTTTACTTTAAACTGTCAAATCTTTGGCTGCGTTCTTGCAGCATTTTTAGGTGTTAATAAGCCAAGGCAGGGGTAGCATAGCGGCAGGGAAAGGGTTACCTATTTACCCCTCATGATGACACTGTGCCCTTGTCTACCCCCCCTGAGACATGGCAGGGGGACAAAGGTTTTTGTTACATCTGTGGTTAATTAATGTGTTGTTGTCAACACTGTTGTAACATGCAATAAAAACCACCCAGCTCAGGACAAATCCAGTGGGTCAGTGAACACAACATGACTCATAGTGGCTATTGGGCTGGTAAACAGAAGGATGCAGACGGCATTTTAGACTACTTATAAGTGAAATAGTGACAGTTTGTTATACATTTTTTGTGTGGGCACCATGTAAATAAAATGCTGATTTTGCTCAAGTGTTAAATCAGGCATAAATAAAACATTTATCAATGATTAAATCTTTTTAAATAGAATGCTTTTAAAATGCTCTGCTACTGGTGTATGGAATAGTTACAAAAAGTGACTGCAGTTTGTTTCAGGAGGTGCCAGCCGACTCATGTGTTTGGGTGCATTCTAAAGTTTTTGATTTATTCCAATTCCGCCTTTATTGATGACTGATGCACTACTAAAATGACAGAGTGGGCACTAAATATAATGTATAATTGTCGGTCTGTGGCATTTCAGTGAACTTAAGGATAGTTATTTGTGCTATAAAATGACTGCCACCTACAATGACTGTGTTGAGTCGAAGTTTACACAAAGCTAATTTTAATATGTATAGCTAATATGTAGTATAAAGCATCATTTTCTCACACACAAACCCGTGCATATGTACCTTTAAAACGTGTCAATGTTTTAATGGAAATTTACAATGGTCAGATTTGAAGGACATTTTCTTGAAAAAATGGCATAAAAAAAATCAAACGTGATATACAGCTATATATTATATGCAGTGTGTATATATATATCAGCACATTTTTACTATAACCAAGAAGAGCTACGCCTTGGATCTATGGACATCACTCGGCACATTCTGATTTTTTAGTACAATATTGGTGTCACTGTGACCCACTGTCTACAACTCCTTTTTGTCCTAATTTATTTTATTCTCAGAATTCTCCTAGACCTTCCATACACCACACTTCAAAGTAGAGTGCATTGCGCAATAAAACTACCATCTTACGGCGAACGTTTGTGCACTGCCGTCGAGGTGTTTTTTATCGAGCGTGATGTACTCCTGCAGGCGCATAATTACCGGCGTCACATCTTTGAAACTCTAGTGCGACTAAGGGAAATGGTGCCAATTCTCTCGAGGGAAAACAGTTCGAGGAGACAACCGAGATTCTAAATCACCTCGTTGTTCCCGTGATTTAATGCATGGGAAAATGCCAGCTTTAAATCAATGCAACCTTCAAGATGTCCACACACTGTTCCGTTTATTCTTCAAAACCATCCTCATCACCCAGCAGTGATACTGTCATCACCCAGGTGTATCTAGTTGTGTGTACTTTGGCCTAGTTTCTGCATCGGCCCGTCAGATGTGTAAGAATTTACGTAACATTGTCTAGTCAGTGTTTGGCAAATTGTTGGTAGTTTACTTGTTTTGATTGGCCAGTTATGCATCAGATATAGTATATGTACACGCACGCATACATGAATGCACGCAAGCACGCACACACACACACGCACACACGCACACACACACACTCACACACACACGCACACACATGTATACATACATCCTCAGTCATCAAGCAGATCTGTCTACATACTCTTGGCCACATCTATCATAAACTAACGCAGTACTTTGAACACAAACATATCGAACCACAACAATGTAATGAATTGTCTATTAGATAAACAAGTACTATTCACTCATATTGCACGTATAGGTTACCCTAGCTTGTGACATGGTTACCCTAGCTTGTGACATGGTTACCCTAGCTTGTGACATGGTTACCCTAGCTTGTGACATGGTTACCCTAGCTTGTGACATGGTTACCCTAGCTTGTGACATGGTTACCCTAGCTTGTGACATAAAATTCAAGTATTCTCCACCAAGGACCTAACATTAAAACTACCCATGGACACTATTCATGCATAAAGAAAACCATTGCTTGTACGAGGATGCCTAAAAGTAAGGGTTGGTATATTAGGAAGAGTGAGTTATTTATTCCTGTGTATGCCAGCTTGTAAATCATCACTGCCTGTGGTATTGGGTTGGCGGTTAATTACATACCACAGTGTTCCACTCTGGTCCTCCGAATACATTCCATGTCTTGGTAAGAGCAATAACAACCGTGAAAAACGCAATTAACTGACAACAACCTAGCAACAAATTGTGGCTGACAGTGTTATGTCACAGCATGCCAGTAGGCAAGAGGTGGCCGCCATTCTGGCTTCACGTAAACACAGGAAGTGCTGATGCAATTTCAGCAGGGCTTGTTTTGTGGAGGAAATATTTTGGTTTATGAAGGAAATATTTTGGTGAATAGTTGGAGCATGGCAATATTCGCTAACATATTTTAGTTGTCGTGGGCTTGAACTGGAATGGAAGCTATGGATGTGTTTAAATAACAAAGTGGCTAATTTATGTAACACTTTGCTTATGCATGTCATGTTGCCCTGAGTCATCCGAAGTGACATTGTCAACACATGACAGATCTCATGATGCATATCAACTTTGACCAAATACAGCCTGTGTCAAATCACTGTAGGACAGAAAAGACACATTAAATGTGCATTAAATGCACCTCTAGGATGTCGGTGGGAAAGTGATAGCCTAGTAATACAAATTTCATGTAATATCTGAACATTGCCTATTCTATTTCCAATTGTTTGTATTAACTGACTAATTAAATCCATACATATTTTTACTTGTTGTGGTTCCTTTAATCTGATGGTCTTATGAGGTCTTATGAGGTCTCAGTCAACAAATCAGCCTTTTCCATAACATTATCTCCAAACCAACCTTCCTATGCACTGCACTGGGGGTGGTCATTGCCAGGGTGCTTGTTATCAGTGGTTCTACATCCCAAATTGAGATGGAACCAACAATAATCTAATACGTGATTCACAAGGGATACACAGTTCCCAAGTGCTGTGAGCCTTGATTTTACAGGAAACCTACCATGCCCAGTCCATGTTTTGAACTCAGAACTCTGTAATGCCAGGCATATGTGCTAATCTCTATACTGTAATGCTTCTCTAGACATAAAATGCAGTTTTGTTGCAACACCCAGAAGCACTATGGTTGGCCAAATACATTGACCACTGGACATCCGGTAGCATCTGTAGATCCTATAAATATTAATTTATTCATAATACCCAACACAGTGACTTCAACACACCAAGCCAAACATTTCACCAGAAATTTGGCACAACTTCCTAATATAACACTTAAATATACTGTGGATTACAATATGACCTATAACACGCACACACACACACACACACACACGCACACACACACACGAACGCACACACACACACGCACACACACACACACATGCATGCACACACACGCATGCACGCACGCACGCACACACACACACACATGCACACACACGCACACACATGCACACACACGCATGCACATGCATACACACGCACGCACACACACGCACGCACACACACATACACATCGCGATGCACGCATGCATGCACACACGCACACACACACACACACACACACACACACGCATGCATGCACACATACCACGCATGCACACACACACACACACGCATGCACGCACGCACACACACGCACGCACACACACGCGACGCATACACACACACACATGCAATTTACGACACACACGCGACGCACGCACACACACACGACGACGACACACGCATTACCCATCGCGCGACGCGACGACGCCATTGACACACACACACACACTTTCACACACACACACACACACATTGATTACACACACATGACGCGACGCAGGCACACACACGCACGCACACACACACACGCACACGCACGCACACTCCACACACACATGCACGCACACACACGCACACACACACACACACACACACACACACACACACACACACACACACACACACACACACACACACACACACACACACACACACACACACACACAGAAAAGGCCTGCTTCAAAGACAAACTTATAAATACAAGACCACCTACTTGAAGCGGCTGCAATCAAGACAGTCCCAGAGCCATGTCAAGTCAATGGCTAATACATTTAGACAGATGAGAGAAACGGCTCTCAGCCCATCAGCACCCATCAGCACCCATCGGGCAGGCGGGGTGGGCTGCTCTATGTCGTACCAATCTAATTTACCTCATTTCATTTGCATCGAATCATTGATGAACTAAGCAGGAGATAATGAGAGAATTGCATTCTAAACCATGGACTCAGCATTTCATGTGTAGACTTGAAGTCATCCTTGGCAGCACATACTTCCTAGAGGGATCACCTGGTTATTCTGGCCACCTGTCTATAACAGTCACCTTGTTGAGGCTTGTTGATAGCTGTTTTGGATCACATTTAACCCATGCACAGTGAACATCCTGTATATGTAATATTTAAACATAGTTTCCAAGTTGTTGCCCGTGAGTTCCTCTGTATAAATGTGGAGGGCAGCAGTGCAGTGGATAGAGCATCAGACTCTTAATCGATAGAACCTGGATTCAAGTCCTCCGCTGCTGCATTGAACCATGGGCAAGTTCATTCATTCTATTATTATTATTATACCGAACTTATAAAGTGCTCTTTTCATACATAAAAGCCTGCTCAAAAGCGCTGTACACAATCAATAGAATAATCATAGAGAGTAAAAACAAAGCATAAAAACGATAGCATGATAAAAAAATAAATTTTTAGAAGACTGGGTATAATAAAATGAATATATATATATATATTGTTTTAAAATGTAAGAAAAACTGACTAGAAAGAGTTAAGCACCCAAAAAAATATGAATATTCTTCATGCATTAATTGTAACGTGGCTGAATGCTTCCCAGAGAAGTCGGAATTGTGTTCAATTCTACAAGTCTGCCAGAGAGTAAACTGTGAAATGCTTTGAGCAGTCCTAAGGACAGGATACTGTGCTTTATAAAAACTTACCTTTACATTTCCTTTTTTGAACTGTGAACAAAGATTTGGCCATACTGGGGAGGGGAGTTGAGAATGAGAGATGGTGGGAATGGAGACAGGTGATAGATACCTAGAGACAGCAGCATTCAAAATGGGTTCAGTGACGGAAGACGGAATAACAAAACTTGATGTCAATATTGAGGCCAGCCTCATTCTGGACTTCAAGGTTGACAAGGAGAACAACATCTAAAGTGTGTCAATTTGAACGATGCAATTATTTGATACTATAAAGTATGATAACACCCGGTGTTGTGTTCTGCAGTAACAAGTAACCCTGAAGACCACCACGTCTGCAAATACATGAACACGTTTTACACTTCGTGTCAAGACATGACACAAATACATGTCTAACATGACACATTAGAAGATAGACATTGCTTGGCAACAGCTAACCTACATCTATTGTGGAAAGTGTCACTGTCGCTTCACAAAGCTACATGGTTACTTGGTAATTGATGTTCATCACCCTGACAATGCAATGTAATTACATAGTTATATCAGCGGTTACAAAGAAAGTAATAACAAAACAATACCTTTTGATTACCATGTAAAAAACTTATACTGAACACCTGTGATTGTCTGCTTTGTAATGAATTTCAAGAGAGGGAGAGGGTGATAGAGACTGCACAAATGTATTAATAAAACCTCAAGTTCTGAGTACCCTCTTTGGAATTTGGGGATCACTCCAGGGAATGATTTGTGTAAACTTTGACCCAGTTCCATTATCTGGCAGCAGGATGTCCTTTTACTGGCACAAGAAATAAACACACAGTTGCTGGAATGGTATTCCACATAAACAACGGGAGTAAACAGATCATTCGAACTGTGCAACCGATGACTGTAGGCAACTCTGATTTCTTTGCTCTTATCCAACAAGAAACAACCACATCTCTAAAGAATTGCCCTTTCCTTCTGTATAAAAGTGTTTTGAAAATAAATTTATTTTCAAACCGATTATGCAGGTGTCGATACAATGGTTGTGTCACTAATAAATCTGATTGTGTATATATATATATATATGTAATAATAATAAAATATCTTTATTCAAGATAGCCCACCTAAATACAGTGCAAATTAAAATATACACTGGACTTCTTTACAGTGGGGTCCTGTGCATGGCCACATCTGTGTGTGCACAGGTGTGTACGCATGTGTGCATGCATGTTATATACAAAAAATAGTACTCACACACATGTACGTAACACTCAACTTGTGTGGAAAACATCTATTTATAGCTAAGCTGTCAATGTCAATTAATAGGCACACAAGCTAAAGAAATTGTTAATATTTTGAAGCCAGCTTTTCATTCCATCCATCATCTAGCACACTGTCATTGAATGGGAGTAAACTCACTTTTAATGACGACAAACTAAGTTCTAGTGCATGATGAATTGACAGGGAGATGTTTAAAAATGACACATTTCTTGGAATGAACACGCATTTGTAATAAATAACTTTGCATTTGAGCCTGACAGAAATTTAATTTTACTAGCAAGTTGAAACATTCTTGGAGATCCATAGAGTGGTATTGGAAATTGATGACATGTGATGTCTTTAGAGGAGAAATGGTAACAGACATGACACAGCTGTGGCAACACAGAAACCAGATTAGACCATGTCTGTGTTTAGTATCACTCCACCAGTCTGTGAAGTGGATCTTCCTCAAAGGTTGCAGAAAATATTCAGCAACATTAGCGGTAACGTTTCCAACATCTCCGGGTGATCTTGCCACCAGTAACCAGCTGTATCTCTTCAGCGATGTTAGCTATGTTGCGTCATAGGATAAGCCAGCACACATGTTACTGGGCATACCAACCAGGTGGAGCTGACAGCTAAAATTAACGATTTCCTAGCGAAACCTTTGTATGGAACTTATGTATTGGTGCATTGCGTCAAGTCGGTGGTACATCAAAGGGGCTAAATATATGAGCACTGACATTATGACTCCCACAGACAACACACTCAAAAAACATCCACTGAGCAGAACAAGGCTTGTGGATATATTGAGCTAGCTAAAGGATTCCTAGAATAGGGTACTTCATTTATGTTAGCTGTCACTGTAATGTATCTGTAATTGTTCAAAGAAATATAGTCCAGTATGTGGGTGATAGGAATCAGGGCAGCACTGTAGGTGTATATAGAAAGCAGGAATATTTCAGATATTGCCGGTCCAGTATGGTGCCAATTATAGTAATGATGATGATGGATGTGTGCTGTACTGGTGGCTGGTTGGGTCAATATTGTAGCTGGCTGGGATAGTGTATGTACTAGAACTGATGGGGATAGGGGGACTTGGTGGTGGCAGTTATAATATTGGTGATGAGTGTGGTAGTTGTGGTGGTGGTGAGTGTGGTAATTGTGGTGGTGAGTGTGGTAGTCGTGGTGGTGAGTGTGGTAGTTGTGATGGTGATGGTGGTAAAGTGTGTGTTAGTTCACTTAGTTGTGGTCATGGTTAAGGTAGAAGTGGTGGTTGTGCTGCTGGTGATGTAGTTGTGGTCATGGTTAAGGTAGAAGTGGTGGTTGTGCTGCTGGTGATGTAGTTGTGGTCATGGTTAAGGTAGAAGTGGTGGTTGTGCTGCTGGTGATGTAGTTGTGGTCATGGTTAAGGTAGAAGTGGTGGTTGTGCTGCTGGTGATGTAGTTGTGGTCATGGTTAAGGTAGAAGTGGTGGTTGTGCTGGTGGTGATGTAGTTGTGGTCATGGTTAAGGTAGAAGTGGTGGTTGTGCTGCTGGTGATGTAGTTGTGGTCATGGTTAAGGTAGAAGTGGTGGTTGTGCTGGTGGTGATGTAGTTGTGGTCATGGTTAAGGTAGAAGTAGTGGTTGTGCTGGTGGTGATGCAGTTGTGGTCATGGTTAAGGTAGAAGTGGTGGTTGTGCTGCTGGTGATGTAGTTGTGGTCATGGTTAAGGTAGAAGTGGTGGTTGTGCTGCTGGTGATGCAGTTGTGGTCATGGTTAAGGTAGAAGTGGTGGTTGTGCTGCTGGTGATGTAGTTGTGGTCATGGTTAAGGTAGAAGTAGTGGTTGTGCTGGTGGTGATGCAGTTGTGGTCATGGTTAAGGTAGAAGTGGTGGTTGTGCTGCTGGTGATGTAGTTGTGGTCATGGTTAAGGTAGAAGTGGTGGTTGTGCTGCTGGTGATGCAGTTGTGGTCATGGTTAAGGTAGAAGTAGTGGTTGTGCTGGTGGTGATGCAGTTGTGGTCATGGTTAAGGTAGAAGTGGTGGTTTTGCTGCTGGTGATGTAGTTGTGGTCATTGTTAAGGTTAAGGTAGAAGTGGTGGTTGTGCTGGTGGTGATGTAGTTGTGGTCATGGTTAAGGTAGAAGTGGTGGTTGTGCTGCTGGTGATGTAGTTGTGGTCATGGTTAAGGTAGAAGTGGTGGTTGTGCTGGTGGTGATGTAGTTGTGGTCATGGTTAAGGTAGAAGTGGTGGTTTTGCTGCTGGTGATGTAGTTGTGGTCATTGTTAAGGTAGAAGTGGTGGTTGTGCTGGTGGTGATGTAGTTGTGGTCATGGTTAAGGTAGAAGTGGTGGTTGTGCTGCTGGTGATGTAGTTGTGGTTATTGTTAAGGTAGAAGTGGTGGTTGTGCTGGTGGTGATGCAGTTGTGGTCATGGTTAAGGTAGAAGTGGTGGTTGTGCTGCTGGTGATGTAGTTGTGGTCATTGTTAAGGTAGAAGTGGTGGTTGTGCTGGTGGTGATGCAGTTGTGGTCATGATTAAGGTAGAAGTGGTGGTTGTGCTGCTGGTGATGTAGTTGTGGTCATTGTTAAGGTAGAAGTGGTGGTTGTGCTGCTGGTGATGCAGTTGTGGTCATGGTTAAGGTAGAAGTGGTGGTTGTGCTGCTGGTGATGTAGTTGTGGTCATGGTTAAGGTAGAAGTGGTGGTTGTGCTGCTGGTGATGCCGTTGTGGTCATTGTTAAGGTAGAAGTGGTGGTTGTGCTGCTGGTGATGTAGTTGTGGTCATGGTTAAGGTAGAAGTGGTGGTTGTGCTGCTGGTGATGTAGTTGTGGTCATGGTTAAGGTAGAAGGTTGTGCTGGTGGTGATGTAGTTGTGGTCATGGTTAAGGTAGAAGTGGTGGTTGTGCTGCTGGTGATGTAGTTGTGGTCATGGTTAAGGTAGAAGTGATGGTTGTGCTGGTGGTGATGTAGTTGTGGTCATGGTTAAGGTAGAAGTGGTGGTTGTGCTGGTGGTGATGTAGTTGTGGTCATGGTTAAGGTAGAAGTGGTGGTTGTGCTGCTGGTGATGTAGTTGTGGTCATGGTTAAGGTAGAAGTGGTGGTTGTGCTGCTGGTGATGTAGTTTGTTACAGATGTGGCACTCTATGTTGTACAGCAGAACAGGATTTTCAGCACAGTAAAACTCTCTCTCCCTCCCTCCATCTCTTCCTCTCTCTCTCTCCCCCTCGCTCTCCATCCCTCCATCTGTCCCCCTCTCTCTTCCTCTTTCTTCCCCCATTTCTCTCTTACCCTCTCCCACCCGCCATATCTTTTTCCCTAACTCAATCTCAGTCTTCCCTTTCTCTCCCTACTTCCTCCCTCCCTCTCTCCATCACTCCATCCCTCCCTCTCACCAACATCCTCCCTCCCTCCCTCTCACCAACACTCTCTCTCCCTCCTTCCCTCCCTCCCTCCCTCTCACCAATACCCTCCCTCCCTCTCACCAACAGCCTCCTTCCCTCCCTCTCACCAACACCCTCTCTCCCTCCTTCCCTCCCTCCCTCTCACCAACACCCTCCCTCCCTCCTTCCCTCCCTGCCTCCTCCTCACCAACACCCTCCCTCCCTTCCTTCCCTCCCCTCCCTCTCACCAACACCCTCCCTTCCCTCCCCCTCCCTCCTCACCAACACCCCTCCTCCCCTCCCTCCTCACCAACACCCTCTTTCCCTCACTCCCCCTCACCAACACCCTCCTTCCCTCCCTCCCTCTCACCAACACCCTCCCTCCCTCCTTCCCTCCCTCCCTCTCTCTCGCTACCCTTTCTCTTCCCCCTCCCTCCACCGTTCTCCCTCCCTCCCTCTTTCCCTCCATCCCTCCCTCTCTCCCTACCCCTCTTCTTCCCATTCCTCTCCCTCGCCCTCTCTCTCCCATTCTACTACAAGCCAAGTAAGAGAACCAAGATGATCCAATGCACTACAGTACATCCCAGCCTGGTCAGTGGTCTCCATAGATATAGTCACAACAGATGCAATGTTTGCCAACACACACATACCTGCTACAGTAATGATTACTGCCTGGTTTCGCAATATTCTTAAATGTCAAAAGGTGCAATAAATGTCACACTGACACACTGCTAGTGAAATGTATGAGCTCTCATGGGAAACCACACTTACACACTAGAACAATTATTGGCACATTTCTATATCATAGAAAGTCGTGATGTCATCATGTACAATAATACTGTGTACTTATTAACGAGTAACATTTACAAAATTGTACCTTCAAGACCAAATACTGAAATCGTCTGTTACCAGTATATTCTTGTCTACGTGTGTTCCCCATGTAAGTTATTATTAATGCAGATTATTCAAATATTCTCTAAGGTGTATCAATGAGTTCTTTCAAAACGGTAAGTAGAATACAATTTCAATAGCAATAATGTTCAACAGACACAATCTACACTATAAGTTTATAAGATCAAACTAGTATGGACAGTTTGTGTTCATAACATTTATTAATAAAATTACTGAATTTCAACACTACCTACAGGTGCAACTGACACACATGAATTATTTCCACCAGTGTCCGTTTGCAATACCAATGAAGTCATTTTATTACATTTAGTCTTTCTTTTATCATTAATTAATCAGTGCATTTAATGCATTTTACCGAGACTGAAACACACAGATTTGCCAACTTTATGATCCTTCCCGTAACATGGTCAGTAATATAACGGCGTAAACGCCATTAAGTATAACACTATTGAGTTATGGCAGTCATTTCCCACTGCTCTACGCTGCTCCGTGCGGAGTTCCGAAACATTCAGCGCCGTCAGAAATATCCAACATGACCACCTAGTTTCCCCCAAAAATGACATACAAAGACTGAAAAATGTACAAGTATACTTATTCTGGTTACAGTACTGGTATAAATCGGTAGACATGCTGAATTATTTCCACGTCACATTACATTATTCTAATTAGATATGTGGTTGGCATAACTAATTATTGGCACCTCTAAGTAGCAATAGCGAAAGAAATGTGCCATAAAATGATAATATATTATCATGAGATGGTTTACTACCCATGGGATAGGCACCACGTGGAATGAACCGGTACATTTTAGTGCCGCTTCTCAAAGAACTATAATTCCATCTTAATTCCACCCAATATGCCAGGTGCTACGTTACGGCAAATTGTATCCCATTTTTATTAAATTTCTGTTTGGGTTGTAAACTAGGATATAAAACCAGTATCTGTTGATTAAAGTCAACATTGAGACAGCCAGCATTTCCTGCCTTTGTATATTATTCTGCTTGTGCTTTAAAAACTCTCTTGCACTGTCTGTAATTTTTATAAAATTAGAGGCAATCACCTAATTAATACGCTTAAATATATGTTTAATCTTTAATGACAACATTTTTATGTTACCTGAACTATGTACATATGTATTACATTTTTTTCAAATTTGTAAACTCTCAATCAATGATGCCATTATGTCATTAAATAGTAATATGTTAATGTGATGAATCAATAATGAATTGTATGTGAAAGTGCTTAGTGCATAAAACATGAACTGCCGTATTCACACACTTTACATGTGTACATGCAACGACGTATGGACGGACACACACCCATCTGTCTAAGGCTACATACTCTTTTATACAACTGAATGAACTGCCGTATTCACACACGTTACATGTGTACATGCAACGACGTATGGACGGACGCAGCCATCTGTCTAAGGCTACATACTCTTTTATACAGCTGAATGAACTGCCGTATTCACACACGTTACATGTGTACATGCAACGACATATGGACGGACGCACCCATCTGTCTAAGGCTACATACTCTTTTATACAACTGAATGAACTGCCGTATTCACACACGTTACATGTGTACATGCAACGACATATGGACGGACGCACCCATCTGTCTAAGTCTACATACTCTTTTATACAGCTGAATGAACTGCCGTATTTACACACGTTACATGTGTACATGCAACGACATATGGACGGACGCACCCATCTGTCTAAGGCTACATACTCTTTTATACAGCTGAATGAACTGCCGTATTTACACACGTTACATGTGTACATGCAACGACGTATGGACGGACGCACCCATCTGTCTAAGGCTACATATTCTTTTATACAGCTGAATGAACTGCCGTATTCACACACGTTACATGTGTACATGCAACGACGTATGGACGGACACACACCCATCTGTCTAAGGCTACATACTCTTTTATACAACTGAATGAACTGCCGTATTCACACACGTTACATGTGTACATGCAACGACGTATGGACGGACACACACCCATCTGTCTAAGGCTACATACTCTTTTATACAGCTGAATGAACTGCCGTATTCACACACGTTACATGTGTACATGCAACGACGTATGGACGGACACACACCCATCTGTCTAAGGCTACATACTCTTTTATACAACTGAATGAACTGCCGTATTCACACACGTTACATGTGTACATGCAACGACGTATGGACGGACGCAGCCATCTGTCTAAGGCTACATACTCTTTTATACAGCTGAATGAACTGCCGTATTCACACACGTTACATGTGTACATGCAACGACGTATGGACGGACGTACCCATCTGTCTAAGGCTACATACTCTTTTATACAGCTGAATGAACTGCCGTATTCACACACGTTACATGTGTACATGCAACGACATATGGACGGACGCACCCCATCTGTCTAAGGCTACATACTCTTTTATACAGCTGAATGAACTGCCGTATTCACACACGTTACATGTGTACATGCAACGACGTATGGACGGACACACACCCATCTGTCTAAGGCTACATACTCTTTTATACAGCTGAATGAACTGCCGTATTCACACACGTTACATGTGTACATGCAACGACGTATGGACGGACGCACCCATCTGTCTAAGGCTACATACTCTTTTATACAGCTGAATGAACTGCCGTATTCACACACGTTACATGTGTACATGCAACGACATATGGACGAATGTACCCATCTGTCTAAGGCTACATACTCTTTTATACAGCTGAATGAACTGCCGTATTCACACACGTTACATGTGTACATGCAACGACATATGGACGAATGTACCCATCTGTCTAAGGCTACATACTCTTTTATACAGCTGAATGAACTGCCGTATTCACACACGTTACATGTGTACATGCAACGACGTATGGACGGACACACACCCATCTGTCTAAGGCCATACTCTTTTATACAGCTGAACTGCCGTATACACACGTTACATGTGTACATGCAACGACGTATGGACGGACGCACACCCATCTGTCTAAGGCTACATACTCTTTTATACAGCTGAATGAACTGCCGTATTCACACACGTTACATGTGTACATGCAACGACATATGGACGGATGCACCCATCTGTCTAAGGCTACATACTCTTTTATACAGCTGAATGAACTGCCGTATTCACACACGTTACATGTGTACATGCAACGACGTATGGACGGACACACACCCATCTGTCTAAGGCTACATACTATTTTATACAACTGAATGAACTGCCGTATTCACACACGTTACATGTGTACATGCAACGACGTATGGACGGACGCAGCCATCTGTCTAAGGCTACATACTCTTTTATACAGCTGAATGAACTGCCGTATTCACACACGTTACATGTGTACATGCAACGACGTATGGACGGACGCACCCATCTGTCTAAGGCTACATACTCTTTTATACAACTGAATGAACTGCCGTATTCACACACGTTACATGTGTACATGCAACGACGTATGGACGGACACACACCCATCTGTCTAAGGCTACATACTCTTTTATACAACTGAATGAACTGCCGTATTCACACACGTTACATGTGTACATGCAACGACGTATGGACGGACGCACACCCATCTGTCTAAGGCTACATACTCTTTTATACAGCTGAATGAACTGCCGTATTCACACACGTTACATGTGTACATGCAACGACATATGGACGGACGCACCCATCTGTCTAAGGCTACATACTCTTTTATACAACTGAATGAACTGCCGTATTCACACACGTTACATGTGTACATGCAACGACATATGGACGGACGCACCCATCTGTCTAAGGCTACATACTCTTTTATACAGCTGAATGAACTGAAGCAATGTGGATTTAACAAAACAGAACAATCTCTTAAACAGTGGCGACAGGATTCTAAGTTGATTACAGATCTCACTTCCTAGCCAATATGCTCTCACGCCTTACAGATGAGAATAAATATCTACTCATCAATCTTGGTCATTCCTTCATTAACTCACACTTGCACACACACGCACGCACGCACATACTCACACACACACACACACTCACACGCATGCACGCGTGCATGAATGCTCACACACGCACAAATCAGATGCTCACACCCAATCTCTGAGATCGTATAAACAGAGTGCATTAATTCACGGGTCATATACCGTGCAGAAACAATCTACCATAAAGAAATGCAATTACCTGCAATTACCTGCAATTACGTGCAGATGCTCTGCTCAAAGCAACATGTTAATTGTCCAATCGAAACTGCAATTAAACACCACTAAACCGCAAACAGATCAATAATATAATTAACAATATCCACGCTACCTTGGTGCAGAATTCATGTACATCAGAAGTAGAAGAGGAAGTGCACAGTTAATGGCCTGGGGACAGTATCACTGACATTCTTATTAGCTCAAAAGCCCAATTTTTATATTTAAAATCAACTTTGCTCCTTAACATTAATCTTTCATGCTGAAAACTGTCGACACCAATAATGCACCATTTTTGCTGGTGTGTCACAGAAACAGTTTCCTTGTTACACAGCGGTGGGTTTTTGCTATTTGAAAAAACACCTCAAATTTAACAAAGGATTTTGTGTAATGATGACTTTTCCTCATGAGCTCATTTTAGTGATCTGATTGGCAGTCCTGATTGGACAGCCAAGAGTGGCAGAGATCGACAGTCCTGATTGTACAGCCAAGAGTGGCAGACATCGACAGTCCTGACTGGACAGCCAAGAGTGGCAGAGATCGACAGTCCTAATTGAACAGCCAAGAGCGGCAGAAATCAACAGTCCTGATTGAACAGCCAAGAGTGGCAGAGATTGACAGTCCTGATTGAACAGCCAAGAGTGGCAGAAATCGACAGTCCTGATTGAACAGCCAAGAGTGGCAGAAATCAACAGTCCTGACTGAACAGCCAAGAGTGGCAGAGATCGACAGTCCTAATTGAACAGCCAAAAGTGACAGAAATCGACAGTCCTGATTGAACAGCCAAGAGTGGCAGAGATCGAAGGTGCTGATTGAACAGCCAAGAGTGGCAGAAATCGACAGTCCTGATTGAACAGCCAAGAGTGGCAGAGATTGTCTGATTATCTTGACAGATGGAGACAACTCGTTGAAAAAGCAGAACAATAATGGGGTAACCCCCCCACCCTGAAGGATTCAGGGAGAAGATGAAAAAACAAAATTAATGCAATTTATTCAGTAACAATTATTTATCTATAACACAAAAATTTATGAGATTATGGTGTTTTATGTAATATAGTGAAAGCTGCAGACAGAAAAAATGCATGGATTCGACACTTAAATAACAGTGTTTGTGCTACCATCATTATAATTTGCTTAGTACACTGTAATTAGTACAATCTTGAAACAGGAATACTGTCTGAGTAACTCTGGTATTATGATTCTTATAATATATCTTACAGTTGGATCGATTCTAGGTAATCTAATCTATGCCAAATGAAATGTCATTGACAGATCTGTGAAAAGCTCTCTTTCCTTGTGGTAATATCCTGTGGTAAGTGAAACCAGATCTTGGTAAACACACAAAAAACTCAACCTTGCTAACTGGATTGCCAATGCATGGGGCTTGGGAAATTTATAATTGGCTGTTCAATCAGGACTGTCAATCTCTGCCACTCTTGGCTGTTCAATCAGGACTGTCGATTTATGCCACTCTTGGCTGTTCAATCAGGACTGTTGATCTCTGCCACTCTTGGCTGTTCAATCAGGACTGTCAATTTCTGCCACTCTTGGCTGTTCAATCAGGCCTGTCGATCTCTGCCACTCTTGGCTGTTCAATCAGGACTATCAATCTCTGCCACTCTTGGCTGTTCAATCAGGACTGTCGATCTCTGCCACTCTTGGCTGTCTAATCAGGACTGTCGATCTCTGCCACTCTTGGCTGTTCAATCAGGACTGTCGATCTCTGCCACTCTTGGCTGTTCAGTCCGGACTGTCGATCTCTGCCACTCTTGGCTGTTCAGTCAGGACTGTCAATCTCTGCCCCCCTTGGCTGTTCAGTCAGGACAGTTGATCTCTGCCACTCAATCAGGACTGTCGATCTCTGCCACTCTTGGCTGTTCAATCAGGACTGTCGATTTCTGCCACTCTTGGCTGTTCAATCAGGACTGTCGATTTCTGCCACTCTTGGCTGTTCAATCAGGCCTGTTGATCTCTGCCACTCTTGGCTGTTCAATCAGGACTGTCGATCTCTGCCACTCTTGGCTGTTCAATCAGGACTGTCGATCTCTGCCACTCTTGGCTGTTCAATCAGGACTGTCGACCTCTGCCTCTCTTGGCTGTTCAGTCAGGTCTGTCGATTTCTGCCACTCTTGACTGTCCAATCAGGACTGTCGATCTCTGCCACTCTTGGCTGTTCAGTCAGGATAGTCGATCTCTGCCACTCTTGGCTGTTCAGTCAGGACTGTCGATCTCTGCCACTCTTGACTGTCCAATCAGGACTGTCGATTTCTGCCACTCTTGGCTGTTCAGTCCGGACTGTCGATCTCTGCCACTCTTGGCTGTTCAGTCAGGACTGTCGATCTCTGCCCCTCTTGGCTGTTCAGTCAGGACTGTCGATCTCTGCCACTCTTGGCTGTTCAATCTGGACTGTCGATCTCTGCCACTCTTGACTGTCCAATCAGGACTGTCGATTTTTGCCACTCTTGGCTGTTCAATCAGGAATGTCGATCTCTGCCACTCTTGGCTGTTCAATCAGGACTGTCGATCTCTGCCACTCTTGGCTGTTCAGTCAGGATTGTCGACCTCTGCCACTCTTGGCTGTTCAGTCAGGACTGTCGATCTCTGCCACTCTTGGTTGTTCAATCAGGACTGTCGATCTCTGCCACTCTTGGCTGTTCAGTTCGGACTGTCGATCTCTGCCACTCTTGGCTGTTCAATCAGGACTGTCGACCTCTGCCACTCTTCGCTGTTCAATCAGGACGGTCGACAGCCAAGAGTGGCAGAGATCAAATTAATGCAATTTATTCATTAAAAATGATTTATCTATAACACAAAAATTAATGAGATTGTGGTGTTTTATGTAATATAGTGAAAGCTAGACAGAAAAAATGCGTGGATTCGACACTTAAATAACATATAATTTCCTTAGTACACTGTAATTAGTACAATCTTGAAACAGGAATACTGTCTGAGTAACTCTGGTATTATGATTCTTATAATATATCTTACAGTTGAATCGATTCTAGGTAATCTAATCTATGCCAAATGAAATGTCATTGACAGATCTGTGAAATGCTCTCTTTCCTTGTGGTAATATCCTGTGGTAAGTGAAACCAGATCTTGGTAAACACACAAAAAACTCAACCTTGCTAACTGGATTGCCAATGCATGGGGCTTGGGAAATTTATAATTCACAGCGAAGAGGACTTCCACGATCCAAATGCGTTGAACCGACACTACTTATTTCACATACTGAACAGACACTATATACACCACATATGCACGCACACACGCACGCACGCACGCATGCATGCACACACATGTCAACCTTCAGGACCGATGACTACAAACTTATACATCTGTACTGAGTAATCACAAGTCATAAAAAATAATGTTTCTGTCATCTGTAACAGCAAGATTCCTGTAAAGAAGGTAGGGATAAAAAGAAGCAATCATGTTTACACCAAATACTCACACCCACACATGGCTTTGTGATTGAATCACTGCAGGGCTTCATTGCAACAGGAGACAATAAGAAAACTACAGCGGCCAACAAAGTGCACCAATGTGTCTGATACTATGTTAGACGTTCTTGTGTGAAGTCCAGCAACATATCTCTGAAGCAAAGTACTTATTTTTATTTTATACTGGAACAGATTACCATGATCACTTTACAGATCTATTAAAAATAAAACAAGCAAGAACACAAGACCATTACATAATATATTATTAAATATCGTTATTGCTTCATCGACATAATTATATTAAAACGTATAAGTCAGAATGATAATTATTATATTCTTAAGGTAAATGTATTTGTTTAAATTCATCCATTCAAAGGAACCTGAAGCCACCTGAAGTATAACATAAAGAAGAATTAATTTACTGAATACCATAAACGCAAGGCATGCTAACAACAAGAACACAGTGCAGCATTTGTTTGGATGAAACAATATTGTTAAAGATGAAAGATACATGCAGACATCAATAATTGGATCAACAAACTCGTCAGGGTCAGTTGATAAGAATCTTTGCACAGATGAGCTAATTTGTTACAACAAATATTTTATGTTCAGAATGCCTGGCCATAAATTAGGTGTGAGATCTCGATACCGTGTAACAGGTTCAAACAAGGACATCACTACTGAGAATAGAAGGAATACCTGTAGAACATGCATGACAGCTAAATTGCATGTTTGCCTAAATGAGTATATTAATAGAAACATGTATGCATGGGTGCATGACAGACAATAACATGATTATAACACCCACACAATAAGATTATACTCAAAATCAATTAAAGATCCATACAATCAGATAATCATTTCTAACAAATCCCAAGAATTTAGGAACTACATTTAAGATTATACTCAAAATCAATTAAAGATCCACACAATCTGATAAGCATATGTAACAAATCCCAAGCATTTAGGAACTACATTGTAGGAGAAGATTTTGATGTAGAATTCGTCCCAAATTGCAATCCTGAAACAACGCTATTCTAGTAGAGAGACACATAATCCTAAAGTAAGCACATGAGCTGTATTTGATGTCTTGGAACACTGTCCAAAGTGGCTTGTGTCTCTGCTGTTATAACCTGTATGATAGGCCTCCTTTATTGTTTCTAACCTGATGGTTCCACAATCTGCTAAGTAGCCACTTTGTGGTGCTTCTACAGCATGATGGAATGTCCTGTTTTAGTGGTGTGTTTACCCACAGCTGTCCTCACCCAAGGACGTTGTAAACACCAGGGCTCACACTGAGTGTCACCAGAGAGTGTGTATGGTGGCTCCAAGGGGATTTGGACAAAAAGGGAATGCTATCCAGCAGCTACATGTGTTGATGGTGATTGATGACTTCTGGGTTGGTGCTTCCTTCCCAAGGGGCTGGAAGGTCTGTGCTAACTAGTCAGAAGGTAGCGGTGGTGTGGGGGAGGGGTGGACACTGATTTAACAACAGTGTATGAGGGAGGGAGGGAGGGATGGAGGGAGGGAGGGAGGGAGGGAGGGAGGGAGGGAGAGGGATGGAGAGGGAGACATAGGGAGGCAAGTGGAGAGAGACAGAGAGAGGAGACAGCAAGTGAGGAAGATGGACAAAGGAGTATGTGTGGTGGAGTGGGAGATATACTGAAAGGAAAAAGGGTACAGAGGGTCAGGGACCAACAAGATGAGCGGCAGAGCGGGAGATAGGTAGAGAGAGGTGGGAAAGTAGGGAGTCAGGTGGAAAATGGGATGAATAGAGGGAGGTGGGTATGAGATGGACAGACAGGGGGGTTGCAACAATAAAACTACCCTATTCGTGCTGGTGGTGAGAATACAAATGAGTGAATCTGACTCAGCTGCTGCTGATGAGAATTCGCAGTAGAAATCAGGTTAACCCTCGATAATAAATCACTGCTATATAGAAATGCAGGTGGAAAGTATTTTTTCAATATCATAGCTATTTTTCATGCAGCTCTTTGCAACATCTGTTTTTTATTGCCAATGCAGCAGAGTTAGCCTTTTAGATGCCAGAAAAGGCATACATCAGTGACAATTGCACCAAGAGGTTTAATCATTATTAGTATTAATGCTGATCTCAAGTATTATCAATGTCATACACATATTAAACAGAATAATCTAAATAATATGACACATTTATAAATATTGACATTGTACTAGGTAATAATAACATATATACATTATTGTACTAGGTAATAACATAGACTTACACATATGGGTACAATTTAGCATATATTACTCTCCAGAATTAGTGGTTTTGAAAAGTTTTAGAATGCATAATATCCTTGTCAGATGAACAAGAATAAACACAAATCCTCAGTGCCCTGGTGCCAACACTGTTGGCTCTGTGTGTCACTTCTCAATCATGGGAATGGGTGTCTGAGTCAAACTAGACCTAATAGACAGCCCAGGGGGGGTGTTTATTCTGCTATTATTAGCAGGAGGTTCACTCAATCAGTTGTATTTAATCCCAGTTTGGTCGTGAGCTTGGGATCAAAACAACGTCAGTTCACTCAATCAGTTGTACTAGTCCCAGTTTGGTCGTGAACGTGGGATCAAAACAACGTCAAAGGAATACATGTATGATAGCAAGCAATAACGTGCCAGTGGCAATGGGTTACCAACTCAATGGGTTACCAACTCAATGGGTTACAAACTCAATGGATTACCAACTCAATAGGTTACCAACTCAATGTTTATGTTTACAAATTCAAACGTTTGGCGGGTGCATCTTTCAAACGGCAAACACTGTTTCCGGCATATTCAATGCAATTTGGCAGGCAGTATACCTTGTACTTCAGCGTGACTACAGGGAGAAGAATTAAGCTTTACAAGTATCCTCAGCAAGACAAACATCATTCAAATCTCTCATTCCACATCCACCTAATGGGTAAGAAAAAACGTTGACAAATGACAGTCTTGCTACATCTGGCTAAAGATTCCCTGGCGACTATGGCCAATAACTACAGTTTGTGACATATTCACGATGAATATGTGTGACAAATTAGTGTGTTATTGACTGATCCACGACACAGATCCTTCATGAGCCGAGGAGTCTGATACATCGATCCCCTGTTACATCACGCTGCAAGGCTCATTTGAAAGCATCACCATATGGTACACCCAAGTCACAATTGAGAAAATAATCCTTCTCTTGTGAAATCATCAATGTAGGAACTTGAGATAATTTTGAAAGGATGAGAATTGAACTGGACACAGACAGTGGTAGAAATATACAAACCAATATTATTTATGCAGTAGTTGCAGTATGGCTGAATACTCCCAAGAGAAGTCGAGATGGTGTTCAAATACATAGGTCTGCCGGGGGGTGAAGTGTAAAGCACTTTGAGCAGTCCTAAGGACTGGATGCCACCCATTGTTTATATAAATCTAAAAACCTATCTTTTTAATGCTGCATACTCTCCTTCTGCAATTCCATCCATCTGTTGATGACCTCTACTCCGTACTTAACAATGAGAATGCCTAATCCTTTGGATTTGCTGCACCAATGACCTCGGATTTTCTGAGGATATTGACACTAAAGAAGTTATTCCATTATTATTAAAAAGATGTTCCTTTCTTTTAATACATTTAACAACATAAAAGCAGTCTGCAATGCAGTTACAGAACTCTTGTCATTTTGTCCAGCGTCCTATTAAACCATCTGACACTCAACATATGGCACCATATGGCCACCGTGAAAAACATGAACTCCTAAACTAGGTATTCATCAGATTAGACTGATATAATGAAATTATCTTTATCTTATCTGCCACACACCAGAGACTATGACGATTTAGCTCAAGAAGAACAAGCAGACATCACTGTGTTGCTATTTTTGAAATCTACTGTAAAAAATGTATTAAACAAAACCTTTTGTATCATTCTGTATGTACATGGATATATAAAATGTTTCATATTAAACCAATTTAATTGTCTACATTGATACCTTGTTAATACAGACACTTACTTGGACACTACAAGTTTTCTGGATAAAACAATCATTCACATAACACAATATATTAACATTTATAAATTATGTTCCTATGAAAAGATGTCCGGATACTGAAATATCTGGATTATCTGGGTCTGGATTCTTGAGGTTCTACTGTGTGCATTCAAGAGTAAGATACGTTGAGATAATTTGTATTGAAAGTTGAGAAAGTACAGATGGAATGGCTTTGCTAAATACACGTGTGTATTCATGTAATCATATATATTTTGAAAGTTTCATAACTGACCTCCAATTGAATTCAAACAATTCTTCTTTGGATGTGAAGTTTAATTTTAATTGAAATCAAAATGGTAAATTTGTGCAACAGGAGAATATAGAACTGTGTATTATGTACCCCAACACAATGCGCCTGAAATCCACTGTGAAACCAAATCCACCAAACTTATGTAGACATCAGCCAGGAATCAATCCTGACTTCCACCTGTAGGACATTTCTCTACCAAGTGACAAATGTGTTTTCTTGCACAGAACTGACTAGGAGACTTAAATCATCCAGGTAATTGTTCTAGCACAATCTTCTTGACAAGACCAGTTTGGGCAGAGTGGCCAAATTATACCTTCAGCAGGGTGCCATGCATTTGTATGGTAGCTGACTGTTGATAGACACTTAGAATGAATAAACCGGTTGTGTATTTGCCAAGCAGCCAAGGTAGAGAGAGCTATTCCAGGAGATAGAACCTTGTGGGTGGACATGTAATTAACTTTGTGCATGCTAAATAGCATTAATCAATTTATTTTCTAGCAGGGGGATTTTCATTACTCTCTATTCTCCTAACCCTGTACATACATGATAATGATCTGGCAAAAGATATTGTATTAATTTTATATGAGAAGATAGTAAGCAACCCTCTCAGAAATTGATCTAAGTTATCCATACATTATTGTCAACTTATCAGGAACATATCAAAATATTTTTTTTGTAAATTATATGTTGATTTACATGATCTGCCAACTAATTGATCAGCCAATGTTACATGATCTGCCATCTAATTGATCAGCCAATGTTACATGATCTGCCGCCTAATTGATCAGCCAATGTTATGTGATCTGCCATCTAATTGATCAGCCAATGTTACATGATCTGCCAACTAATTGATCAGCCAATGTTGCATGATCTGTCATCTAATTGATCAGCCAATGTTACATGATCTGCCACCTAATTGATCAGCCAATGTTACATGATCTGCCATCTAATTGATCAGCCAAAGTTACATGATCTGTCATCTAATTGATCAGCCAATGTTACATGATCTGCCATCTAATTGATCAGCCATTGTTACATGATCTGCCACCTAATTGATCAGCCAATGTTACATGATCTGCCATCTAATTGATCAGCCAATGTTACATGATCTGCCAACTAATTGATCAGCCAATGTTACATGATCTGCCATCTAATTGATCAGCCAATGTTACATGATCTGCCAACTAATTGATCAGCCAATGTTACATGATCTGCCATCTAATTGATCAGCCAATGTTACATGATCTGCCATCTAATTGATCAGCCAATGTTACATGATCTGTCATCTAATTGATCAGCCAATGTTACATGATCTGCCATCTAATTGATCAGCCAATGTTACATGATCTGCCACCTAATTGATCAGCCAATGTTACATGATCTGCCATTTAATTGATCAGCCAATGTTACATGATCTGCCATCTAATTGATCAGCCAATGTTACATGATCTGCCAACTAATTGATCAGCCAATGTTACATGATCTGCCATATAATTGATCAGCCAATGTTACATGATCTGCCACCTAATTGATCAGCCAATGTTACATGATCTGTTATCTAATTGATCAGCCAATGTTACAGAGGCTCTGCTGGTTTAAATGATTTGCAAATTTAAAGGATCTGCTGATATAAATCATTTGCCTGTCTAAATGATCATCCAACCTACAGAATCTGCTGCTAAATGATCAGATAAGATTCATATTTGTTATAAGTGGAGATGAAGGAGGCTGGGGCACCCTTGAGAGGATGTCAAGAGACAGACCAGCGTGGAGAAACTTTGTCGCTGCCCTAAACACAGGTATAATAGGCAGTAAGTAAGTAACTGTCAATGGTCAACTGCAATGATCGTTATCATTGGACATACACATATAGATACATCACAAAGAACTCTAAGAACAAACTAATTTGCAACAGTTAACAATTACTAGTATATTCAATAAGAATGGACTAGACTGAATTATTTAAACACAGTAATTTAGCAAGTGACATAAATGTTTCTACAACATGGCCATAGCCTACACAGCTGTGACCCTACTTCAACCTCAGACCTTCACTGCTGACATATCATGGCAAATGGAATACATCATAACGTGATGATATATACATAGCCATTGCCAAGTGGGCAGCAGTGGTACGTAGTGGAGCTGTTGCCACTGGATCTGTATCTGGGACTGATGGGATGACATCCACACCCACAGCAACAGCCTCCGTTGCCTGGGTTCACGAACAAGTTGGTTCCTGGACAGTGCATTGCATCTCTGCTTTGATGATGTCAGAGCCTATATATATATCTCTCAATAAACCCAATCTAGATCCTAATTATAATAATAGTAATAATAAACTTCTACATATCCTATCCTATATCTTCAGGAATCTGAGCTCAGAAGCAAGGATCATAAAGAAACATTGAACAGGGGCAAGAGTCATCATTAGAGGAATGGATTTCAACCATTTTATGGTAGTTAATTATAACTTCAGATCCCAAGTGATGTTAATAACTCCCTCAGTACGTACTTAGGGTTTATTCCAAATCCCAGAAAATTGCCATAGATCCAAATCATGGACCTTCCACCTGGATACTTTACCCCAGAGTACAAATCCAAACCCTACTTATTTGTTATTAACCTTAGACCATTACCTCATGCGCAAGTAGCCCCTAATTGCTAACTAAACAGAAACCATAGCCGGAAGTCTAGCCTGTTATAATAACTTAAATAAGTTAAATTAACAATTCCAAGAGATGAAAAAATTACTTTAAAACGATAAGAACCATAGGAGCATATCCAAACCATTACAGCTGGTTATGATCCAAATATGAGAGGTCAACTCAGTCAGAATAACAAGTTTATGAGACAAGAAGCTCCTGTAATGGTCAATAACTAGGGCAATGAGTTATGTTCAAGGTTGTCCACTCTTGGCCCCTTTGATCAGTCTGATATGCCAAGCTCTCGTCGGGTCTGACAGGAACTAGCCATGTCTACTTAGGTAAAACCGTCTACTTCAGCTGAGCTGTGGCATAATTATCATCCATTATTATTATGCAAGCTCAGCACTGAACGTTGGCTAATTTATTCCGTGCAAATTCATACATTCCACCGTTGGTTTAGTCAAGCTGCTTGTCCTAAATACCACAGGCAAAGCAGACGGCACAAAAGGCAGTCAAGCAAAATAGAAAAAACAGAAATGTATGAAGGAGGAACACTGCCACTTAATACCCTGTGGCACGTCACATGTTGCAGTGAGTTCTAGACAAAGCTGTGCTGTGTGGCAGTGATTGTGTTCTCTCTGGGTTACAGAGAGGGTCAGGAGGAATCCCCCAGCAGGTGTGCCACTGATAAAGCATTCCTCTGACGTAACAATTGGCAATAATTTTTTATGGAGTTTTACGTTAAAACATGTCGCTGACACTTGCCCAGGCCCATGCATTTTTGCATGGCCGCTCAATATCTATTATACCTAGATGTATACAGCATTGTTCAGCCCCATTTTGAATAATGCATGTGGAAACGATATCAGATGTTAGTTATGGATAGATGGGAAGTAATACAAACAAATTATCCCTCAACTGAGATGGCATATACCTATGAATAGCTCATGGGGATATATCACTAGAGACGAGGAAATTAACAGGATACTTTTTTATATTGAATAAATAAATAACTAAATAAAGAATAGCACAGAGGCATACAATAAGGAAGCCCACTTCTCCCAGAGGATAATTCATTTCTGGATAACAACCGTTTGCCGACTGTGTAAATGTCAGCAGTATGAATATGTACAAAAGGATTAGACATTAGGCTTGCAGCTTGATTTTTAGTGGGGTGTATTTTTTGACATAATCCTCCCCAAAAAACCACCATAAACTGCACCACCTCTGAGCAGAAGTCTTGCCCAGTGGGGAGGAGCGATGGCTGCATATGCAACCATCGCACCCTACCAGCCTATGAGCAAGGCCGTGTATATCTGACACAGCTGGGCCACACATAGATTAACAATTATAGAGTCAGTCTCGATAAGCCAATGATAGTAACAATAACAATAACACTTGTGTAGATGAATCCTCCGAGAGTGAGGCTCTCAGGCTCCATCTGATATCATGAACAGGGACGTGAAAGAATAAGCTGCACAGTAACGGACCGTTGATGATGCAGAAGGGACATAAAATTACAAAACTATAGTTTTTGAGATTTTATGGGAAGCAAAGTAATTTTCACTTTATTTTATTTAGGAAAATGGTAAGTTCTTATATTGTGCAATATTTGTTCTGCGGATCGTTCAAAGCACTTTACACTTCACCGCCGGCAGACCTGATCATTCTAATTCAAAATCAACTCGATTTCTCAGCTATGATGTAACCTACTCATTTATTTATGTCCATTGATGTCTATAACCAAGTACTCATTTGTACAGCTGAGTGAACTAAGGCAACGTAGAGTGAATGGAATGGCTCAAGTTTTTAAATGGCAACACCCACATAGTGTTGGGGATTTGTTTCAGATTTCCTTGTTTAGATCAGAACCTTGGAGTTTTAGGTGACAATTTTTTGATAAATTATTTACACATTCAAACTAAGTTTTTTTAGAAACAGATCACATGTAAACAAACAAGAAATCCTTCTATTATCTCTGCACAGTACTGCCTTGTCAACTCAATGGTGAATATCACCACACTTCTAAATGACAGATGCAACCAATTTACAAACATGTCACTTTCAATTTCTGTCCACATAAGACATGCCAGCCAGTGCGGACAATGAACAACAGGCAGCCAGAGCAATAGCCCTGTTGTAACCATGGAGTGGAGAGCTACAGCCTAGAGACACCGTTTGTTCAAGTTTGTTTCACTAGGGAGATAATGACTAGTCAGCAGATATGTCATTAATGATTGGTGTCCCATCACAAGATGTGAGCCTGGTGTCTATTGAAGCTCGCTGACAGCAACACAAAGCAATATACACTGTTTTTGTATTGACTATGTTTTATAATGTAGATGAGAGAAATGGCATGTTTCATGGTCGTTTATCTACACATATGAGTATGAAATAAAACCATGTACCCAGAGTGTCTGCGCTTGTGAGTGTTGGTGTGTTTGTGCGTACATGTATAATTATGTCCGTCCATGCATGCATACATTTATATACATTTTCTAAGAAAGTTCAACATATAACTGTATGTGTGTATGTACTTACAAGCTCTTACGCACGCATGTGTGTCATAAACATGTAATAAGATTTGTATTTTTGCACATTAAAAATGGCAATTGTACACTCTTTTAAATACAGTAATTTCTGTAATAATGGCTGTAACATGTATTATATATATTTATTATTAGAAATAGGAGATCAAATCCCTAACTTGGTCCACCTACTCTCCAAACGTAACATTTTGCCCTCTTCCCTGTGCTGCAGAAGAAGCATATAATATCATTATAACTCTAACCGAACCCTAATGTTAGGCACACCTCCTAAATCATATCCGAATAATAATGCACAACCAAGCATGAATCAGATACCACAAAATGAAACATATGAAACAAATATCCACTTAACCACGTACAAAACAGTAGGCCTACAAAGTGGTTAGCTAGATGGTCAACATCACAGCAGCATAACACACAGGAAGAAGACAATGATTTGAGCAGCCACAGTAATCATAGCCCTGAGCATAATGACAGGGGATATCAACATCAAACAGAAGGCAATTACCAACATGACATGTTTAAACTGTGACATAAAGACAATGTCTTCCTGTCATCTGTGCTAGGGAGGGCATAAATGAGCACATTGATTTCCAGCGCCATCCCTGTTGGAGTTGGTCCGCAGCTAGCAAGGCAATGCTTGGTCTTGAGGGAGCTTGTTAACTGACAATCTATAACTAACCATTCAGAATTAACAGCAATGCACAGGAACCGAGTCAGGCCAGAGATGGTTCTACAAAACAAGATACGATATCTTGCAAACATGCAGTGGCGAGAAACAATATTTCTGAGGTGTGTGTATGCATGCATGAGTGTGCATGCATGTGTGTATGCATGCATGTGTGTTGGTTAGGGCTCCTGTCATGTATTAATGTAATATTTAAGATCTTCATCTACATTGTTAATAGGATGAACCATTTTGTATAATAAACATTAGACAATTCTATGGGTACCCTGTGGGCAGCATCAGTAGCTGGGGGGAAAACTGCTTTGTTGATATTCATATTTGTAGTGTGTGGATCTATGTAGGCTAACTAATGATTATGAATCACCCTGAATGATATGTGCAGTTGGTTTAATAAGTGTGCATAGTTTTGTTAAAATCTTTGACATAATTTACTTGGTCAGATTAGATAATTTGCAAAACAGTTACACAAAGTTTCTAAAGTGATGGAGCAATGTTCACCATTTGTGATCAACATACAACCAGACCTGGTCAAAAATATGTTATTAGTTTATCCATTGTTTTATCAAAACAAAAGCACACCATTTTCAAAAACAACGCGTTGTAATCAATACTAGATAGGTTTGATTTCAAAATCAGGCGAGAAACAATACATAATACTTTATTGCTATAAATAAACCAGTGTGCATGCACATGTGCAATACACAAAACTGCCATGTTTACTATAGCTATAAGTAAGACTTATTTTCGAGCCACCTGCAGAGCTAAATTCTCCTGGCATAGGTTTATCAATCTGTTCCCTCCGCGTAGGTGTGACTCACTCTGAACAGGAGATCTGGGTGGAAACTGAACCCACCCAGCCCTAAGTGAAACCGCACACTGCATTTTTATTCATAAGACACAAGGGACTAAATCACCTGGATAGTAGCTGACACCTTCAAGTGGTGAAAGACATGAAACATACACCTTGTGAGAGCTCAGACTCAGAGGTATCAAGGCATGTCTGCTGGCCAGTGGAATGATACACTCCTGTAGCAAGTCACATTTTGTAATGCCTTTCAGAATATCGTAATGGCTGTTCACCATGTATTCTGACACAGAAAAATAATTGAAGACTCAGATGTCCAAAAACAAATTGTGGATGACTTCTTTGTAATAGGAAAGTTATAAAGAATATACCCCGGTACACAAAATTACTACCTGTAGACCATAAAATACTCCCAAGAAAATACTACAAGTAAAGAGAATTTGTCCTGCCTACCCTAATGTTTGAAAGTTAGGTCCAATAAATGAAATGTTATTCAGAGAGGCATGAGTTCAGACAAAAACAAAACGTGAGAAACCATCACAGACTAGAACCTTCTTAGAGTTGCTATAACAAGCCCCAATCTACTAAACTGATATCCTATTTCATCAATTCACCACCGTTCTAATGTGGTGGTGAATGGGAAACAATATTTTTAACTAATTCACCTTAAGTGAATGACAAAGAGGAAGAACTAATTCACCATTTTATGGCAGTGTAAATATTTCTTTATTAACTTAACAGGCATTTCAAATTCACACTTACTTGTTTCTGACATTGCAGTAGAAAGCAAATTAACCACTATTTTATAATGCTTCTCCACGGAAACACTACACAAGCCCTTGTACACGCAAGTCCAAAACCAATATCTGTTTTTTTAAACCTGACCTACTCAGTGCTTCCAAGGGACGGCAGGTGTTTGATAAATCCCAGCCTCTTCACCTCTCTTCACCTTGGCATGCACTGCAGACTCATTAACTGACATTTGCATCGCATCTGTGGCGCATCTGTGGTGGACTGAATCCCTGAATGCTGTCATCAAGCCCTGATTTCATATTCAACTTTCATTACAGAGTCTGGTAGCATGGACTCTGCAGACAGTACGCTTTTTACCCGCTGGCACAAATGAATGCAGTAAATTACGAAGGATGTGTAAAACTGTGCAGATATGATACAGCGCCATGTAACTGCGTATCGCTTCCACCCACTTAACGGTCATTGTTTTTGCATAATAAAACACTCAGAAAAGTTTCATGAAAAAGTTCTCAAGACTATCCTTAGGACCTATGTTAAGCAGTAAACAGAATTTAACCCATTCCTTACAAGAGACATTGTCTCGAAGTAATTAGCAACTGGCAATGTAGTACAAAGTATTAATTTCACATATAAAAAGGCAAGTGATAAAAACATTTAATTATTATTTAAATAAATTATTTGATTGATGAGGTAATTTAAAATACATTATTTGATTGATAAGGTAATTTATAGTGTTAATTTAAAACAAAATGTTTTAAGACCATCTCTCATGTCAACCATTCCAAATAAAACAATGACTGCTTATTCTTTCAGATGACACATTTACCTGCCACATGTAACCAAAACATTGGGCGAATCACTGCCAGATATTACAACAATCAACACCACAATTACACCATGGATTTTGCTTAGATAATTTTTACAACACTGTTTAACGTAGATGACTTGTGGTCAATAGCTATGTGAATAAACTGATTAATTTTTGCCTTACACTGACTTCTACTGGCAAACAATCCAACAAAGCTTGCTGAAATAATACCACAGGGTGTAAATTGCTTTTCAAAATAGACTTTACACTGTGAAACTCCTGTTGTCATCTCATCTGTTCCCATTTTTGCACTGACCACAAGTAATCAAGGTATGATTTAATAGAATTACGACCCTTTTTCAGAACAGCACAAAGGTACATGGACAGTTGTCACTGTCTGTCACTCACGGGAAGCATTGACCTTTCCTAGAACATTCCAGGAATACATTTCAGCAAAAGTGGGCAGGTTGTGTTCTACGAAAGCATGTTCCTGATAACGTTTGTTACCGTAGTTCTGTCACCGAGTGAGAGAATGAACCGATCCATCAGTTGACCCATTTACCCATCCTTTTGCAATTCTGTCCACTAGAGGGAGGGGATAGATCACATTCATTTCTGGGTTTACAATGTTTGAACAAAATGTCAGTGATTTTAAAAAAGGTAAAATGTATCGGACAAACAATGTTTTCAGTCACACTTAAAATCTTAAAAAATGATTGTTTTTCTGTACTGTTCATTTCTGGACACCTATTATTTTTACGTGTCCATAATGACTATGTTTTCGGACGCCAAAAATTATTTTGTGTACGGTATGTTTTCGGACAGCTGAAAATGTATTTATTTTTAGGTGTACGTACAGTCATCACGCTATCCACTTTTGAAAATTGTTTGTCCACTAATAAAATAGTCATGAACAGGAAGAACGAGTTTGACCACTGACACAACTGTCAGAACAAGGAACATTATTTTGGCCACTGACAAAACAATCTAACAAACATTGTCAGAAACACATGTTCCCAGAACACCACATGTGCACTTCTGCCAAAGTGTATTCCTGAAATATTCTAGTAATAGTCAATATTTTTTAAACACAGAAAATTATTTCGACCACCGACATAGTAGTCATTAACAGGGAAATGGACACATTTACACACTATCACACTTTTGCATTGAACTTGTTTTACTGCCTTGTTGCAGGTTAGCAGCAAACGAATGTGTAAGTGATGGATGGATCACTTGTGTACAAAGACACAAACTCCTTTGTCTGGGTGATAAATGGCAGACAGCTTCTTCCATGCTGATGTCACAAAAGTATGCAAAATAAAAATGTTTTTTTTTATTAAAACTGAACCGTAACATTGCGCAGAGAGCAAAATTGCTTGACTCACATTTGCAAATTTTCAATGGAAAAAATAATACAGTAAATCTTTGCTTGATGGTCACCTCTGTAATACAGCCACCTCGCAATTATGGTCACCATAGAATAGTCCCACATTAGTCCTGTAACAGTAAAGTACAGAAGATTAGTCCCGTTAATAAGGTCACCTCGCTATTCAGGTCACTTGTGTCCAGTCTCGGGGCTGACCTTAATACTGAGGTTCCCTTGTAGCTGTCTAACATGAGAGAGGAAAACAGACAGATAAAAGAATAATTTGTAATTATTTTGCTATACCAATGTCTTCGAGCTACATTACCGGATATTTCCCACCTGCTGGAAAAAGCACAAGCTGTCAGTCAAAATGTCACTTTGTTCCTGTTATTGGGATATTGCATACGCATTTGTGATTAATGCTAAGCTGACATTGATCTGACAGGAAAGAAGGCAATAAGTCTCTGATCAAAGACAACCAAGGCGAATCTATGTGTGCTATAAATATCAACATGGCCCAAACAGATATAACACACATATTTTTTTATCAATGTGCATGTACACCTTTAGTAGTAATGAGAAAGTCGACAACCCTACTTAAGTTGTTGAAAGCATACTCCCAAACAGTGATTTGTAAATACTTCTTCTTATAGATCGGGTCACTGTTTGTTGGAACAAACTTCCTGAAGAAATACTGTCAGCACAACACTAAATATAATATAGCTTTATGAAGAACAGAAACGACCTTGTATGACCTTGTATAGTAAGTAATTTTACTACGTAGTTATTATAATATTACTAATGAAGATTGGTTTCATGTCAGATGTATCAAAGGTGTACTTCAACTGCGAAAAAACTACTTACACTACATCCAGTACTGGACACAAGTACTGGACACAAGACCCCTTGAGTCAACGTCCATGTTGGTCAGTCAATGTATCTGTGTGTTGTACCACATCAAAGCTAATATTGACCTTCCATTAATCTCAAGGTACATGTTTGCTGTCACCGAAGCACAAAGAAAACATGATTCAGAATATTGTTTCTATTTGCATTAACACCTTTAGTTTACATAGCCATCAAGGCCAACTACAACTGAGTTTGGAAACGTGGTTGTCTAATGGTTCACTTATTGGGCGATTCTATACGTGTTGTGTCATGTCCTATGGGACATCCAGAGGTTATTTTTAATTTTTAGAACACACAACCATGCAAACACCAGCTGTTATGTCACTAACCGAGAGTCCTCCCATATGATAACTTATCCCTATTGCCATCAGTGCTCAGTAACTTCTTGTGAAAATTTAAAAAGTGGTGTCATACGGGACGCAGAGAATAAGCAATTTTTTTGGTCAACATATTAAGTTAGATAATTCTGTGAGTTGATGATGAAAACATTCTTAATACTTGATCTTAATTAGTCAGATGTTGTTTCATTATAATGTAAGTTTTTTTACCGTGTTAACAAAATGTTGTATCCGAAAAGAAAAAGTATCATATGGACAGCCAAAAAGTGTTGTACGGGACATCTCTGAATAACATCACAGTTAACACTTGAAATCATTCTAATCATCATTTTTATTAAAAATAAGCTGAAAGTATGTCACAGATATACAGGACTTTAATTCAGCATTTGTATATAATGATTTTACTTAACATAATTTATCATAATTAACAATGTGATGTACGGGACAAATTATGTTGTGCAGGATGAATTGTGTCGTATGGGACAACGTAAACTGTTATTAAATATATGGATAAGCTCCAGGTCTACAAAAGCAGCAGTGTAAATGTCCAATAAAATCATATAAGTATGTATTTTCCAATTAGGCCTAATTTCAACAACCAGACAGCCTACTGTTGCAGGTTCAAATTTCAGTCTACCATAAAGTCTTGGTTTAATTTCAGTATTTGGTAAATAGAGACAGGTTATGGGGTGAAACACCTCTATTTTCTTAATGTCATTGCATAGGCAGTCATTTGACATGCAATGAAAATGTGCAGATTCTGACAGAAAACACTGATTAATTTTTTCACTGTAACTTTTGGGCCGATCTTCCACAGAATGGCACTTGCAGGGTAGAACATTGTGTCCGTTAGAGGTAGCTATTGGAATGAAATACTTGCCTCATCTATACCTGACATATACTTTAGTTCTTCACCTGTGATGTTGATCACTTCACCAGGAAACTGTTCACCGTGGTAAATACATCACATCAATCACTAACTATAGAATACTTGCAGGTTCCTCTGCGAAGTGCTTTCAAATGAATTCAAACTGGTATTTTACTGATTGAACGTGAAGAAGCTACATCATTGACTTTTAAAATATGAAGCCACCTGTTATTTTAGTATGAAATCAAACAGTTAGGGCAAACTTAAGATGAGCTATGCCTAAAGAAAAGATGCCAAAACTGTGATGTGTCGTACGGGACAATTTTCAAATATGAATTAAATATTATCTAATTAAAACAATATTTTGTGACTAATTTATTTTATAACTTATAGGTTGAATTTAGAGAATTTTATGTAAAAAAAATTTGCATGGAAAGTAACATTATGAAAACTTTCAGCCTTGTGTGTGTCATACGGGACATGGGACTAAATTAATTAACAATTAACACACTTCACATCCATACTACACTGTACTAAAGTTAATGTTGTATGTACATTGGATATACCCCTAATGAATTGACATATAGCACCTAGTTACTTTAAAAAGCTCACTTAAACAAAAAATTAATTAATGGAAGTCAGATTCAAAAAATGTCTGAAAAAATAAAAAATATTTATGGTTCTTCAAAATTGTCTAAAAACACCATGTAATTTTTTTTCATAAAAAACAAATTGTCCCAATCACTTAATATATATCTGAGCACATGAATCACCTATATCATCAGGAATTTTCAAATTTAGCATGTAAGGACACCTTTCTATGGAATCGCCCTATTTAGTACTATGATGGTATTTTTGCTTATACACTGTAATGTGATTAAATTATACAGTTAGTCATATATATATATATAAATAGACAGACAAGTGAGACAACCCTTCACATTAGGATAGAACATGTTCTGAATAAATTCCTGACTTTGACGAATTTGACATCAAATGTTATGTTAAATTTATAATACATGTAATTTGGATCCAGAATTACACTATCCTGGAACCAAACATAATTAAGATACTCACTGATGAGCCAAGATATTCTCACAGATTTGTTCTTGCAATTAATAATTTTGTGTGATCAATATAACCTGACATCAGTGTGGTACGCATGGAATTATGTTACCATAGTGTACAACCCTGACCCCAGTGGAAATAAGTCACAATATCTTTACAGTTTATCCTAGGTTATAAAACAACACCATTTATCATGTTATCAATCATATCTTAATCATACACAAACGTTATGCAAATTAATGTATTTATATCTTCAACGTAATACACTAAATCAAATCCAAGTACATCAACTGGGAGTAATGTTAGACAGCAAAAATTTCCGAGAAATATTTCACCAGTCATAATGTCACATAAAGGTGTAACTTGGTGACTCACCTAGCACTACAAAAAGTCCTTCCACCCAAATGGTTGGGTTTCTGGAAAAGCTCGCAATAAATGCATATGGCTGCCAATCACCACTTCTCTGCTTTCATTTGGCTAAATCTACTGTAAGTTCTTGCTCAATAAAAATTTATTAGCTCACGTGAACAATGACAAAATTATGCACGCAGTGATTTCTGTTGCGCCATAGAAAGTTCCATCGATTGGGCCATTCAATAGATGCACCAGTGACAAATCACTGTGACACAGGGACAGCTATTGCAATCAATAAGGTACGGACACACAAATGTATATATATTATTATGTCATAAGATTATGTCATAATAAGGGTCGGGAGACTCATACCAAGACTAAAAATTAATATAGTCGCTATCATAGAAATATTATATACATATATTGGTATATAATTATACATTTTTAATTACTTCACTTTCAACTACATTCACTTTTGAAAGTGTTGGTAATTTGACTTTTCTGGGAAGTATTTAGCCACACTGTAATAATTTTTTTTTTTTTTTACATATATCCACCCCTGTCTATATCCAGGTACTCACTTCTACAACTGAGCAAACTGAAGCAATGTGGAGTGAACAAAATTACCCAATCTTCCAAATAGCAGGAGGAGGATTAGATCTAACTGTGATCCATTCAGTTGGAAGTCCAATAAATGGCCTTGTAACTACTTTGCTATGACGCTCCACAATGCTACAATAGCTTACCTCCTAATGCATAAGTAAATTATGTTTGAGATCATCAATGGACTGAACAAAAACAGTAAAATGTACCCTAGACACTGGTAGATATTTGTGTATGATTAGTATTGGTGCAGCAACTGCAAAGTGGCTGAATTCTTCCTAGTGAATGACATTAAGGTGGTGCTTAAATGAACAGGTCTGCCAGGGCGTGAAGTATAAAGTGCTTTGAACGGTGCCAAGGACAGGATACTGCAATACATAAGAACTTACCTTTACATGTTTACACTGTATTAGAACCTACACCAAATGACATTAGATTAGAAAATTATATCCCAACCCTGCTACAGTATCTTGATTAGTTTCTGTACACACCTGCAATAGGAAACAGACATAATATTTTCTGTCCACAACATCTTTTACTGTTAACAAATCACAAACAGAATTTTTTTTTGACTTACCTCATTTTTATAGAATCCGATGTGCTTGTCAGAGACGTAGACTTTTGGATGATATTTTCATGATAGAAATGTTCACCTTCCTCTACAGGCATGGTGGCCACTCAACACTGCTCGCTGCGTGCTTGTCTCTTTGGTTGACTGTCAGTGTCGAATGCCCATCTAGCAAGACACAAACAAGCATCACTCACTCATCAGAGTCTTCACAATGAATGCACAAGACATGCTTTACATAGACAAGCCCACTAGACAATCACTCCATGTCCAGATGCGTTATCGCATTACCACCAGGTTGATATCGCTCCCACACGCTTTCTGGTGTCTGCTGCAGATATCACAACACGCACTCTCCCAGCAGGAGATACTGGGTGAAGCTGTGCGATATCTTACTGGCTCCCCCCGCCGCGACAGTCACCTGTATGACTTCTCTGCGCAAGGCTCGATGCTAATACATGCCTTCGTGAGATGTCCACACCTTGGCGCAGTATAAACACATCATGCTCAGGTTCTATGACAGATAATCCCTTTCACAAGAGTGTCAATCACTCGTGGAATCCAGTACACTGAGAACCACCGGCGGTGTCAATAATACATCCCAGTGGTAGTCAATTGACAGCTAAAGTAAACGTTCGCTGACCACACAGATGTATATGTCCCCAGCTGACCAGTTGCGTCAAGTTAATTACATATGTCTGCTACTGCCACGGAATGCCAAGGTGTATGCAGCCAGTGGTATTGGTCGGAGCCTCTAACATGATTGCTGCGATAGTCTGCCAATCAATGCCTGGCTGGCTACGCTGCTGTAGGCTTTATAACGGTTACGGCAGGTCTAGAAGCTTTGCTGGGCGGCTAGCTAAGGTTGGGATGTATGGTGGTGCCATCTAGGGGATATGAGGAGAGCCTGGGAGGTTGTACACAGTATAATTATATGGTAGTCTTTTTGTTGTGGGTGGTTTATGTGTGTCTGTGGTGGAAGTGGGGTAGGGATGGAGTATGGACGGTGGGTGCAGGTGCCTCTGTGCATGCATGTGTGCGTGCATTGCCATGCATGCATGTCTCTGTGCATCAGTGAGTGCGTACAGTGAGTTTGACGTGCCATTGAGCTCTGGATATGAGAGTTTTGGTGCCATAGAAGTCTTTATTTACTATTACATGTACAGTAATTCTATTGACTGTGTACCGTGATTGTGTACAGGATCTCAGCAACTGTGTGGACAGATGAAAATGTATCTAGGTGTGCAGACAGGTGTCTATATGCATGCATGTCAGCACACATACATGCACACAGACGTCACTGCCACAAGCCCGCACGCAAACACACATACACATACTTACACATACTGCAGCCAACAGATTCCTTCTCGAGGCAAACATTATCATCACCTATTAATTGAGCACAATTAGACCCACAATTCCTGTACCACCTATACACCCCAAAGATACACAACCCCAATATATCCCACACCGTCCACTGCCAATGTCCACTGCCACTATGACCATCCACCACTTCACCACAGCAGGTATAATACACAAGCTCATCATGGGCTTATAAATGCTGATGTTTTGCACACCTACATCATTCTGGATGCTTATCTAGGGTGACCTTACTGACACTGATGATTGGTTAGTGGTTAGTTGAAGCAGCCAGGCATTTAATAAGGTGCCTGATGTCTGGGCCTCATGTTACATCCTACTTACTGGTGGAGCTGGCCTGGAAGTGTAAACTCTACACCTTTAGCTTTGCTCTCTCTCTCTCTCTCTCTCTCTCTCTCTCTCTCTCTCTCTCTCTCTCTCTCTCTCTCTCTCTCTCTCTCTCTCTCTCTCTCTCTCTCTCTCTCTCTCACTCTCTCTCTCCATCCCTTGCTTTACCTACCCCAATAAACTATTAGTATTTCATTCAGATGCAGGTAAACGTATGATATTTAGCATATATATGTATATATATATATATATATAATTCTTCTTGCATACACATATATATATATGTATATATTGACATAAATAAGTATATTTTAAATATAACAAACTGTTGTTTCATATATATACACCTGTATATATATGTATATATATATATACACAGATATATATACAGGCGTATATATATTTATATGCAACAACAATTTGTTATATTTAAAATATATTTATGTCAACGTCAATAAATCCAGCTGTGTTACTGTACATTTATTTGTGTATTTTTAGTCAACTCTACAACTTACATTAATAGTTTATAGTGTTTTTTCAAATAATTTTATTTGTATAGTGCATTAATCCACCAAGATGGAGTTAGCACTGTACTAGAAAGATATTATTGTTATACTGTTATGGTGATTCAATCAAACAGAGATGAGAATGCTGTGATGAATTGCTGGGGTATCATTGCTAGAAAGAAGACACAATGGAGATACAGTGACACCTCACTATTAAGGGCACCCTTGGGACTGGACAAAGGTGACCTGAATAGCAAGGTGGCTGTATTACTGAGGTGACCGTAAAGTGAGGTTTGACTGTATAAGGAAGGAGATAGGTGTGTGTAACAGATAAACTAAGAAAGATCAGATTGTGGTGGTTTGGACATGTGGTACAGAGACAGGAAGATGATGTGTTCAAGAAGACATGGAGGCTGCTGGTGGGGAGGGCAGACACAGCAGGGGACGGCAATGGGTACGAATGAGGGACGTAGTGAGGAGAGACATGGAGGTGGCAGAGGTCGTGGAGGAGAACACAACGCACATGGCATCCTGGTCAGGAGAGACATGGAGGTGACAGAGGTCATGGTGGAAGACACAAAGCACATGGCATTGTGGTCAGGAGAGACATGGAGGTGACAGAGGTTGTGGAGGAGGATGCAATGGACAGGGCGTCATGGCAAATTAGAATCTGAGCTGTCACTTCTAATTAGGAATATACGGGTCGAAACATGATGATGAAAGGTGTGACATTTAAGACAGCTGCTATCTGACTCCTGCCTGACATTTGCAATTCAATTTGTTTTGTGTGAATACGTATTAGTCCAGAATATAGTATACTCTTTGACACCTATTTTGCAGCATATATTCTTGTCTTTCTTTCCAGGAAGACATCACACAAAGTTGTAGAATAATTAATTTCTTAATCTAGTTAAATGTGATATGGTACAAACAATATGTCTGGTATATTCAAATATTTCGAGCACCTAAATGCATTGTAATGAGCCGGAATAAAATGTATACACTGACCTTTCTGTTACCTGTTTAATTTGAATGTATCAGGACAAATATCATGTTTCACTGCAAATGGATCAGAACATGTGTGATAACAATGGTTTCTCAATACATCACGTTTCAGTTGTCAAGATGTTTTAAAAGATAAAGTTTATAAATTATACTAGAATTAACATGACTACTTTGCAACTTTAAAATGAGGTTGTATGTTTTACTACCTAGAGTCAGCCAATGGTTGGTAATTATTAGCAGGAAATTCACTAAACGAGTCTTGAATGTGTGAACACACCAAACATCAAAGGGCTAGCTACAAATATCGTCATTAGAGCGTGTTGTGAATTTGAATGTTTTGTTTACAATTTTAACATTTTACAGTGAAAACATTCAAACTACAAACATATTCAAAAAAATTGGTAATACCTTAGAGGCCGTATCCGCAATAACACATTAATTTTTGTCAATGCAGTCTCATAAAGTACAGAAAATATAAATGAATACTTTTTCTCAGGAAAAGATTATGCAAAAATAAGCAGAGCTCTATTTACCATAACAAAGTAACAACTATTGTCATGACAATGATTTGTTTCTGATTGTCAAGAATGCATTTATTCAAGCTTTTAAACATCCATGTCACGCAACACTCCATTGTAAGTTTTTGTAACACTAGACTTAATTACATGTATTCATGCAATGCTTTATATTTTTAATTACAAATATTCATGCAATGCTTTATATTTTTAATTACGAGTATTCAAGCAAGGCTTGATATTTTAGAACCAATCACAATAAATTTTATTATTTATATTATTCTGTATAGTCACAGTGAGTTAGTATATCAAAGACAACATTATTAATATAAATTATGACACGGGACAATACCAACAAACAATACTTCATCTATTCAATAACACAAATAATTTTTATAATAATAACCTTGTATGGTTTCATATACATACAGCTTTATCCAGACAGAGTCGATTCTGAAACACTATGACATTTCACTCAGTCGCAGTGCAATAATACTAAACAACAAATGATTAATTAAATATATTAGTATTAATTTATTCCAGACACATGGACAGTTCATAAAAACAGTGACACACAGTTCCAGTAAATCAATAAACAGGCAATAAAAGTAATAAAATGTGGAATACTTCTCTTTATTTTGGAGACAGTTTGTTCTACAGATGTGGAGCCGATTCATCAAACAAGAACATGACTGAAGAAACCACCACACCTGTTTCTACTAATTGTACATGGGAAGGTCTTTGGGAACAACTTCCTGCTTTTCACATCGCTCCAATTCATTTACGTCCACTAAAATAAGGTTTTATACATAACACGTGTTAAAAGCAACTGTTACTGGTGTTTACTCTTCTTAAATATGTACACAAATGTACACCAACTTTATGTACAAACCAGCTCCAAGTACACCTATTTATCAATGAGTACTAACTGGTACATAGTACTACATACACATAGTACATTAGTAGATAGTACCGACCTACATTTGTGCATTTGTGTGTGTAGTATGTACACTAGCTTGATCAAAATTTAAATGATTTTAGTTGGTATCATTATATAATTTAATCAACTTACACATGTGTATATATACATACATGTTCAGATCCAGATACTAAATATGACCAATGCGCCATGCATCATGTTTTGTATCAATGACATCACATACAGCAGTAATATAAACATGGCACAACCACTTGTGTATGTGAATAGATGTGTACATCAATGTATGTGTGTAGATAAAGGTAGGTCATAAATGTTACCTAATGACTGGCTACTTTACACGGCATTTCATCAAGTCATTCCTTACCACAGTACCATCGTTATAAATTTCAATAATACTGGTTATATACTGCCGCTATTAAACGAACAGGATTGCCTTCTAGTAAACTGAATGGCAGCATTGTTAAACAAGTAATTAATGAGATACGTGGACAAACTACTCGAGGAAAGGGTTAATATTTTCCAAGGAGTGTAACTGTGTTTCGGCGTTTGGCTGCAGACAGCAGACAGACAGAGTTTTTCTGACTGTGTTTAAGAAGAGTGACAACAGGCATAATTTGTAGTGCACACACTGACAATGCCCACATGAGAAGTGTCATTACATTGTGTAGCCATGTGACAAAGTTGTGCTACCACACTGGCACTGTCTGGGCTTGGTACACTGTTTTTATTAGTACACCGTTATTATCAATGTGGTCTTGTCGTGATTTGACAGGGACATTTTATACGGTCAGGAAATAGAAGTCATGCTCTTATTCTGTGTCTGATTGAAAAGTGCACTCAATCAGGTTAAAATGTATTGATACCAACCAAAATCATAAAAATGTTTAAGGGTAATAACAGAGGTGCAAGAAAGTGATGGCATACCAAGATGGGTGGGTGCACAGTAAATGGACATTGAACACCAGAATTCAAAACTGATTTTAAATATAATAATACTGTAACTTAGAAATTGTACATTTTATCAGTATGCATTATTAATTGGCAACTGTTCTGCCGAGTCTTAAATAAACACTTGGTTCAGAACATTAAAAACGTAACTGGAAGCCCCAAGGCCTGCCTGATTTATTATTTAATCAGAATAAACAAGGTTATTTTCTAACATACCCAAATAAACAAGGTTAATTTGTTAATGTAGCCGAACTCCCCAAGCCTGCCTGATTAATTATAATTATGATAACATACTGTATACACACGACATGGCAGGGAACCTTACAAATTGATAAATCCCAATAACATCTCCCTAGAATATTGATGAAGACCCTCAAGATGAGACTATCACTGATAAACATGTTTACGCAATGCAACAAGACAACACCAGATATGGGAGAAATGTGGCCAGAATAACCTTCTGATATTTATTTATTATTCACCAGATAATTGGATGAGTTATTAGCTTAACACACAATACAATCAAATGTGGGCCATTTGAGGTCTTAAACATTGCCCCATTTATTTTACCTATACATTCTAAAAACAAGGCCCACATTATAGAATACCATATTTTAATTATGGTAATACACCAGAACTATTAAAAAGACGCCTCCCAGACATTTAGACGATTAAAACTACTAACTATTACCACATCCTAGAGAGAGGTGGGGCCATTCCGCCACACCGTTTATTAGTCCTACTTTAATTACCGCCCTAAAAACCCTGCATACACACTTATAGGAGGAACATTTTTATGAACCTACCTGTTCTGGGAATCCGCACTTATTCAAGTCTAAATGAGTCGTACAGATGTGGTAATGTCAGCATACTCTGTATGAGGCAGATACCAACATCCGAGCAGAATCTCACAGCGACTCTGAAACCAAGGTGTCGTATATGTCGATCGATTCAACCGAATAACATAGAATTTGATTCTTACCAAGACCGAGTCAACTAGCTACGACTGCAGGCGTTAACCGTAACCAGCCATACAGGAGCCGTCGTTAAGCATTTTCATTACGTCTGTAGCCATAGGTGGTACGACACCTGCTCAATGCATATATAACCTCATTACTGGGATAACGGTGGCAATATATCTATAGTTCAAGAACATGCCATGTGATGGTGCCACATGCAGACAGAGCGAGGTTGAAATATTTGAATTGACAGTTAAGACCTACCGGTGGAATAATGTCAGTTTCCATTGGTAGGTAGGTATGTTTTATTATTTTCTTTTATTATTTTATTTAGATGTTCTTATATTATTTTCCAGGGAGTAAATCTTTCTTTTACAATTATGCAAATAATTGTTTTTCCTTAAATTATTTGTATTTTTTGTTTTTCTAGAGTCGGTTGTGTACTTAGGTCTTAGGTGATTTACTCCAAACAGCCCAAACTTGAGCTAACGCAGGAGTTGTATGGTGCTTGTTTGTGCGCATGCGTTGTGGGTAGTTTGTTTGTTTTATAGGCACTTTAGATGATTGGGTGTGGTGAAAGGGAGGTTGATGATCGCTGTTTGAAACGCTATGGGGCTTTCTAGTTCAGTAATCAGTGGTGGAATCATATTCCAGATTCGAACTGCTCGAGGGTAGAAAGAGAACACTGCTGCATTGATGCAGCACGGTTTTTGGTAGGGGTGTGATGTTGATTATGTTATTTAATATTTTGTAAAATGTACTGAAAACAGAAATGCTATTTTGGTCTTGGTTTTGGTTGAGTACTGACCAAAACTAGGTTGTTAGTCGTGTATTAAGGCTCGTCTGAATTTCTATGGCTTTGCAATGTTGACTATTGCATCTGGTAGAGAATTCCAATCTTTTATTGTTTGGGGAAATAGGAAAATTTATAACAGTTCTTGCTGGTGTGGACAGTGTTGAATGCTTTGCTATTTAGATGCTGTGATAGGCCTTGTACTGGCTGGAGGAGGTTTTTGACAGGCAAGAACAGGTGACCATAGATGGCTTTGTGGAATATGGTGAGACGTCTGTTTGTTCGTCTGTTTGTTAGTTGTTCTAGGTTTATTTTTTAAACATTTCTGACATGCCAGTTTCTCTGGATGTACAGTCATTAAGGCAAAAACGAGCTGCCCATCTTTGGACCATTTCTATTTTGTTGATGAGGACCTGGGTGTGGGTCCCACACGGATGATGAGTATTCTAAGAGTGGTCAGACAAGGGTTGTATAGACAGTTGTTTTGATGTTTTGGGGGCACATGTAGAGATTGCGTCTGATAAATGTTAGGGTACCGTTTGCTGAGGCTGTCATCTGATGGATGTGTTCCTTCCAGGTGAGATCTTTGGTGATACATACTCCTAGATACGGATGACTGTCAGTTTCCTGTAGTGTTGCGTTTCCTAGAGTATAATTAAAATGTTTTGTTTCTTGCTTGGGTCAGTCTCATCACAAAACTTTTTTTGGGGTTAAATTTCACAATTGCTATCGAGGTCTGTTCTGTGTGTTCCTATGAGGTCTGTCTTTAGTGCTATTAGGACTTCTCCTTTTGAGTTGTCAAAGTCTCTGTCTTTTCGAATGATTGAATAATTGGAGGGGAACAATTCACTGCTGTCAACTGAGCTGTCTAGGTGTGTGTCAGTGCCCATAATTATGTTAGGGTTGTAATCTTCAATGCACGTGGCAAGGTCCGAAACTTTGCTCCTGATATTACATAAGTTTATTACCATGGTTTTCAGGGATTGTCTCTTAGTAGGTGTTTTCTGAGTGTATTTCTTAGTTCTTGTTCTACATGGTCTAGTACTATTCGAGTTACTGCTTGTGTTATTATTCCTTTGTTTGTATGGAGAAGAAGTGGCTAGAGGTGGGCTTAGTGGTTCACTGCACTCAGATGTGAACATGTCCGACAAGATAGAGAAGCTGTTTGTTAGCTCTATAGTTGAGTTTGAAAAAAGTGAAATTGCGAAATTAGGAATGCCGCACTGGCAGCAAATCCATGAGACTTGGGTGTTTTTGAGGGCATTATATGCAAATGTCGACATTCCCATGCAATCTACATGGTACCATGAATTACAATGATCACAGTATGTCGCTCGCTGGTCCCATCTTGCTGCTTTTTTGCAGATGGCACAAGGGAATTTGGGATTGTATGGACCTGGGTTTGGGCTAAGAATCATGCATGAAGATTAAGATGGCAAAGCATGTTGGATGTTTTTGGTTTAAGGATGCTACCTTGTAAAAGTTTTTTGATTTCCATCCTGTTATGGTGTTTGTGGATGCTGGGAAGTACTTGTAATCAACGTCTGGGGACATAAGTAGAGATTGCTGAGGATTGGCAGTTCTAGTCAAACTCTCACCATGGTTTTTCCAGTTCTTCTATTCTATCCTACGTGTTAGTCCACATAGCAGTAGTAAACAGATGGCGCAACTGTTCATCTTGGATTTGAATGTGGTAATTACAATATAAATAAAATCTCAACATTGAAGTATATAATCACAGTAATTATATAATCACAGTCGATATAGTCACAGTAGTCTTCAGTGTAAAATTGCAGTAGCTGTAAATCACAATTCTTATCAATATAAAGCTGCTGTAAAATATTACATAAAAATCAAGTTGGTAAAAACGTAAAAGTAATGAAAATAATTATTGCTCTAATAAAAGTTGAGTATCTGCGTTTTTTACAGGCTGCAGTATTTTTTAAATCTAAGACTAAAGGAGAGCATCCGATTTTGTTACAAGAAGCTTTGTGCAGTGCAATTGAAATCTAGGTCTTCGCCCTGGATGGGAGCCCCAGGACGATACTGGATAAAGAGCGTCTTGGTGAAAGGCCTGTTAGTAGACAGTTTATTGTATACTGTGTTTACATTTGGATTTTAATTGATTACTGACAGCCTATAATTTGGACTTTTAATTTATGTAAATAAAGTATATAGTTTATGGCAATAGGTAACGCACGTTAAGTCTGAGAGAATGCACTGTATGTTGAGTTATTTTGGAGTGGTTTTGGTTTCGTGCACTTTATGTATTTTGTTTAGTAGTTCGCTATCTTGTTTGAAACTTTGGGCTGGTTGTTACGCAAATTTAATTTTGGAAAACGTGGCTTTGGGGCGATTCATTGCAAATGTTGTCTTATTTAGGTATTGTAGTAGTAATACTTATACACATCTGTAAGTTTGTATTAATAATTTTTTCTTCAAAATGTGTGTTATGATTAATAAACGAAGTGGTAAACAAAGGATACTACGACACCTGACGTATGGGAACCCATTGGTAGCAGGCCTTATCAAAAATGCTGGTGATCTCTCCTGTCTGCCCAAGCCAAGTCAAGCCAGCTCACCAAAGACAGCGATGATGATAATGACCCAGGCCAGGGTAATAAATTAATTTGGTTAATTCACTAAGTAATAATACAACTCATCATTTTTATAAGTATTTCTGTTAAATTGCATTTTCTCTTTTTACTAATCTTAATTAATTTATATTACCATATTTGTAGAATGGAGGGAACAATTAAAAAAATTTAGTTGTCTGCATGCTCCTTAATTCCTGAACTCTAAACTGAGAGTTTGTGCTCCAAAATGTGTACACTAATCCAGCCGTATGTATATTTACCTTAACCAATGTCTTTTACCATCCAGTCCACTCCCAAATATGACAAATGATGTACCCTAAATATTACGGTCTGCATGATAAGCAGTAATTACAACTAAATGTAGAACAGCAGGAAATTAAAATGACTCCACCTCCATTGAACTGCAGGTAATTTTCTCTCCCTATTGTTTTACTGCACGCATCATTAGGCGTCCACTCATGCATGACCTGATTTGAGGTTGTTAACATAACTGTCTGGGTCACTGACATATCAGAGTGGCTTCATTTTGGTTGTGTTTGACATAGAGAATGGAGTGCACAGCATTTAAACCCTTTTGGGATTTCATACTTCCCGTGTATAAACACCATAATGGACCTACCAGTCCACGATTGATCTTGTCGGTATCTTAATAAAAATGATGATTTTATCAATTATATTAACAATAAGTTTATTTGCTTTGCAGCCAAGGAGGCTGAATGGTACAATAGGTACACATTATAATTTGATAAAACAATTAAATAAAGTACATGAATAAAGCACTGAATTGGATATAAAATATAAATGAAAATAATAAAAATTTCATATAAATTAGTAAATAAAATTAACTACAATTAAGTCCACTGTTAATGACACTTTGTAGAATATTATAAATGAGTTTGTGGTTACTGCCAGTGATAAAATGCATAGGTTGACAGTTCTTAAAATATTTGGTTTTACTTTGAGGAACCATATACACAGATGCATTGTGGGTTGCATAAGGAGATATCGAGAGGGTGTAATTTGTGGTTAGGCTTTTGTAAGTTTTTGAACAAAGTTCTGTATAAGGCATCCTTTTGACAGTTTCTCCATATATCAGTATGTTAAGTTGATAATGTGTTCATAACATCTGATTCTTGCAATATGATTTGCTGCCTCATGTTCTGGTAATAAAATTGAGCATTTGCTCAAACAGTAATATTTGCGACAGTTGTTAATGTTATGGGGGCACAGATGACAATAACAAATAATCCACCACTCCTCCCCTAGAGAGTCCTTAGTTGTGGATTACATGCAGGTCCATAGCCTGAAATAATTGGTTGCCAGTGTTGAATTGATAAAAATTGTACATCTTGGTACGTGAACGACTTGGATTGAAGCTATTCAAGTCAATCACAGCAACGATTGACCTGTTTACATTTTTTTCAATAACAAACTAGTCATTTATAGTGTCCTAATCCATTTAATTTGTTTTACCACCAGTTATGCCAATGGTAATAATTAATGTGGGCCAATAGACTTGGAACACTGGAACTATTAGTTAATCTAGTGACCAGTTGGCCCATTCTTTATTCCACCTGTCTTATCAGTTGTAATACCTATCTTAGCCAGTCATCTGCCAGTCTTCAAGACTGGCAGACAGGTCTCTGGCTAAGCCCCGGGTTACATGAAAAAAATGTTAAGGCAATTTTTGCTTGTGTGTAGACTTAATGTTTTTTTGTACTTCGGCATAAGTTAAAATTCACTTGTAACAGAGGTGGAATGCACCAATATTTCAAAATAAATCACTAGGCTGGGCTAAATTTTAGGGGTGTGAAGTTAGGCGAATTCTCATAAAACGAATAATGTAATTTTCCTTAATTTCACGTGGGATGTCAGTTTACAGACGTATAAAATGGTGTGAAATTTAAAAAAATTATTAGGAAAAGGGAGGAAGAAGACAATCTAATTGTGGTCTGTGCTCACGGGTGAAGACCACAATATTGTCAATGGATGCATTCTGCGCTGACTGAACCCAGTAACAGTAACTGTGTTAGTGTATTCAGGAACAACGATTAGTTACGTATCGATGAGCAAAACAAACATAGCAACAGGCATAGAAAAGAACATCCGCATTCAGCCATCCATGAAATATGTAATTGTGCCATGAATTAAACTACAGACAGTCGTGTATATTTGACGTTAATAATTAATCAGATGACTGATGCCACCTCCACTTTCTATGGCAACAATTAATTATCCATGGTCTGCCATCTCTTGAATACATCTCCCTCAAGTATACAATGATAATGTGTGGTCTTATATAATATATTGCCAGTATCCACATATAAGATGCTCATGGTGCTTAATTACTGCATTGTCAGAGCAAGTGTGTGGCTGCAGCCTTCCTGTGTAAGATATATTACTTTTCTTGGCATAGATAGTAGGAAGGACCAACAGCTTTTGACTTGTCCAAAAGACGTTGACAAAGTAAATAAATAAAACTGCCCAAGTTTTGAAACAGTAGTAGGTGGACTTGAAACATGCTTCTCTCAAATGACAGTCTGACACTCTACCAATGAGTTATCACGCCCCTCTATCTAAGTCTATTTGTAAGAATAATGCAATGTGCTGATTATATGAAACCGTAGCTGTTTCATCAACAGGTGGCAAGGTGGCAGAACTGTACTAATCATACATTCTGTTTGATTTGGTCTTACTCGTTTGTAAGAACTATTTAAGTTATGTATAGTAGAATATCAAACGGTATTTAACCATATAAATTATTTTCAAGGTGATTATACTTCATTGCAATGGCCTAGTTCTGATTATAATGTGAATAGCTCAACACATCCCATACATAGAACTGAAAACATAGCTGCTACTTCTGGCATTTAAATATCACTTTTAAGTTAAATGATATAATAACAAGTCATTTTAAAATACATATTCTTATTATCTATGTATGCTAACAAATTCATGTGAATCTTACCATGGTATTATCAGTTAGCTCGCATTCCTTACCTGTCCTGCATGACAACCAGAAGTTTTCTATGACTAGTTAATAGTGGATGTTCTGGTAAACCGGGTCTAACTGCTGGGATTAGTTCAATCTGGAAGGAACTCATCATTCAGATATCATATAACCTATTTAACTGGATGCAATCATAGTTTGCCCTGCAGCTTAGCAGATGGCAGCACTCCAAAACTAAACATGCGAAAATAATTTAGCCACAACAGAGCAAAACTGTCATCTAAAGCCATTGTTTAAACATGTTATGTGTTTTTTATTGACATTATTAAGTCCAGTACTGGTTTCTTACACCAATAATCACTGTCATAAGAATTCATGTAATACAAGTCACACCCTCACTACCTATTTTATTCAAAGCCACTAATGATGAGAGGGGATAGGCACCTCTTCTAGAAGATACTATATTTGACATTTGTGAGGACATTATTTTGTGCAAAGTGACACATTAACAAGAAGAATGGAAAAATGATTAAGACTATAAAGGACACTCTCTATATCACTATGAGGGACATAAGGGGATTTGATCAAATTGTTCCTATTGTGCATCCAATATTCATTATCTACTAGTTATTAGTAGTTACAGTGTAATAAAAATGCCCATTCTCTGGACCGGATAACTTGCGTCTTTGTAAACTTGTGGCTCTAGGTGATTGTGTTCGTGGTTAGATCAGAAATCAATCAATCCAAACCAGTCCTCAGTTCGATAGTATGTGCAACAGGGTGCTACATAGTGATAGACAGGATGGTTTCTCTATGTACTATGATTCATACCTGACGTTTGACGACAGACTACATGGTGAAAAGGGCCATTTTACCCTTGGTAGTGGATAAAACAGCCCTTGGCTTGAACTTTGACAGGACCCTGGTTGACTCAAACTCAAATACAATGACACTTTATAGAACATAGTTATTGTCATTGATCTCGACCTCGATTCGCGAAATTTGCTAAGTCCTGCTGCCAGTATGGGCGAGTGCCATGAAGACTGAAGTTGAACGTGATTGTGACTAGTCACTAGACTAGGTCTAGAGTAGTGTATTATAAGTGACTAATGACTAGTAGTGTCTGTGTAAGGCCGACGGTGACTTACTGACATGTCTTTGATCGAAGTTGGCATGTGAAACTACGATACTTACCTTCAGTCAGAGTCTTTTCCAAAGTCAATCAAGATTAACATTTAAACCTTCTTTTCTCATAATATGCCGCTCATAAATATTTGCACAATTCACGATCAATTAATTCATAGCCGCGCCTTCCCCTTCTGCGCCGAGTAAGAAGATAGCACTGCCATCTGACGGATAATATTTCAGGCTGGCAGCAGGCGCCACCTTTTGGAAAACTACATCAAGTAGTCAACACACGAGACGTGACGTACATTTAGAAAGCTGATTAGACTTCAAGTATTATATCATTTTACGCAATCTCCATTACAACTCGATTGAATTGTACACCAATATTGAAACTTATAAAAACGAATATTCTTCCATATGAAAGATATAGTCGATCCAGAAATAACTTTTTTTCGAAGTGATAAAATGCGCGTTACGTCACACTGTTTGTAGAGTCAAGTCTGAAGAGTTGACTCAAAACGGAAGAATTCTGGAGCGGTATGGAAAGGCACGCTTAGATGGGGTGGAGTGAGAGCGTAGAGGAGGTGAGGGGAGGCAGTGGACCAGGGGTCAGGTAGATTGAGAGGGAAAGATGGGAGAGAGGGAGACAGGGAGAGGTGGGAGAGTGAGAGGGGGGGGGGGACGAGAGAGGGGAGAGAGACAGAGACAGACATACAGACAGAGCAAGATAGCAAGGAGAGGGGAAAGGAAAAGGAAGGAGAGCAGATAGAGGGAGGAGGAGGAGGGAGGGAGGGAGTGGAGATAGGAGGGAGGGAGGAGGAGAGAGAGAGTGAGAGAGCGAAATAGCAACAGAATGAGGGGAAGAGGGAGGGGAAGGACGAGATAGCGAGAGATTGAGAGAGGAGGGATAGCGGGAGAGAGAGAAGAGAGAGGGGAGGAGGATGGACCGGGAGAGGGAAAGGGTGAAAGAGGGCAAAAGGAAAACAGTGACGGGATGATAGAGAGAGAGAGAGAGAGAGAGAGAGGGGGGGGAGAAATGGAAAGTGAGGGACAACAGAAAAGGGGGGTAGAGCGAGAGAGAGAGAGAGAGGGGGGAGAGGGAAAGAGGTAGAAAGAAAGTGAGAGGAAGGAAGGGAGGAAGGGAAGGAGAGATAGAGGGAGAACTTGAGAGCGATAGATATATGAATCTTTAGATCGAGAGATGGGAGTATGAAACTGAGAGAGAGAGATTGAGAGAGAGAGAGAGAGAGAGAGGGAGAGAGAGAGAGAGAGAGGGAGAGAGAGAGAGAGAGAGAGAGAGAGAGAGAGTGAGAGAGCGAAATAGCAACAGAATGAGGGGAAGAGGGAGGGGAAGGACGAGATAGCGAGAGATTGAAAGAGGAGGGATAGCGGGAGTGAGAGAGAAGAGAGAGGGGAGGAGGATGGACCGGGAGAGGGAAAGGGAGAAAGAGGGCAAAGGGAAACAGTGACGGGATGATAGAGAGAGAGAGAGAGGGGAGGAGAAATGGAAAGTGAGGGACACCAGAAAAGGGTGGTAGAGCGAGAGAGAGAGAGAGAGAGGGGGGGGGGGAAAGAGGGAGAAAGAAAGTGAGAGGAAGGAAGGGAGGAAGGGAAGGAGAGATAGAGGGAGAACATGAGAGCGATAGATATATGAATCTATAGATCGAGAGATGGGAGTATGAAACTGAGAGAGAGATTGAGAGAGAGAGAGAGAGAGAGAGAGCGAGAGAGAGCGAGAGAGAGAGAGAGAGGATGAAAAGAGCGAGAGGAAGGCAGGGAGTAATCATGAGAGATAGAGAGGGAGCAATGAAGAGAGATTGAGAGAGAAAGGGAGGGAGAGGTAACGGGAGAGGCTGAGTGAGAGCAAGATATGCGGACAGAGAGAGGGAGGGAACTATAGAGAGAGAGAGGGAATACGGGAAAGAGGGATATAAAGAAATAGGTAAAGAGAGGGAGAGAGACGGATTGTGGGGGAGAGAAGTTTCTCAGTTTTGTAAGATGCAACAAATGCAATGATTATTGTTAATTTGATGACAAAATCCAGTGTGGTAATAAAATGTCCAACAAGATCTCATGAAGAATGCATAGAAGTAGAAAATATTATTATCATATTATGATGTTGTTTGACACAACAATGAAACAGATCAGGAACGTTTCCAAATTTTCTAAAAGCAGCCCATGTACTGGCCTTATTGGACTTTGCTTTGTGTTGGCTAGAGACTTTGCACGTTTCCCTTTGTGACATTTAGTACACAGTTTTCTCATTTAAATAAGTCAACGTTTTTTCTATAGGCATATGTTAATAACGCAATACATAATTTAAGTGTTTTCGAACATTTTTGTAAATATGCATCGCTATCACGTCTGTCACGTATAAACTAAATTTTTTGCGAGTGGTATATAATGCTTTCGGCAGCCTCGAGGGATGTTTCGTTTTGCTGCATTTGTTAACGTGTCGCAGTATGCGTTATAGACGTTGTCTATGTCATTACATTCAGGAGGTGGCAGGGACAAAATGTCCGAATCGGTGTTTGTTGTAAATGTCTTCCATTGTGCCTTCCGAAAGTTCCACCACTCAGCATGTTTGTTTTCCGTTAGACTACCAAGAATGATAGGAAGGTGAGCGAGAGTCGATGGGAACTTTTCAAGGACACGTCTTTCTCGTACTGATTCATATCTGTGTTGACCATCGAAGCCGAGGTCTGGAATCGAGGTTGTATTCCAACGTCAGGAGAGGACGAGTCTGGTTCCTGCAGGTTTTGTAGTTAGGTCCGAGTCTGCCAGACACTCACGGTCGTAGTTGTTGCGTCTGTATTTAACGTGTTGACAGTTGAAATCACCGACGTAGTATATGAGCCGACAACGTTGTTGCTTCCAATTTCGTTTGTACTCTTATGACTTGGCATACAGTCTTCTGATGAGGTAATGATTGGGATACGAGCGACAGTCCATGGAATGTCTGCGAAGGTTGCGAAACTATGATGTTTACTAGCCTGCTACTTCGAAACCTGATACATTCAGCTTCTCTGATGTTTGGTAGTAGGCTTGCTTGAGCAGGATTGCAATTGAAATCAAAAACTTTCATTTTTCATATCCAATATGTTTAATTTACCTGGTAGAGGCTTTCGTCAACGTATCACGTCGAGTTCATCAGTACCGTTGACGCTGAATGACGTCATCGTACACGTGAGGCAGTTCGTAATTGTCCTCGTCTCTGTTGATGGGTGTTTTGGTTTTCCTGATCCAGATGGCTTCCTTGATATGCCGAATTCTTCTGTTGCGTTCCTTGTCTACAATTTTCACTCCCTCTCAGTCTATGATGTGGTTTTCAGTTGTCGTATGGTCTGTAAGGGCGGATTTATTGATGGTAGACATCAATCTTTTTTCCGCTCCTTGTGTAATTCTCATTTTTCGTGTTGTCTACGTCCTTTCTGTGTTCCTCCAGTCTTGTTTTGAGTACTCTTCCTGTCTCCCCAATGTACTCAGCACCACAATTCTTGCACGGTTTTTGGTCCACCAGTTCGCCCTGTTCTTCTAGCTGTACTTTGTCCTTGGGATGTACCAACATGTGCCAGAGGGTGGTGTGGGGACGCATGGCTGTTGCTACTCCTTACTTCTACAGTATTAGATGTACTCTCTCTGAGACCCCCTCTATGTATGGGATGACTACTTGGCTCCGATAGTTTTTGTCCTTAGTCTTTTCGTTGGTCTTTTTCTTCTTACTGCTATCTGTCACACTTTTCAAGGCCCACGACCGATAGCCACATACTCTTAGAGCTCCTCGCAAGTGTTCCACCTCTTCCTTCTTGTTCCCCTCCTCCGAAGTTATTGTCTCACACCTGTTCATAAGGGTTCTGACAACTCCCAACTTCTGATGTTTGGGGTGGTGGGACGCAAAGTTCAGGTATTGGTCAGTGTGCGTCTTCTTCCTGTACACTGTGGACTTCACACTGCCATCTTCCTTTCTGGTGAACTTTACATCCAAGAAGGGCATGCTGTTGTTCTCTTCGTCTTCCCGCGTGAAAATGATGCTACCTGTGGGGTACAAACTGCCTCACTTGTACGATGACGTCATTCAGCGACATCGGTACTGATGAAGTCGACGTGATACGTTGACGAAAGCTTCTACCAGGTAAATTAAACATCTTGGATATGAAAAATTAAAGTTTCTGATTTGAAAACGAACTATCATGAAGAATGTTCAGTAACGGATTGCAATTGCCTTGTCTTAAAAGCGAGATGTTCAATAAAGTTCAGCCTGGCGATGGTAAGGCCCTCAACATTTATCTGCATAATAGTCATACCTTTGCCGTCATCATAAGCATTCGCCAGCCCTAAAGAAGGTGTGATGCCAGAAGCAGGTTCACCACCATGATGATGATGGTAGTTGGGCTATAGACTGTTGTGGGCTTTAGCTTCCTTACTTACTTTAAAATTTAATACTGCCATGGGAAACCACCTGAAGGCTTCAGTCATCTTTCAAAGCTGTTTCTCTCAAAATGTATTTTTAATAACATACCATAAGCGTATCCGGAGGGTGAACGTGCTCATCTTTGGAATTTGGCCGCGCTATAAGGGTCTGTTACTCCTCTTGCAAGCAGGATGTTGAATTTGTCGTCAAATCGTGTTTTACGCCTCATAGCAGGCGCGTTTTCGTGGTGTTTTTTGTGTGAAAAGGTCACTAGCAGGTAAGTGAAAATAAGAAAGAGAGTGGAATTAATGCTCGCAAAACCTGATATCTAACCAAATATGAGATGCATTTGTACAACAACAACAACGAAGACGAAGACAACGACAACAACAACTAAATTTTATATTTACAACTTTAAGTAGATCTGCAACTTGCATGTCCAATAAAATGCTGCTTAAAACAACAATTTTGTGTATTTTTGTGCATAAAATTACAACATTTTATATAAAAAATTACAACAGATAGATTTCGTTAATATTCTATATATTTTATTCCCGTATTGGAAAGATACTGTGATAGACTGTGTGGTGTGCTCAGTACCATTCATATCAGGCAAACGTCGTATGCGGCATAGCTTGGAGTTGTGCCCAGTTTGATGACGCATATTTTAGTTGTTATTGAGACAATTTTCTATTTGTGGTTAACCTAGTTATGTTTTGCTTGCTATTAATCTACTACTACTACTACTACTACTACTACTACTACTGCAACTACTATTGCTACTGCTACTGCTACTACCTCTACTACTGCTACGGCTAGTGCTACTGCTACTGCTACTACTACTACTACTGCTACGGCTAGTGCTACTGCTACTACTACTACAATAATACTACTAATAATACTACTACTAGTACCAATACTACTACTATTAATAATAATACGCCTTATTATTTTTATATTTTTGGCCCTAAAATGGAAATGAAACTCAGAGGCGTCTTTGGAATATATGCTTCCTCTTGGTATTAGATCAGTTGAAAATATTACACAGTTCCTCTTTCATTAAAAACACTATCTTTACAACCTTGCTTATCCACTATAGCTCCATGGAGTATCCATCCTCTGTTGACAACTAGAATACTCCTTATCGAATTGTGACAGACCAACCCTTCTGTTTTGATGCGCCTCTGAGCTTGGTTTCCAAGGATTTAGACGCAATGGAAGTTACCTTATTATTATTATTGTATTTTAACATGCCCGCAGTATTTATAGAGTGTAATCAAACACATGTTAAAATTCAAACACCGACAAGGACAATGTCCCAAAAAATGTACAATTGGTAAAATCGTGTCTTTTGTCTATCACACCGTGAATTATACAGACAGGCTTATGAAACCGTTACCAAACATTGGACTAAGTAAGAGCCTTCAAGACATATATAGTTTGTCCGCCTTTGTAATTTGTAAAATGGCAAAAGGTGGACGTAAGGAGCCAAAAACAGCCAAAATGGCTTGTCCAATTGACCTTTCCAAATTTGGAAGCGCTACCATACAAAATCAGTGTTAAATTATAGGCCAATTTATAATCTTAGCTTTATTTCTAAGATACTTGAGAAAGTCGTAGCAAGCCGTCTAAGGTGTCATATCAGCTCAACTTGTTTATTCAGGGTGCTCCAGTCAGCATACAAACAATTTCATTATACAGAGACTGCTCTCCTAAAAGTACACAATGATGTTATATTAAACATTGATAAAGGCAAAGTAACTGCACTTACCTAGCTTGATCTGTCTGCCGCCTTTGATACCATAGATCACAACACTCTTGTCAAACGTTTATCAATGTGGTATGGCATATCTAGCACAGCTCTGACCTGGTTTTCTTCATATCTAACCAATAGACATCAATGTATAAAGATAGATAATTACTTTTCAACCTCACTCCCCACTTCATGTGGCATTCCGCAGGGTTCCGTTCTTGGGCCTTTGCTTTTCACTCTCTACACAACGCCACTCAGCTCTGTAATCAAAAGTCATAACTTGGATCATCACATTTATGTAGATGACACACAGACCTACATTTCTTTGGCCACGCCCGATACAAATCACTCTCTAAACCGACTCAACGATTGTCTCCAAGATGTTTTCTCATGGATGACCGATAGCAAATTAAAGTTAAATGCAGACAAAATTGAATTCCTCATCATTGGTACTCCAATGCAGCGAGGTAAACTTAATGACTTTTTTCCAACATGCATCCTGAGTCAAAATATCACACCAGCAGCATCAGTACGGAATCTAGGAGTGACTTTTGATTGCGACTTTAATTTCAGACAACACATATCCCAAACGTGCCGTTGCTGTTTTTATCATATCCGTGATCTTCGCCGCATTCGCCGACATTTGTCGCTTTCTGTCGGTAAGACTATCGCAACAGCTCTTGTTAGCAGCATATTAGATTATTGGAATTCCCTCCTTCATAATATTGCTATCAAGGATATTGCAAAACTACAATGCGTCCAAAATTGTTTAGCAAGGGTAGTCACACAATCTCCTCGATTCTCCCGCTCAGTGCCACTTCTAAAATCACTGCATTGGCTCCCCGTGCGATATCGCATTATGTTTAAGATCTGCATAATCACCTACGAAGCCCTTTCATCCAAACAACCTAGTTATTTACATTCAATGCTCACACCAGCTAGACAAGCCAGACAAATTCGGTCGTCTAGTTTGAAGTTGCTATCTGTTCCTAGAGTTAAGACAAAGGATGGAACTCGAGCTTTTTCAGTTGCCGCGCAAACTATATGGAATTCGCTTCCTGTTAATGTTAAATCAGCAGAAAATATTGTTACATTTCGTCGTCACCTCAAAAGCTATCTTTTAAATATCGCCTATCTCCCCTAGCTTCCTAGCACATTCATCCATTTGTTGACGACTTTCGCCTAGCACACGAGTACGAGACTGCTTAATCCTTTGGTTTTGGTGCGCCACTGAGCTCGGATTGTCTGAGGATATTGGCGCGTTAGAAGTTATTTATTATTATTATTTCCTATTTCTGATTTCACTGTGCAAATGGGGTATACATTGGCAGTGGACAGAAACAAAATCATTTTTACAAAACGAGAAATAAAAACACCACAGTGTTTCCTAAGATGACCACTTTTTGCGTGTCCAGCGTCAACGCTTTAGATTGGTCCACTATATTAATTTACCGTTGCTATTGCTGGGTATTTCGACATGTATTATTTTCTGATAAAGTTATCAACGGAATGCATAAAAAATTATGGGAATCTAAATTTGAGGAAAACATAGTTAATTAAATTAAAGTTAACACATGTAGGGTGGCGCTTTAAGTGCGTGTCCAGCATCATCGACGGAAAAGCTTACCTACAAAAACCTAGAAAACGTTCACAGTTTTAACTTCCTCATGCCTACCAGCTACCCCCTGCTTTTATTCCCTCGATGGCCCAGAAACGAACGTGAATTCGGTTAATAAAAAACCGCAATAGTATTTATAGCGATTTTATTCGTATTAGTTATATGTGGACATACCAATATGCAAAAATAATAAAGGTGATTTGCGAATAAACTGACCTGCGAGACCCCCATATGTCTAAGCTGCTTGATGACGCTGGACACGCAAATTGACCAAAATATATTTCGGTGCAGTAATTAGAACCGGTACCCTAATTTGCGTTATTGATGTGTAAGGAACATGTTGCTCTTCCTATAAATGAAAACAATCGATACATAGTTCTGTAAGAAATTTAACGTTTACAAACAAAATATGGGCATACGGTCATTCGCTGGTTACTGTCAAAACATTAACATTGTTATCACTAAACTTTATGTAGGAGCTCGCAGTTTAAATTTGGAAAATAGCATAACAAAGCTAGCATATCAGTAGAATATAATTTGGGCGAACTTGATAAACTATGTGTTTGGAGAAATATAAACATTACACTTGGTGATTATGCTGGACACGTAGTTACGGGAAGGTGTGTTCTTGCATGCAATAATACTAATAACTCTAATAAATAGTCATTACATTTACATTACAAAATTACCACATACTATTTCTAAGGCGTCGGAACCCGAGGGAGATTTTGGGGGGCGAGTCACCAATATTTTGATGGGGGGCTCGATGTAAGCCGTAACTTGAATGACATTATGTTACACGGCTAACCCTTCATAATATATGCCATAAGTACTTACAACTTGCATTCAGAGCTATTAGTTATATCGTCATGTAAAATGTAATTATGAAGAAAAAAACCGTACAACAAACACATCCACAAGTGCCACAAGGACTATGAGCCGGCGCAACAAATTGTGTTATTACACCATCTACTGAACACCAAGGAACAATGAAGTCATCTGCTTTTGGGAAGGAGATGATGGAGAAGCTGCATAGGCCTTGGGGAAACAATTATATTGCAATACTTGCAATCTGGTAGGAGTAGGAGATTAAAAAAATACATATATAACTTCCACAATGAAAGTTCCACCAAATGCTAGTATGCTTACGCAGTACATACGTTATTCGGACGAATGACGCGCCAAGCCCATAAAAGCATGAAATGAGATAAGCCCACCCTGCCCTTGCATGAAGCGTTTTTGTTAGCGTTGTAAATCAGTTTTAATATGTTTTCCTAAACATTTTAATTGTTTTCGATGTAAAATAATGGTATTATCTAAAAATACCTATATTGCGTGTCCAGCGTCATCAAGGTATGTTCACTTCAAGATCACACTTTGCCTAGTTCCAATCCCCGGACACATATGAGTGTTAACATAGTCAAAGATAACTGATCACTGTTACTTATTAATTTTCAGTTATACTTCCAAACACGTTTCTGAATGAGCGGCAGTAATTGAAAATAGGCCTTTCCATGAAACAACACAGAGCTAAAATTATCACCAAAATATCCATGACGGGAACAAAATGTTTCCAAGTCAACTGTTATCTTATATCTCTTGATTATTTTTAAATGGCATATCTACTAGATGACTCAAAAAGATTTTTCCGTTTAAATGTAATTTAAAATGCTCAAAGTGTATTGACACGTGATGGAAATCAAGGTTGACTTCAAGTAGCTGTCATAACAAAAATTACACATATTATATTGACCTATTTATGGAAAATATGCGGTTTTATATGTACAATAAGAAAATATAACTTAATTGTTTAGAATCAAACATTTATTTTTGGACCTGCAAAATCCTATTTGTTCACTTTTTGAGACATTGGCCCAACAGTTTGCACAGCGTGGCAAAAAGTCATCGTCAAGATCCGCTAGGTGAAGCGAACTTGTGTATCTATTCGGGTTCAGAGATATTGTAAAACTTAATAAAAACAATCTATGCAATGTATACAGGTTTTCAAAGTGTATTCAACCCCACCGAATAACAAAAATATAAGTATTCATAAATTTCCAGAACGAGACTAGTCAGCCTCCTCTTATCATTCAGATGACATAACCAGATAAATATTTCTTCTAAGTCACCTCTCATATATACAAGTAGTAGAACAATTTCTTCCATCATATTCCATACAAACGAAAAAGACAAGCTAATGCAACCTGATATGATCACAATAGTGAAAGGTCGTAGAACTGCTACCTCTCGTGGCCATCGTAGGGTAATTAAGTGTCGAATAAATGTTCGAGATCAACCATATCATATATCGACAAGGACGTCAACCTGAATCTGTTCTGGCCATCGGTAGCCCTCCGACGTCGACTCAGCTTGGTTGTAGGGATTTCCCTCTTCTCGCGGGAATTCACTCTTGACACAGAAACCGCCTATTTGCGAGTATCTGCCTTACAGCTCACTCGGCTTCACACACGAACGTGTATACCTTGTTGGTCCTTGCTCCGACACTACAATAAATGTTAACTACAATAATAAAATATTCCTACTCGATGGAGTGCACTATACACCCTTCCTAGTATATGTTATTTCAACAACACAATACACAATCATAATATCTATCATCATCATTGTGCAGCCGTAGTATCCCGTGATTGGGCGTAGGCCTCAGCATGTCGTTTCCAAATCTGCCTGTCTTATGCTATCCTCTGCCAGATGGTGCCCTTCCAGTACTCGTCTAGCTCGCCTCTCCGGTCTTCCTCTAGATCGTTTCCATTCGTAAGGTCTCCAGGTGTGATACGCGATGTTCATCGGTTATCTCGTAGTCTGCTGATGTGTCATGCCCAGATCCACTTCTGTCTTCTGATTTGTTCTATCACGTCTATGACCTTTGTTTTCTGCCTTACCCAGATGTTTGTTTTTCTCTCCCGATATGTGATGTTTAACATACTTCTTTCCATTTTTGTTTGTGCGGCTGCTAGCGTGTTCTTTGCCTGGATGGTGAGTGCCCATGTTTCAGCGCCGTATGTCATCGCTGGAAGTACGCATGAGTTGAAGACTTGTCTCTTCAAGCAGGTTCCAAAGTTACCCTTGAAGATGTCGCGGTGTTTGGCGAATACTGTCCAGCCGGCAGTGATCCTTCTTTGAATCTCCTTGTCTTGGTTTTAGTCTCTGATACTGTATCGGTTTCCCAGGTCAGTCTTCGGAATATGCTTATAGTGTTGCCGTGAACAGCTTCGGCGATAAGGTGTCACCCTGTCGTACTCCTCTCTTGATGTTGATATTGTTGCTCTTTTTGTGTAGGTGGACTGTCACCGAGCTGTTGGTGTAGATGTCTTTCAGGAGATTGGTCTACACATCTTGTATCCCCTGTTCTTGAAGGGAGGACAGTATTGCTTGAGTTTGCACCGAGTCGAAAGCCTTCTCGTAGTCGACGAAAGCGATGCAGAGCGGGATATTATATTCTCGGCACTTCTCTTTCAGTTGGTTTATGACATGTATGTGGTCTGTCGTTGAGTACCTGCTTTTGAATCCTGCTTGCTCTCGTGGTTGGTTTTCTTCCAGTGTCTTCTCTAGCCTATTCGTTAGTATCTTTGTGAGTAATTTGTAGATGTGTTGTACGGTAATAATGTGATCAAAACATTATACAATAAGTTCTAGTGTTAGTGGCTCGTAGTTTTGAATGCTGAACGCTGAGTGTTTCTGGGCTATTGAGCAAATATTGTATGGCTACATCCTGTAAACAATAATCTTACAAAATCACAACATAATTAGTAGGCAAAGGGGTGCCTGCCGCCTTATTTGTAACGTAAACGTGCTTTTTCTTGTAACGTACTCCCGTATTCGGAGATTCTTTAGGCCTCACTGACGGCGTTAGTCAACAAACACTGTGATGTAATGCAACTACCTCTCCGAACGTCATTTCCGAGACGACTATATTTTGTACAATAGACGGCCTACAATCTATTTTGTTTATTTTTATTTTGGGTTACTTTTCAAACAAATTGTAAGGGAGAGTGCATAACATTTGTTTCACAGTTTTCTATTTGCACGCCATTGACAATGAAACGCATTTCTAAGCGATAAGATCAGCTGCCAGTTTGTGAACCAAATCACTGTTTGTTTCTGTGTACGTGTCTCTCTCTGTAGGCCTATGCATGTTTGTGTTTGTCTGTTTGTCTCCCCCGGCTTCCCACATATTCTGTCTCTCACGAGATTACTAGGTCACTGGCTCCCTGACTCTCTAGCCCCCCTCTCTCTCCCTCACCCTCTCGCCTCTCCTCTCCTATCTCCTTTCTCCCCGTCTTGTTTCTCTCTCTATCTCCTCCTTCCTCTCCCTCCCTAGTACGCTCCCTTCCCAAATCCCTCCCTCCCTCCCTCGTCAAGTCCCTCCCTCCCTCTCTCCATCCCTCCCTCCCTCCCTAAACACCAAACATATATTCACTGGAGATATCTGCCGTTGTTGAACATTAAAGTACTACGTAGCCTAGCAATGTTTTCATGCAATTTCACCAATATATTGTATTGTTCATTGGACCCAGCTTACGGCGAGTGTTAAACATGGATGTGCTCACTTCTTGACTGTCAATTTGACTGTCCGAAATGTGACAAAGACACCGTGATGCCTGCTTTCCTCTGTCAACAAGAACAGCCACAGCGGTTTACATTACTGCATCAAATACCAATATAAAGAACAGATTGCCAATCCGCTTTAATTTCGCCATCAAAACATACTACAACAAGGCAAGCGTGCGGCTTGATCAAAATATTTCTTTCTGAAATATGTTAAGTCAGTTTCCCAAAATATTGGCAACTGTCCAAATGGTCACACATGTAACAATGACCAAATAAAAGACAAGAAAGAACCGATCCAATATGGATGCCGCTAGTCGCCACTGCACCGAGTGGTCAATGGCTTCACACGTTTGAACCGCATCGGGCGTTGACAGACGTCGTGACGTCATCCGATTGCTCGTCCAATCAAAATGCTCTTTTCGCTCCCGAGTCGACGACCGGTCGCGTTTCGATATCCGTTTCCGGTGACTCGACGCACGGCGGACACGTCGCTCCTTTTCCGGTCTTACGTCTTCCCGTGTGGGCGCTCGTGTGGCTTTCGAGGACATCAATAGGAGTCGACCGAGGAAGTCTGCGTAGAGCACATGCATGATATGGCTGAAGATCAATGTGCCCAGGGGTGACTTCTGACGATACGTACAATATTACAACAACATGTTTAAATGCTTAATACAGTTCTTAACAACATACTCAAAATATCCATAAGCAGATGGTAAACTATATGAACTGCTCCTGCATTCAAACAACTTAGATGCATCTATCTTCTGAAACATATTATTATCTTGACTTGTCAGCTTTATTTAGCAGCCTGTAATTATAATAATTTGTTACAGATATGGAATGTGAAACGGTTCCCCAGGCATGAAATATTGACATTTTAACTCGTAGTCATTCTTGTTGTAGGAATCGTTTTCGGTGTTTCGCAGTTAGTCATACATGCGTATAGGAAGAACACTTCAAAATTGTTCAGGATAATCGAAAATTGTGCATATGATTTCTGATGATTTTCACTGCCAGCCTTAAAAAACTATCATTGAAATACAATTGTTACAGTCAATTGTTCCTTGCTCAGTTCCTGGATTACATTTGTAAAGTATGAAAATTTGAAAAAAATAACAGTCTCTTCCTGGTACCCGTATAATTATGTCATGGAACGATTTGAGATAATAATGTGATATACGTAAATGGAATATGCAAATAATATATGGATCTTTTTTAAATCTACAATTTGCAAAATGACGGAGATTTCGATCTCAATCATAGCGTTTATCAATCAAAGCTTTTATTCAAACAAATCAGACAAACCATTAAAGGTACATATTACGTATACAAAACATGAAGTGAAGCCTTTAAAGGGAGTAACATTGAAGTAAAACTATTTATAATGTCTCCGGTCGGAGATTCATCGGCTATGTTGAAATAACGGAGATTCCGTGCAAGTGACAATGAGTAGACATGTAGTAACATGGTTTACAAATACATGTCTAGGCATTGCGAAATCTACTCGTTACTTCGTGAGTCGTAAGGTATCACTAGATGCAGGTCATCCTGCAATATTTACCTATGACGAAGACACGGACGACAGGGGGCAGGGCGACATCGGCTGACCGGAAGTGGAGGTTCAAGACGATGATTGTGATGATGATGGAGCACGCCGTCAACGACATGCAGGTATTGACGTAGAAGGCTGCCACCGAAGAACAGGTAATTAGAAGAACATTACGATAACAGTCGGCTATGAGGGTGTAAGTGTGTAGTGAACGTGTGGAAGGGTTTCCGCCTGTATGCCGTTAAATAGCATTTCTCGTCGTAATTTTAACCGGTATTGTATTACATATAGGATATACGGGTGACAACGTTTTACCAAGTATTACGATAGTACTGGGATAGTTGTACTACTATCGCAATGTTATTGTGTATTTAAGCTAAGAAAAATAACAAAATAAAGCTGAAAATAAAACATATCTAGGAACACCATATTACAGTGGTACAAGTAGCCATGCTGATCTGTGTTGATCAAGAGAGAGAATGTGGGGGGAGAGAGAGTGAGAGTGAGAGAGGGAGGGAGACGGAACGAGAGAGAGAGAGAGAGAGAGAGAGGGAGTGAGAGAGTCAGGAGAGAAAAACAAGAGAAAGAGAGAGAGAGAGAGAGAGAGAGAGAGAGAGAGAGAGAGAGAGAGAGAGAGAGAAGAAAAGAGGGGTAGAGAGGAGATATAAAAAAATAGACAACAGTGAGAGGATAGACAGATGCGAGTCAGAGGAGATAGATGGAGAGAGAGAGGGGGTGGGGGTTGGAGAGAGAGAGAGCAAAAGAGACGAGAAAGACGAAAGAGTGAGAGAGAGCGGAGAGAGAGACGAGAGCGAGAGAGAGAGAGAGAGAGAGAAAAAGAGTGTGTGAGAGACGAGAGAGACGAGAGAGGCGAGAGAGGCGAGAGAGAGACAAGAAAAACGAGAGACGTGAGAGAGAGAGAGAGAAAGAGTGAGAGAGACGAGAAAGACGAGAGAGTGAGAGAGAGAGAGAGAGAGCGGAGAGAGAGAGACGAGAGCGAGAGAGAAAGAGAGAGAGAGAGGGAGAGAGAGAGAGAGAGATAGAGAGAGATAGAGAGCGAAATAGCAACAGAATGAGGGGAAGAGGGAGGGGAAGGACGAGATAGCGAGAGCGGGAGAGAGAGAAGAGTGAGGGGAGGAGGATGGACCGGGAGAGGGAAAGGGAGAAAGAGGGCAAAGGGAAACAGTGAGAGACGAGAGAGACGAGAGGCACGAGAGAGAGAGAGAGAGGAAGAGAGAGAGAGAGAGAGAGAGAGAGTGTGTGTGTGTGTGTGAGAGACGAGAGAGACGAGACGAGAGAGACGAGAGAGACGAGAGAGACTAGAGAGACGAGAGAGACGAGAGAGACGAGACGAGAGAGAGAGACAAGAGAAACGAGAGAGACGTGAAAGAGAGAGAGAGAGAGAGAGAGAGGAGAGAGACAATACATGCCATGATGATACATCGATAATTCGGTGTTCCGTACACTCTTAATTACAACACTCATAATATCAACACAGTTGTAATCAATAATGGAGGACTGGATACCCACAGAGAATCGGCATGGCGTCTGCGTTGGTCGGTACGTTATCAGCGACGAGCAGAATCAGAACGGAGTAGGAAATGAACACGCTGATTCCAAACGAAATCTTCTCGCCAGACTCCACCGGCAACACAAAGACGAACAACGACAGGACGGACATGGTAATTGCTGGTAGTATGATATGCATCACATAGAACCGAGCCTTACGTTGCAGCTCCACTACGCAGTAAATGATAGAGATCATCCCAAATTCGGATTTGACAATGAACCTGTCAGCTGAGGCCTTCACCAGGTCCCACTCTCCGTTCGGCTCCATGTACTCAGTCATCACATTCTCAGTACCCACGTCCAAGTTGACGTACTGGATCGGATAGAGCCAGCTTGTGACGTTGATGAAACACGTCTGCTTGTCGAACGGGAAATTCGTCAAGTCCACCTTGCATGTTGTACGGAACTTTAAGCCAGACATCCACATGATGACGCCTGCTGCGTTGATCTGTACCCGGTATTTGCTCTCGGCAAGCGTCAGGTCTGAACCGTCTTCCACCCTAAGCAAATGCGAACGCAACTACGTAAAGGGTATGTCCACCGGTGTTCATTGGATGATTTATTGGCATGACACAAAATACAGCACAGCGGTCTTTACATGTTGTGTTCGTGTGTGTGTGTGTGCGTGCGTGCATGCGTGCGCTTATGTGCTGTGTTCGTTCGTTCGTTCGTTCGTTCGGTCGTTCGATCGGTCGGTCGGTCGGTCGGTCGGTCATTCTTGCATGTGTTTGTTTGGTTTAATAAAGCAAATAACGTTTTGGCAATCGTGTCTCTCCAATTCAATTCAGTGGGTATTAGACGAGCGGTAGAACCACCTATCGGACCGATTTTAATGCACCCCCCTAAACACACCCATATTTGTTGTACATCATTTGAAAGCTCTAAAGCTCCACGTCCTAACGAGACCTGTCCTAGAGCTGGCAAAAGGTGCAGTAAGCGTAATTCAAAGGTCAAACAAAGTCACCGTCAAATGATGAATTTTCGAAATTTTGAGCTTCAGCAATCTTTTTAACATTACAATGGTAGCATATCTACTTTACGTAATTACAAGATGGCCAAGTCATGTATTTTTGGAAATCTTATTGTCTCTCCGTTAGAATAAGGTACGACAAGGAGGTGTTACCTGATATAGTACGTGTGGAGCTAAGGTCAAACAAGGTCACGGTGAAATGATGAATATTCATTTTTTGCAATACACCGAAAGTCATAAAGTGACAATGACACTGCAATTACTTCATTTATTTGAACGTATCATATGTTGTGTGAAAGAACCATTTCTCCCGTCAAAATGAGATATGACATGGAGCTGTCAGTTGATGGAGTAGGTGTGGAGCGACGATCAAACAGAGTCACCGTTAAGTCACAAATGTTCAAAATTGTGTCATCCCGTAAACGTCATACAATATAAATGGATGCGTACATCTACGTTACCTATCTATTCATTGCAATGTCGTATACCATTGGAAAGCCTACCGTCTCCCTGTAAATATGGGATACGACGGGGAGGAGCTATCAAGTGGTGCAGTAGGTGTGGAGTGAAGGTTAAACAAGGTCACCAAGAAACGACGAACGTTCAAAACTACGCCACTGCGTAAAAGTTCTACATTTACAATGGTTGCGTAGCTACTTTATCTATATACACTATGCCACGTTACATACCATTTGAAACCGTAATATATCCCCATTAAAATTATATATGTCTTGGAGTTGTAAAGTGGTTCTCTAAATGTGAGTGAAGGTTAAACAAGGTCAACGTCAAAAGATTAATTATCGAAATTATGTCTTTCTGCATATAGTAGGTTAGCCAGTATGTGATGTTATACTTTTAATTGCATTTTTTGTTAATAGCAGGAATTGATGCTAGATCCATCACACAATGGATAAGAAAATAGGTGTATGTGGATGGCACCCTAAATTTTGAAGGTTATTTGAGGGTCACAAACTCAAACTTGTGTCAAAATATTTTTATTAATTAATTGACATTTTTTTGTACACACCGTTGCATAAACCTAAATGTGTTATGATTTGTACATGTATTGTCTGTGTTATCAGGTGTAGAACTTTGGATTTACTCATAAATATATAGGATAATCTTATACGTGGTTTTCTCAAATGTGTTTATCGCGTACACCAAAGTTGTTTACACACCCAATTATTCTTTGTAAGCCTGTTTGTATATATTTCTGTTGATATAAATTACATATTATTTATTACTACACATGCATTTGGTCATTAACATGACGTGAAAGTCAAAGAACTTGCCCAAAACGTAGTTAAGATTTTGAAGAAGAGAGGTGGCAATTGCACATTAGAACTCGCAACACAGTCGACCAACTGTCAGATGTTTTAAGGACCGAGACAATTCAATATTTCATGGAGAAATCTAAATTTCAGGATCTGGAAACTATGGAAATCATGCTGGACATCATCAGGGCTGACAAGACTGTCAACTGTAGAGAACATTTCGCTGCAATTATATATTGGCTAACTATCTATAATCATATAAGCTATGCCCTCACGATGGAGAACAGTCTCTGTGGCAGATGTGAAACACCCCGAGAAGACAGCACCAGAGGCTCGTGCAGTATTTATTAAAGTGTTGTGAAGAAAAACAAAAGGCTCTTCAACCAAGTGCCGGCTGATCAGGTAACTGGGCCAGTTACTAGCACATGCAGGATGCATAATAGTATCACAAAACGATCAAGCCAGTTCGCCCAGCCGCCCTGCATTTTAGTGGCATCCACAGCCATCTACCGTATAGGATAGCCGCGTTCACACAGGCATTCTGGTACCTTCTTCCTCGTATATGTGTCGGTATTAGATGATTTAGCTATATATTCACAATCTGCCTGTAACAAAATATTTGCAGGGTGATTAGCGTGAGCAAAATAAAGTTTTAGGGTGGAGGGTGGGGTAGCATCGTCAGACCCAAAGAGCTGGAACCTGACAGGATCGACGGTTTGCTACTCACGAGCGAGTGCCATAAAATAGGTGACACACACAATATCCAGCCCGTGCAACTTTCCCACCGTGACCAATTCTCTTGACAAGGAGTTGGTTGGTTCTGGACATTTTGCAAGCTCGATGTCTTCACATGACAACAAAAGGCTGATGTTGATTTCCTGTTAATGCGTGGAAGCTGAGCAGATTATCATTCGCAGGTTTCTTTCAGATTGTTTCTGGAAGTTCCAAGGATATACGAAATAGTCAACATATCATTTATTACTACACATGCATTCGGTCATTAACATGACGTGAAAGTCAAAGAACTTCCCCAAAATGCAATTGTTGTTGTAGGATATTGAAGAAGAGTGGTGGCAGTCGCAGATTAGAACTCTACTCGCAACACAGTCGACCGTCAGATGTTTTGAGGAAGGAGACAATTCAATATCTCAAGGAGGAATCCAAATTTCAGGATCTGGTTGACATACGAAGTACAGCCGTACAATACACTGGGCAGCAGTACCTTTGGTGTTGAGTTCATGTCACCTCCAAATGTGGCTATAAACAACGGGACTGGGGATAGCTAAAGCTTCATGATATTAACCATTTCCACTATTCGCCCAGTAGTGACACCATTGACCTATTGCTTTAACAGCGTTCTGTCAACGTTGGTAGTGTTCTGTACATTGTGTAGTTGCAAAGGTTTATGAACGTTGCTTCCTCGGCGCGTTATGAAACCATGTAGTTTCGTCAACCAGTCGTTGTTTCACGATGATGATGACATACTATGTTTCTTGGTCTTCAGCTGTTAGATTTAGTTAAATATTGACCACGTCACTTGTAACAGTTTATTTCGTTGCCATAGGTACTACAGGCATGCTGTGAGTCAATCCGGATTCTGCTGTAAGCTCTTGTATGGAATCAGCGACACATATACACGTTTGACAGGAAAGCAACTCCATCGACAGTGAGCAAAACAGTATTAAAAGGCCACCACTCTTGTGTCCGTGACCATCGCTCCCACCTGTAAGTCAATGTTTCCATATTCACCGTCAGTTCCTCTGAACACACCGGGAACTTTGTGAAAAGCTTCTTTGCGTCATCAACGTCACGCTTCATCCGTGGCGGATACCATCAGAGCAGTTGAACGTGGTCTCTTCCTTCTCGTCTTCCATATTGAAGAGGGGGAATCTTGAGTACTGTGACATTCGTAATCGTTCTGACCATGTGACACAAAAAGTACACCTGGCTTGATCGTTCCTTGTAAGGCCGATGATACCATTATGTATCTTGTGTAATCTGTACATCAATTCAGTTGGCTGATCAGCTGGGATTTGGTTGAAAGGCCTTTTGGTTTTCTTCAAAACAAAGTTTTCTTTAATGAATACTGCACGAACCTCTGGTGCTGTCTTCTCGGGGTGTTTAACATCTGTCAGTGAGACTGTTTTTCACCAGGACGGCATAGTTTTGTTATCCTGAAATTTGGATTCCTCATTGAGATATTTAATTGTTTCGTTCCTCAAAACATCTGACAGTTGGTCGACAGTGTTGCGAGTAGAGTTCTAATCTGCGACTGCAACCTCTCTTCTTCAACATCCTAACGACATTTTGGGCAATTTCTTTGACTTTCACGTCATGTTATTGACCAAATGCATGTGTAGTAATAAATAATATGCATATTACATCAACAGGAATATACACAAACATGCTTATAAAGAGTAATTAAGTGTGTAAACAACTTTGGTGTACGCGAAACACACATTTGAGAAGACCACGTTTTTATGTTAGATTATATCATATATTTACGAGTAAATTCAATTAATTAATAACAATATTTTTGCCACAAGTTTGAGTTTGACATTCAAATAACCTTCAAAATCGAGGATGGAATCCATATACACTTATTTTCTTATCCCTTGTGTGATGGATCTAACATGAATTCCTGCCAATAACACAAAAATGCAGTTAAAAGTATAACATCACCTGTTGCTAAACTACTATATGGGCAGGCATAATTTCGAAAATTCATCTTGTGACGGTGAGCTAGTTCAACCTTCACTCCACAGTTAGATAACCATTTTGCGACTCCGTGCCATGTATCATTTTGACAGGGATACATTACGCTTTCAAACGGTATGTAACATGACCTAATGTATGTAGATAAAGTAGCTACGTAACCATTGTAAGTGTAGAACTTTTACGGAGTGGCGTAGTCTTGAACATTCGTCATTTCTTGGTGACCTTGTTTAACCTTCACTCGACACCTACTGCACCACTTGATAGTTCCTCCCCGTCGTATCCCATATTTACAGGGAGACAGTAGGCTTTCCAATGGTATACGACATTGCCATGAATAGATAGGTAACGTAAATATACGCATCCATTTATATTGTATGACGTTTGCGGGATGACACAATTTTGAACATTTATGGCTTAACGGTGACTCTGTTTGATCGTCGCTCCACACCTACTTCATCAACTGACAGCTCCATGTCATATCTAGTTTAGACTGGATAAATGGTTCTTTCACATGATATATGACTCGTACATATAGATGACGTAGTTGCAGGGTCATTGTAACTTTATTACTTTCGCGGTATTGCAAAAAATGGAGTATTCATCATTTCATGGTGACCTTGTTTGACCTTAGCTCCACTCGTACCATATCAGGTAACACCTCCATATCGTACTTCATTTTGACGGGGAGACAATAGGCTTCCCAAAATGATATTACTTGGCCAACTTGTAATTAAGTAAAGTAGATAAGCTAGCATTGTAATTTTAAACAAGATTGCTGAAGCGCACAATTTCGAAAATTCATCATTTGATGGTGACCTTGTTTGACCTTGGATTCACGCTTGCTGCACCGTTCTGTAGCTCTACGAAAGGCCTCCGTGGGACGAGGAGACGTAACACTTTCAAATGATGTGACATTTGGTTATGTGTATGAGGGCATTTAAACTCCTAAGATAAAGCACTTTTGGGCGATTTGCCGCTCGCCTATATTTGCTTTATAGAAGCCATTTTGGAGCAAGACCTACACCACGCATTGAGTGGGTGCTGGTTTAACTGAAGAGACCACTGTATGTGTTGAAAGATCACAGCAGTAAGACATTTTTTACTTCACTATCGTCGTTATTTCATAGATCCACCCCGTGTAATTTAAACACATTACCCCCGAAAATAGTATCAGCATCGCTTAACTATTCGATGTAATTGTAACCAGTGGCGCATCTAGAACAATGCAAAAATGTATGGCAGACAAATGCTATTTATTCATAGTGTCAATTACTAGTTTTTAATAATTATATTCCACAAGAGCACCATTTCACCACGTACGCCTCGTCCCAACGATATACACCAGTGACGGCAACTGCTGGTCTGACCATCTAGTATTGTAAGTAAATGGCAACCGTACGTACGAGTTCAAAAGGATGATTTCCGGCATCCATATTGAGTTACTGCTGACTGTTATCCGCTCGAGGCCGCTGTAATCGGACGGCTGCCATTGCAGAAACGGATCTTTCCATGTCTGAGAAAGAGTTAACACACAATAACTTAACGTTACACTTTTAAATAAAAACGGTTTATCACCAATACTTGAACATACTCTTATACATGGCTGCAATTCCCTCAACAAGAAACTTATTTTATCCCGAATATTCAGATTGACTGTTACTGGCGTGTGAACGTGTCAAATAAACCGGGTCATGTGACTTGAGTTGTAGGAGTGAAAAATTCGTATGAAAAACAGGTTTCTTGTGAAGAGAATTGAAACAACCTCAACCATAATCCATAAACCCGATTATCGCTACATTTAGTGATGATTTATGCCAAATATCTTGCTTGAATCATTACATTACATTAGCAGCTTATAATTAAAATACACAAGCACGCACACTCACGCAAATATACACCAATATACGCCTACCAACACCACGTAGTCACGCATGAATGCATGCACGCACTCACGCATGCACGCACGCACGCACGGACACACACGCGCACACACCGAACTACGAACCTGAACCAACAACGCACATGCATGATGGTTGTGCGTAGACCTAAAAACTGCAATGAACACTAAACATATTTACCAAAACCAGAAAGCCAAATGTCTCAAATAATTGCTCCTTTTCACTCTGAAATAAGAAAGTACACAATGAAAAAAGTCCTTCAAGAAACACAACGCATAATCTATGACTACTACCAGGTGCCACGTAGTCTAATATTGCACAAAAGGTCCACCGCTCAGACGGTAGTCGTCTGAGGGAGACTGCTGAAAGCAGCCAAAACGTCGCGGAAAAAGGTAAGCTGATTGTGAAATATGCAAATAAATCACTGATTCAAATTTTCTTTGCACTAAAAACATAGGGATAAGTTGTATTTGCAAGAACTGTACAATTCAGCTGGCAGATGTCATGCGGCCATTGTAATGTAATATACACAGGGAAACGTTGGGTCCCATGAACTACTTTTAACTTTTCAGGGATAAACCAAAAATAATACAGTTTTTAACATTAAAATTCCTCTATCGTGTAAATATGTACGCCCTCTAACAGGATTGTGAATTTGTTTAGGCTGGGATATGTCAATTTCAAAATATACGCAAACTAATGGAAACATGTAAAAATGCTCAAGGGACCACAACAGCATGAATACAAATGTACATGTAAAATGAGTTTGATCGAAAATTTGACTAACATTTGCCAAGAACTGTTTCAACTATTGACGGTACTAAAACATTGCATTACTTATGAATGACATGAATAAATATTTATGAAAAAACTTCCATGTTTGATTTTAAAGGTTATGAATATACCGACTATTTACATCATAATTATGGCGACTATACGGATCCAGATAATAACTTGTACAATGACATAATAGTAAACTGTTCGTATTATACAGAAGCTAAATTTGAACATAAAACAAAATACAACAATGATTTATTAATAATACACTTTAACGCAAGAAGTTTAAATGCAAACTTTCAGAATATCAAAGATGTTTATATACTTTACATGACCCCTTTGATGTAATTGTTATAAGTGAATCGTGGAGTCACGAAGGGAATCAAAACAGTTTTATTTTACAAGGGTTTGAATCCGTACAAGTCAGTCGCAAAAATAAAAAAAGGAGGTGGTGTAGTAATTTACGTTAGAAAATGCATTGACTTTAAGGAAATCAGTAGTATGTCATTGGCAGTAGACAGCATCATGGAATGTGTCACAGTAGAATTACAACTAAATAATAGGAAGAATATTATCATAGGATGTATATACAGGACTCCTGGATCAAATGTGGACACATTTAATGAAACTTTACAACATATATTTGAGAAGACAAGAAACACCAATAAGACTTCGGAACTAAACTGTTTCTAGACGTCATGTTCAGTTACGGATTATATCCCTTGATTACAAAGCCAAGTAGAATCTCTGAATTCAGCGCCACTTTGATTGATAATATTTTCACTAACGAATTGACAAAGGAGGTTTGCAGTGGGTTATTAATTACAGATGTTAGTGACCATTGACCTGTTTTCTCATTGAGTAGAAGTAACATTGATAGACCTAAAGGACAAAGTTTTAAATATGTCAGGTGACATTGGCCAACTGTAATTGGGACTTGATTATGCAGCCGGAGGATATTAACACGGCATATAGTGAATTTGTTAACATTTTCGCCGATCTATCATTGTCCGATAAGAAAGGTGTATAATAAGATTCACAACACGTATAAGCCATGGTTTATAAAAGGATTAGCGAATACATGTAAACAAAAACAATCTCTACACAAAATATTTTGCATGTAAATCAAAAAGCACAGAGGAGAGATACAAAAGATATAAACATAAGCTAATTAATATTCTAAGACAAGCCAAAAAATATCACTATTCTAAATTATTGCTAAAAATCAAGATGATAATAAAGGAACTTGGAAAGTATTAAATTCAATAATCAAAAAGGGAACACCTATAAATCTATTCCATATTCGTTTGTCGGCGACAATAAAATCCTTCCTGATAAATCAGAAATAGCCAATGGCTTTAACGATTTCTTCGTAAATGTTGGACCACGGCTTGCCAAGAAAATAAAAACACCATTAAATGCAACCAGTAATTACGAGGATGTACAAAACAGAACGACAGCTTCTATGTTTCTCCGTGCTACGGATGAACAAGAAGTACTAAGTGTTGTTGTCAGTTTTAAAGGGAAATTTTCTAATGATTATGATAATATTGATAAAAATAAAATGGTTGGGGTGAACCACTGATAAGTATTGCACTTCTGTTCACCCTCTTTCCACATTCAACATTGTATTGGTTTAATTGTGACGTGGAATGTTAAATGTTGGAAATAAATGACTTACTTACTTTTCTTACTTACTTACTTGTGGTAGTTGTTTAAAGAAAACAACAACACACCATACATGTACTCAAACATATTGCACCGGTTAAAATGAACAAAACCGTGCTTTTGCGCGCCTTAAGTCGTCCGTAATTAGTCAAATGGCCGTGAAGGTGTAAGTAGTGTAACCTGTTTCTAGAGAACTCGAAATATTATATGTCTGTCAAGTATTAACAAACTTACAGGGGTGGCTAAGAGCTCCTCCCTGATCATGTGATCCCAACATTCCATACATACAGTTTGTTGGTAAGACAAAGCTTGACGGAGGTGAAGCTCATAAGTATGATTATGACGTAGTCAAACAGTAGCATCACGTATTATTGTGACGTAGCCAAACAGTGGCATCAAGTATGATTGTGACGTAGCCAAACAGTGGCATCAAGTATTCTTCCAACTTGATGTTTTACGAATAGTGGCCTACCAGTTTTGCAATCCTGAACAGACCAAAACGCGCAGTGATGTCGACGGTGTCTTGTGGTTGCAAGACAGGTCTTGCTTCGCGGCAGTAGTTGGCGAATAGATTTTTTGCCAGGAGACATTCGTAGTTTTCATAATCTGAAGAAAAAAACACAATTGAACAACATGCATGAGAAATATTGAATTACCACTGAACCAAGACACAGTGTAAAGACGTCAGTATTTAGTTGTCATATGTCTACAGTAACATCCAAGTGGCAACATTTTACGTAATGTCGATATATGAATGACTGCTGCAACATTAATATAATGGGATATGTATGGAGAAGGAAAACAAAAATTGAAGAACAATGTCGATGCCGACCCCATCCCGGTTTTCGTGAAATTCAGCTCTGTGTCTAGCTTTTTACCGTTATGGCTCGCCTCCAATTCTTATCAAGGCTCCAACACTAACCTGCGAGAGTTCCAGACTTCAAATAGCAGCATATGAATATTGTCGTGAAGATACAACGAGAAAGACTCGCTGAGACCCCGCCGAACGCCATCCTGTCCTTCTCGATACTCAGACACTCGTCCTAAGTAGGTCTACTCGATGTAAACATCCAGACTTGTGAACTGTTTGAGACATAATGCGTCAGGAGCCAGTGGAACTCTGCAAGAGTTCATGTCGCTGTTCAAATCAACACATACCGTACTGTCAACGGAGTGTGACCGTCTCGCTTCACTCTTTTGTTTGAACGCCCGAAGTCTATTTTGGATTGGTCGGTGCTACTAAATGGTCAATTGAAACTACTGCACTTTCAACACAACAAACGTAGAGTGTCCACTGCACATCTCAGTAGCATCCGTATATATATATATTAATGTAAATGTGTAATTGGTATGTGTGTGTGTGTGTATGTATGTGTGTGTGTGTGTGTGCGTGTGTGTGTGTGTGTGTGTGTGTGTGTGTGTGTGTGCGCGCGTATGTTTATGTGCCACTGCTAAGTCGTTCTAACAATTCCAGATCAATGATTATTACATAATCAGCCTGGAGTTCAACACAATGCCCGTCCGTTATAAATGGCGACGCACTGAAACTAACCGTAGGACAAGACAATACAATACAATACAATACAAGACAAGACAAGACAAGACAAGACAAGAGAAGACAAGGAATCACAATCAGAATCAGAATAATTTGTTCTACCATTAAATACCTAATTATTATTATATACAACAATATGTCTATGGGGAGGATAGGTTTGTCATTCTTCTAAGCAGCTTGTACATCGAGATGGCTGCCTTGACTAGTCTTGGAGATTTGTTGGATGGCAGTGGATGGACGCACGCTCTCACCCAAGCAGATGTTGCTACAACAGGAACGACTGAACCACCCCTGATGAACTACATTAAAACATCCATAGTTAATAAGCGTACCTTGCTAAACGTGCGAAGAAGTGCGTTGCTCTGCTCAAACAATATGTCCAGAAGCCCGTCCATTGGCGTATTAGAATCCGGAAATTCATCTGCGGTTGCGTCAATGCTGGTGCAGTCGAGTGACGTCATTCAGTGGAAGAGTGCGCGCATGCAAGCAACGTCTGAACGGCAATATATCGTGAGGTGTTCGGCCAAATCCGCATATCTGCCGTGCAGGAGCTTCCACAGAGTCTGTTTGTGTGTGTGTGTGTGTGTGTGTGTGTGTGTGTGTGTGTGTGGGGGGGGGGTGACATATACTAGTCATGTTACTCTGCATTGGTACCAAGATGTACTACATTGCAACGTATGTGACACAAAATTACAGTGAAAAGAAAGGCTTGCACTGTGGTCAACAAAGATTAATTTAATTATGTCAACCGATTCATTGTTGCCTTTTTCCCTTCTCTAAACCATATATGTCGCTGTTAAGCATATGACTGTCGAAGTAGATTACAGAACTAATATATGCGGGGTACTTTTGTGTTGTACGTATTTACCTTATATTGTCTTGATCTATGAAATCGTTCAAATCGAACATTTCCTTTTTTCTGCAAGACGGCGGCCTCGGTGGAGGAAACTCAAGCTACAACTCAAGACATGCGATCATTCTAAAACATTCAGAATAGAACCCAAGCGAAGGGTTATTGTTGTTTTGTTTCTGAATAAACCCTTTATCCTTTAAAGACACACGAACGCACGCACCGACACAAATACACAACCACACATACGTACACAGGCACACGCACACCAACCCTCCCACCATACACGCACGCGCACACACACACACGCACGCACACACACACACCACATACACGATTCATTGTTTAATATTGATAGGTTGGTTGTAACATGGATTCCAACAATGTTTACTTTGTCAGATATTCATTGAATCAAAGTATATACTTTAAGATTACTATAATAACTGTAACAACGCATGGTAAAGATACTTGCAGGTAGTTTTCTCTCTGATGCGATAATCCATATTTGTACGCAGCACAAGCACGGTACGCAGCAGGAGCCGCAAGCGATAACCCTTGCTGCTATCAAGAACGGTGCGGTGTAACACGTGTCGTCACCGTCCCAACATGAGACGGCGCCGTATTCACTGCATGAAGAAACCAATGTTGTTTCGACAGAGAGCGTGAGAGAGATATAGAGCAAGAGCGAGAGATAAAGCGAGAGAAACAGAGAGAGAGAGAGAGAGAGAGGGAGAGAGAGAATGAGACAGAGGGAAAGAGGGAGAGAGACAGAAAGAGGGAGGGAGGAAGGGAAGGAGAGATAGAGGGAGAACATAAGAGCGGTAGATAGATGAATATATAGATCGAGAGAAGGAAGTATTGGCATTTGAAAAGAAAAACCCACCTCCTACAAAATAGAAGACAAAATACACCCTACTAATAAACCCTGCACAAGGCAGTGTCAGGCCCAAAAGAACAAAACAAAACAGAAAAAAAAAACAACTACAAAAAACTGCTAATACAAATTTTCTACAGCTCTCTAATAAAGCCCTAGCACATGAATTTTAATCAGGAGATCCTTGACGCAAAAATGTCGACTGTGTTGGCCTCCACTACTAGGACTGGAAGGTCGTTCCATTTCCTGATGGTTCTGGGCAGGAACGAGTGCTGATGGTACAGAGTGCGACACTGTGGCTCTGAGAACTGATGGCTGTGGCCGCGTCGTTGGCGTAGTGGTGGCTTCAGCTTACTCTTCAGTCCAGTGGCACTGACTTGGTTGTTGTGAATTTTATACAGCACGGTCAGTCTAGCTATTTGGCGGCGTTATCGTAGAGAGGGCCACTGCACTGCAGTTCCTGAAGCATGTCCTTGACGCTAGAGGTGTTGTGGTAGCGTCTAAGGACATACCTGGCAGCTCTTCGTTGTACAGCCTCAATTTTGTTTAAGGCGCGTTGGGTATGGGGGTCCTATACCGTTGAGGCATACTCTAGGATGGGCCTTACGAAGGACTTATAGGCTGTCTGCTTGATGGAGGTCGACCCTATTTTCAAGAAGCTTAAGGTCGTATTGGCTCTTGCACAGATGTTGTCGATGTGGGTATTCCAACCCGAGTCCTTGTTGATGGTGACGCCAAGGTACTTTGTGGAGTCTGGGGTCTCAAGTGTGTGTCCATGGAGCTGGTAGGTGTGCTTCAAGACCTTACTGGCTCTGGTGACAGGCAGTGTGGTGCACTTTCTAGCTGTCATGATTGGAGCCACTTCGGTTGCCAGCTCTTTGAGAATTCTGGAGCTGATGGTATCGGGGCCGCTTGCTTTGTTGGACTGCAGATTTTGGAGAAGTTTCCGCACCCCCTCTACTGAGATTTGGATGTTATCGAGAACCGGGAAGTCATGTGATGAGCCCATGTTGCACTTGGCCTGGAATTTTTCATAGGTATAGCTCCTGCCCTCACTGAACACCGACTGGAATTGCCTGTTGAGGATGTCGGCCTGTACTTTTGGGTCCGATACCAATTTTCATTCCATCTTCTGGGGGCGATGCCCCATTTGGAGGACTTCTGACGCTTAACAAAGGACCAGAAGCGTTTGTTCCTTGTCTGTTTCTTGATACTCATCTGTGAATAAGTTGTTCAGATAGGTTCAATATGCCCTGGAGTTGGCGTTGGACATATCTTCTCAGTTGCCGTGTCTCAGTCTTCAGTTCTTCTGTGCCGTGTTTCCTCATCTTCTTGAATACCCGGTCTCATCTCTTGATGAGCATGCGGAGTGCTAGGCTTACACAGGGCTTGCTTTCTTTTATGCGTGCTGTCTTGTGTGGGACGAATATTTGGATGGCTTCCAACAGTGAAGTCTTGAACTTGGTCCAGAGTTCTTCAGTTTTGGCTTCAGTCTTCACTCCCTCCAATTCGGCAGCCAGGGTGTTAATTGCCTGCTTGAGTCCCCGTCAATCAGCCTTGTGTAGATTGGGATGGACAGTGCCGTCTGTTTCTTCTTTGTGCAGTGAATTATGAATTAGCAGTAGACAGCATATTGGTCTGAGACTCCCGGGAATACCTCGACGCGGGGAATGAGCAGTGGGGTGTTAAGAATATCGGCCTTCTTCCCAATAATTGATTGAAAATATACATTAACCACTCTCTGTTTTTCGTTGGTTCTGTTGACTGGCTTGGTTTGGTGTGGAGGCATGCTGGGGACGTTGGAAGTGTGATTCAGTTGGTGTAGAGCAGGAATCAGTAGGGCTGGGTAAGTTAATAGAGGATACATCAGAGACTGACCAGTCAATTCCATGGAGATCAAACACAGTCTGACTGTTGGGATTTCCACAGATGACACAATGCCAGGGAACATCCTCTTTGCTGTGTCCTAGTTGTTGGTACGTCAATGTGTTAATGCTCTGGCAGTGGGTGTGGAACCACAGGTCTCACAGGACACTCCTCTGTCTGTCCACTTTACTGGGAAATCACAAGTACCACATTTCCAGGCGGAGTGTTGAAAGTTGTTGGAGTTTGACGAAGATGGGCAGTCAGTAGAGCCGGGGTTCGTCTCCGGAGCATACGAGTTGTTAAGCAGGAGGCTCGCCAAGTAAATATATATTCTACCTAAACTTTCAAACTATTAATGAAAATAAACAACACAAATATATGAAAATCAAGAGTTCAATCATATACGAAAGAAAAACCATGGCTACTCCACGCATGCGCAGATAGAGAGATAGTTAGAGGGAGGGGAGAGAGCGAGTAAGGGAGAGAGAGTGAGAGTGAGGGAGAGGGAGAGATATAGTGAGAGAGAGAGAGAGAGAGAGAGAGGGAGGGAGAGAGGGAGGGAGGGAGGGAGGGAGGTGTGTGAGGTGTATGTGAGAGAGAAAAAGAAAATAGAACATAGCATCTTGATGACGTCCATCACCAGTAAAAAATGTCCAGTTTTGTAATAATATTTTCATAGCACGCCATTTGATTAACATATAACATCATTACAAGTCATACCTTCGGATTTATAATTCAATGATCATCAATAGCTATGGTGTAAATGGAACTGCTTTAGGGAGAGGAAAATATAACTATGATCTTCATAGTCCAGACAGTAAGATAGAGTAACTACCAACATGTAATTATGAAAATACAATGGCACAACGTCAGTGACCCTTTTGATGAATTCTCAACTACACCAACAATTACACGATTGAACGAGAAGACGCACGTGAGCAGCGCACACAATGACAACCAAGATGTAGAGTTCTCTATACTAGAAATAAAAAAGCAAACGGTCATCAGAAGTGCGACTGTCATGGTCATGTGTCTAAGATTATAGACTAATAGACATCTTCATAGCTGGACATCTGAACGCTCTTGCCCCAACCTCGGGTGTATAAAAGATAGCGCGTCACCATAGAAACCGATAGGTGTCCCAATGTCACGTGACGTGCAACCGTCACGTCGATGTTAACCGTGTGTGGTCATATCAAATATGGAGAAACACATATGCAGGAATATATGCAAACCTGAAATCACAACAAATGCTCCATTGTTATGGCTGGTTCTGCTAATGATAGAGAAATATATGTTGTATTAATCGAGGCAGACATTCTGCAAATACTTAAATACGCCGCCATAATATTCTGCAGCACTCTCTGATGTACGTCCTATCAATGGAATACATGATAGAAGCTGTAGACTCGTGCCGCAGAAGAAATCGCGAATCAATTAGAGAGCGCAAAGTGTTTCACTAATTACCAGTGCGGATTGCGTACAGGCATGCCTAAATTGTGTTCATGTCAGCAAAGCAATCCACCCGGGCTAAAGTTGCAGTGATGTTGTCCGTATTGAGCATGCAAGATAGATGCCCGAATACCAGAAGCCATTTATACATACTACAAACTCGCAGTCATGTCTTCGAATATGTATTTCGGTTACTTGTGCCAAACAACAGGATGGCATCGATCTAAAATTTATATACATTTTTCTCCGCATTCCAGAATCACACTTAACATATTTAGCCGTTTAGTGTAGGAACAAGTATATTGGTTGTGTATGGTAATTTCCTATTACCACTACTACAGCAACACTCCTGATATCATACTCTAAAGCCAAAATTGCATGGTCAACATGCACACGCTCAATTAGGAGAATAGCACCAGAGAAAACATGTCATACTCATACGAACATGGCAAAACAGAATATGTGGAATAGGATGGAGCATCCACAACTCAACACACTTGCGAGTCCACATCAATCAAGTCTCTATTCATCAATGTTCATGTAAGTATCATTAACTGTTCATTTTGTACACAATGTAGTCCTTGTATGAACACATGGATGAAAAGCATCCACAATTTAACATACACGCGAGTTCGCATCATTACTCATCAATATGTTCATGTAAATATCATCAACTGTTCATTTATATACAACATAGTCCTTGTATTTGCTGGGTAGCTTTGACATGTTGAATTCCTTGGACTCCCTATGTGTCGTTGGGCATATAGGAGAGTGTGGCTCTGTCTGGTCACTCTAATGTTGTTGTTCAACCGGTGTGTTCGGCACAATTTCAACCGGTGTGTTGGCCCGAATTGGTTCAACTGGAGTGACTAGAGGATCATCTTGGGATGGGATATTCATGGACTTCTCAACCAACACATAAGGTAGTGGTTCGTGTGTTCTTCTTAGGTGTACACGGTTGCGCCTGTACACTCTTCCCTCACTATCTTCAACTTCATTGCACCTTTCATCCAGTCGCCTCACCACCTTTGCTTTCTTCCAAGCTTGAACGGCTTCATTCGGGCGGTATCGCCTGTAGTTGGCTTGACGGCTAACTGATGTTATGATTACTGCCTTGGAGCCAGTGGTTGGTAGGTAATCTGTTTTCCAGAAGTTCGATTTGTAATCATGGTGACTCAGTAGTCCTTTCCTTGATAAGAGAACAGGTCGACACCGACCTTCTGCCATGGACGGTCCGGCACATCATGGCGCATCAGAGTTTCCTTAGTCTGAGAAAATTAGAACTCACGACAGGCTGCACACGTTTGTATGTATTCTTTGATTTCTGCATTCATGCCCGGCCAGTATACCAACTACCTCGCTCTTCTTAGGCATCCTTCAATGCCAACGTGGCCTAGGTGAACGTCCTTCTTAATTTGTGATATCATGGATTGTGGAATCTCTTTCACCGCGGCACATCTGGTTAATCGCGCCAGCCGTGTTGTAGGACAGCTGTCAGCAATTGTAGATAGGCATCTTGCTCGGTGACATTACGAATGTCCTGGACATTCCCTCATGGACAGATAGTTCATAACGTGGATAGCTTCGAAATCAGTGGTCGGTTGTTCCTGTTCTGTTGGCAGGAAGGCACGTGACAGGGTGTCTGCGAAAGACATCTTCGTGCCGTCCAGGTACTTGACATCGATGTCATTTGCAAGTGCATGTAGGAGCATGCCCTGTAGACGTTTGGGTGCTCTGTCCAGAGGTTTCTTTGTTAATGCCTCTAGTGGCTTGTGGTCACTGCAGACACGGATGGGACGACCATATGTGAACTGATGCCACTCTCAAGAGCAAAAACGACGTCCTGCATCTCTTTCTCTATAATGGCATATCTGGTCTCTGTGTCAGTCAAAGCACGACTGGCGTAAGCAATTGGTCTTCCTTCCTGAAGTAGTGCACATCCCAAGCCATAGTTGCTAGCATCACACGGAATGACCAGTTGCTTACTCGGGTCAAAGTAAGCCAGAGTGGGTGCCTCAGCCAGGATTTGTTTCAGTGTCGTGAAAGCTTTCTTCTTAGCATCTTCCCACATCCAGGCAACATCTCGTTGTACAAGAGCAGCAATGGGACGGAATACATCAGTCAACTTGGGTACGTATCTCGCTAGGTAAGTTATTGTACCTCATAGCCTCTCCACAGCTTCCCTGTCACACGGTCTCTTCATCCGCAGAACAGCTTCGACCTTGGATGGGTCAGGTTTCAGACAATCAGCTGTGACAACATGGTCTAAGAACTGGATTTCATTCTCATTGAAGCGACATTTCTCACGGTTCAGTTTGTTCCCATGTTCCTTGCATCTTTGGAGCATCTTTTGGATATTGACACAAAGATCAGAGTCATCAGATCCATGGATGATAATATCATCAGCAACACAGTGAACATTCCAGTGCTTGTTGCAGACGCTTTTGGCTAATTTCACTGCCGACTTTCAAGCCGACAGGTAGTCGTCGCCAACAATATCGCCCAAACGGTGTTGCGAAAGTAGTCAGTAGACTAGATTCTTCATCCTGTTCGCAGTGTAGATATACTTGTTGCAAGTCACACCAAAATTTTTTTTTTGGAGTTCACAAGCTTCGGCAGAATGTCGTAGAATGTCGTCCAGCACAGGAAGCTTGTAGTGTGTTCACGCTTCAGGTCTAGGTTGAAAGGTCTAGTATCAATGCAGATTCTGACAGCCCCAGGACTTCTGTTGGCTACAGACATTTGGTTCACCCAATCAGTGGGTTGGTCCACTTTGACTATGACACCTGTGTGCTCTAGTCGGTCTAGCTCATCTTTCACGGAACTGTTTGGTGATTCTGGTAGGGTAGGAGGTGGTCTCACAACCGGATCAGCATGTTGTTCCAGAGTGAGACGAATTTTCCCACGAGGAAGCGAGCCAAGTTTACCGTCGAACATTACAGGATAGTCTTCAGTGCATGGGGGTTTGAGAAATTCTACAGCCGGAGACTGAAGATACAGTTTCAAAGATCTCGTAGTTTACCGTGATGAGCTTCATGCATTCAGCAGCTTTACGACTGAGTAGTGGTGTCAGTCCGTCATGATCCACTATGACATAGTCCACTTTTAACTTGTCTCCTCTAGATGATTTACAGTTTTAGCTCGGCACTTGCCGAGAGCTTCAGTCTTCACTTTGCTCCACATCTTCAGAGTGATTGGTTCTGGACGGATATCTTTCTCCTTCACGTACTTCTTGGGCAGTATGCTGACAGTTGAGCCACATTTAACCTGCATCTGCACTGACAGCTTTTTGACCAGCATGTTGCACAAAATGGGACCATCTTGTGAGGAGAGTGCGTGAACATCGGTAGTGAGGCAGCTGATGTCGCCAAAGCTAGCACCGGAGCTATCTGAGTCTGACCCACCTTGTACACTGTGAACAGTCCTAGGAGCCTGAAAAGTGGTTTTGGCCCCTACACGCGTCAAGCGTCTTGCAGGGCAGAGTTCTTTCTTCATGGGGTGCGTTTACAGCAGAATTTGCATTTTCGCTGACTTGCAGATTTTCTTCCATCCAATGTCGACATGATAGTGTAGCGTATGTACCTGATGTCGACTCAGTTCACTGCTTCTGTTTTATTCAAAATTTTGCATTGCTCTTCAGCTCTTGCATGCACCTGCAGATGTCTAATGCTCTGGGTAGATCAAGTTTCGATTGTGAAATGAGTTTGTTGCGGATCTTGTCATACCTAACACCGAGGATTATCCTGTCGACGATCAATTTGTCTCGCATACAGTTGCAAAACCTACAGGGTTTTGCTATATTTTTTTAACACTGAGTAGTATTGTTCAAACGAATTATACTTATACCTTTCAAAGAATTCTTTTTTCTTCGCCCAAGATATGTTCGTCAACTTTTCTGATGATTTCAGCATGCTTGACGCGTTCTTCTTCTGTCAAATCCATACCATTGAAAATGCGTAGTGCATCCTTCCCAACACAGTGTACAAGAAGTGCCGTCACATATCAGTCTGGCTTATTGTCGAGTCCAGACACGATTATATAGTTTCCCCACATTTGTTTCCACAACTTCCAGTTATCGACCTGATTAGTTTCCAGCTCCAATGCAGGTGGAGGCGAGCCACTGGGAGTAGATAGTAAGCGCTGTTGGGCCTCAAAATCCTACTTATAAAAAAGAATTTAATGACCACTAAACGATTCGAGCACCCAGCTGAGTCAGCAATAATGCGAGACTAATCCTATGTATAAAAAAAGATCAAAGGCTTTGTGTTTGACACTAATGAGTTTGGGAAACCTACTTATAAAAACGTGATTGATGAGCGATGTAATTTGATACTAATTGGATGATTGACAGTACACTAGAGAGATGCCACCTAGCGGTGAGTGCAGAGAGTATTTTAGTCCTAGCGATCAACGCCGTACCTAGAGCGCGCTGACGTAAGCAATAATGCGTTTATCGCGCTAACCACGCTAAAACCATGCAACGTTTAGTTTCGTACTTTTAACGTAGTCCTCAACGCTGACGTAAGCAATAATGCGTTTGTAGATTCGAGAGGCCACCTAGCGGTGATATATAACCGGGGTAAAATGCGATCTAGCGGTGAGATATAACCGGGGCAAAACCCTGCATAATCGTTGGCGACGGTATAGCTCTCTTAGGAGAGTGTTCGCCTAGGGATCGAAAGGTTCCGGGTTTGAACCCTAGTCGCAACTTTTTAGTGTTGGTATATAAGCGGTGGCGGTAGCGGGTGATCGGCAGTCGGTACGATGTCGTCGCCTATAAGGTTTGGTGGATCGCGGTCGTTCTTGTCGAATATGTATATGCGTCGACTGTCGGCGTTCGGTCGGGGCTTTCGATCCGTCGAGCACGCCTATCAGAATAGGAAAGCTATATTCTACGAGGACGTGGAATGCATATTGGTCTGAGACTCCCGGGAATACCTCGACGCGGGGAATGAGCAGTGGGGTGTTAAGAATATCGGCCTTCTTCCCAATAATTGATTGAAAATATACATTAACCACTCTCTGTTTTTCGTTGGTTCTGTTGACTGGCTTGGTTTGGTGTGGAGGCATGCTGGGGACGTTGGAAGTGTGATTCAGTTGGTGTAGAGCAGGAATCAGTAGGGCTGGGTAAGTTAATAGAGGATACATCAGAGACTGACCAGTCAATTCCATGGAGATCAAACACAGTCTGACTGTTGGGATTTCCACAGATGACACAATGCCAGGGAACATCCTCTTTGCTGTGTCCTAGTTGTTGGTACGTCAATGTGTTAATGCTCTGGCAGTGGGTGTGGAACCACAGGTCTCACAGGACACTCCTCTGTCTGTCCACTTTACTGGGAAATCACAAGTACCACATTTCCAGGCGGAGTGTTGAAAGTTGTTGGAGTTTGACGAAGATGGGCAGTCAGTAGAGCCGGGGTTCGTCTCCGGAGCATACGAGTTGTTAAGCAGGAGGCTCGCCAAGTAAATATATATTCTACCTAAACTTTCAAACTATTAATGAAAATAAACAACACAAATATATGAAAATCAAGAGTTCAATCATATACGAAAGAAAAACCATGGCTACTCCACGCATGCGCAGATAGAGAGATAGTTAGAGGGAGGGGAGAGAGCGAGTAAGGGAGAGAGAGTGAGAGTGAGGGAGAGGGAGAGATATAGTGAGAGAGAGAGAGAGAGAGAGAGAGGGAGGGAGAGAGGGAGGGAGGGAGGGAGGGAGGTGTGTGAGGTGTATGTGAGAGAGAAAAAGAAAATAGAACATAGCATCTTGATGACGTCCATCACCAGTAAAAAATGTCCAGTTTTGTAATAATATTTTCATAGCACGCCATTTGATTAACATATAACATCATTACAAGTCATACCTTCGGATTTATAATTCAATGATCATCAATAGCTATGGTGTAAATGGAACTGCTTTAGGGAGAGGAAAATATAACTATGATCTTCATAGTCCAGACAGTAAGATAGAGTAACTACCAACATGTAATTATGAAAATACAATGGCACAACGTCAGTGACCCTTTTGATGAATTCTCAACTACACCAACAATTACACGATTGAACGAGAAGACGCACGTGAGCAGCGCACACAATGACAACCAAGATGTAGAGTTCTCTATACTAGAAATAAAAAAGCAAACGGTCATCAGAAGTGCGACTGTCATGGTCATGTGTCTAAGATTATAGACTAATAGACATCTTCATAGCTGGACATCTGAACGCTCTTGCCCCAACCTCGGGTGTATAAAAGATAGCGCGTCACCATAGAAACCGATAGGTGTCCCAATGTCACGTGACGTGCAACCGTCACGTCGATGTTAACCGTGTGTGGTCATATCAAATATGGAGAAACACATATGCAGGAATATATGCAAACCTGAAATCACAACAAATGCTCCATTGTTATGGCTGGTTCTGCTAATGATAGAGAAATATATGTTGTATTAATCGAGGCAGACATTCTGCAAATACTTAAATACGCCGCCATAATATTCTGCAGCACTCTCTGATGTACGTCCTATCAATGGAATACATGATAGAAGCTGTAGACTCGTGCCGCAGAAGAAATCGCGAATCAATTAGAGAGCGCAAAGTGTTTCACTAATTACCAGTGCGGATTGCGTACAGGCATGCCTAAATTGTGTTCATGTCAGCAAAGCAATCCACCCGGGCTAAAGTTGCAGTGATGTTGTCCGTATTGAGCATGCAAGATAGATGCCCGAATACCAGAAGCCATTTATACATACTACAAACTCGCAGTCATGTCTTCGAATATGTATTTCGGTTACTTGTGCCAAACAACAGGATGGCATCGATCTAAAATTTATATACATTTTTCTCCGCATTCCAGAATCACACTTAACATATTTAGCCGTTTAGTGTAGGAACAAGTATATTGGTTGTGTATGGTAATTTCCTATTACCACTACTACAGCAACACTCCTGATATCATACTCTAAAGCCAAAATTGCATGGTCAACATGCACACGCTCAATTAGGAGAATAGCACCAGAGAAAACATGTCATACTCATACGAACATGGCAAAACAGAATATGTGGAATAGGATGGAGCATCCACAACTCAACACACTTGCGAGTCCACATCAATCAAGTCTCTATTCATCAATGTTCATGTAAGTATCATTAACTGTTCATTTTGTACACAATGTAGTCCTTGTATGAACACATGGATGAAAAGCATCCACAATTTAACATACACGCGAGTTCGCACCATTACTCATCAATATGTTCATGTAAATATCATCAACTGTTCATTTATATACAACATAGTCCTTGTATTTGCTGGGTAGCTTTGACATGTTGAATTCCTTGGACTCCCTATGTGTCGTTGGGCATATAGGAGAGTGTGGCTCTGTCTGGTCACTCTAATGTTGTTGTTCAACCGGTGTGTTCGGCACAATTTCAACCGGTGTGTTGGCCCGAATTGGTTCAACTGGAGTGACTAGAGGATCATCTTGGGATGGGATATTCATGGACTTCTCAACCAACACATAAGGTAGTGGTTCGTGTGTTCTTCTTAGGTGTACACGGTTGCGCCTGTACACTCTTCCCTCACTATCTTCAACTTCATTGCACCTTTCATCCAGTCGCCTCACCACCTTTGCTTTCTTCCAAGCTTGAACGGCTTCATTCGGGCGGTATCGCCTGTAGTTGGCTTGACGGCTAACTGATGTTATGATTACTGCCTTGGAGCCAGTGGTTGGTAGGTAATCTGTTTTCCAGAAGTTCGATTTGTAATCATGGTGACTCAGTAGTCCTTTCCTTGATAAGAGAACAGGTCGACACCGACCTTCTGCCATGGACGGTCCGGCACATCATGGCGCATCAGAGTTTCCTTAGTCTGAGAAAATTAGAACTCACGACAGGCTGCACACGTTTGTATGTATTCTTTGATTTCTGCATTCATGCCCGGCCAGTATACCAACTACCTCGCTCTTCTTAGGCATCCTTCAATGCCAACGTGGCCTAGGTGAACGTCCTTCTTAATTTGTGATATCATGGATTGTGGAATCTCTTTCACCGCGGCACATCTGGTTAATCGCGCCAGCCGTGTTGTAGGACAGCTGTCAGCAATTGTAGATAGGCATCTTGCTCGGTGACATTACGAATGTCCTGGACATTCCCTCATGGACAGATAGTTCATAACGTGGATAGCTTCGAAATCAGTGGTCGGTTGTTCCTGTTCTGTTGGCAGGAAGGCACGTGACAGGGTGTCTGCGAAAGACATCTTCGTGCCGTCCAGGTACTTGACATCGATGTCATTTGCAAGTGCATGTAGGAGCATGCCCTGTAGACGTTTGGGTGCTCTGTCCAGAGGTTTCTTTGTTAATGCCTCTAGTGGCTTGTGGTCACTGCAGACACGGATGGGACGACCATATGTGAACTGATGCCACTCTCAAGAGCAAAAACGACGTCCTGCATCTCTTTCTCTATAATGGCATATCTGGTCTCTGTGTCAGTCAAAGCACGACTGGCGTAAGCAATTGGTCTTCCTTCCTGAAGTAGTGCACATCCCAAGCCATAGTTGCTAGCATCACACGGAATGACCAGTTGCTTACTCGGGTCAAAGTAAGCCAGAGTGGGTGCCTCAGCCAGGATTTGTTTCAGTGTCGTGAAAGCTTTCTTCTTAGCATCTTCCCACATCCAGGCAACATCTCGTTGTACAAGAGCAGCAATGGGACGGAATACATCAGTCAACTTGGGTACGTATCTCGCTAGGTAAGTTATTGTACCTCATAGCCTCTCCACAGCTTCCCTGTCACACGGTCTCTTCATCCGCAGAACAGCTTCGACCTTGGATGGGTCAGGTTTCAGACAATCAGCTGTGACAACATGGTCTAAGAACTGGATTTCATTCTCATTGAAGCGACATTTCTCACGGTTCAGTTTGTTCCCATGTTCCTTGCATCTTTGGAGCATCTTTTGGATATTGACACAAAGATCAGAGTCATCAGATCCATGGATGATAATATCATCAGCAACACAGTGAACATTCCAGTGCTTGTTGCAGACGCTTTTGGCTAATTTCACTGCCGACTTTCAAGCCGACAGGTAGTCGTCGCCAACAATATCGCCCAAACGGTGTTGCGAAAGTAGTCAGTAGACTAGATTCTTCATCCTGTTCGCAGTGTAGATATACTTGTTGCAAGTCACACCAAAATTTTTTTTTTGGAGTTCACAAGCTTCGGCAGAATGTCGTAGAATGTCGTCCAGCACAGGAAGCTTGTAGTGTGTTCACGCTTCAGGTCTAGGTTGAAAGGTCTAGTATCAATGCAGATTCTGACAGCCCCAGGACTTCTGTTGGCTACAGACATTTGGTTCACCCAATCAGTGGGTTGGTCCACTTTGACTATGACACCTGTGTGCTCTAGTCGGTCTAGCTCATCTTTCACGGAACTGTTTGGTGATTCTGGTAGGGTAGGAGGTGGTCTCACAACCGGATCAGCATGTTGTTCCAGAGTGAGACGAATTTTCCCACGAGGAAGCGAGCCAAGTTTACCGTCGAACATTACAGGATAGTCTTCAGTGCATGGGGGTTTGAGAAATTCTACAGCCGGAGACTGAAGATACAGTTTCAAAGATCTCGTAGTTTACCGTGATGAGCTTCATGCATTCAGCAGCTTTACGACTGAGTAGTGGTGTCAGTCCGTCATGATCCACTATGACATAGTCCACTTTTAACTTGTCTCCTCTAGATGATTTACAGTTTTAGCTCGGCACTTGCCGAGAGCTTCAGTCTTCACTTTGCTCCACATCTTCAGAGTGATTGGTTCTGGACGGATATCTTTCTCCTTCACGTACTTCTTGGGCAGTATGCTGACAGTTGAGCCACATTTAACCTGCATCTGCACTGACAGCTTTTTGACCAGCATGTTGCACAAAATGGGACCATCTTGTGAGGAGAGTGCGTGAACATCGGTAGTGAGGCAGCTGATGTCGCCAAAGCTAGCACCGGAGCTATCTGAGTCTGACCCACCTTGTACACTGTGAACAGTCCTAGGAGCCTGAAAAGTGGTTTTGGCCCCTACACGCGTCAAGCGTCTTGCAGGGCAGAGTTCTTTCTTCATGGGGTGCGTTTACAGCAGAATTTGCATTTTCGCTGACTTGCAGATTTTCTTCCATCCAATGTCGACATGATAGTGTAGCGTATGTACCTGATGTCGACTCAGTTCACTGCTTCTGTTTTATTCAAAATTTTGCATTGCTCTTCAGCTCTTGCATGCACCTGCAGATGTCTAATGCTCTGGGTAGATCAAGTTTCGATTGTGAAATGAGTTTGTTGCGGATCTTGTCATACCTAACACCGAGGATTATCCTGTCGACGATCAATTTGTCTCGCATACAGTTGCAAAACCTACAGGGTTTTGCTATATTTTTTTAACACTGAGTAGTATTGTTCAAACGAATTATACTTATACCTTTCAAAGAATTCTTTTTTCTTCGCCCAAGATATGTTCGTCAACTTTTCTGATGATTTCAGCATGCTTGACGCGTTCTTCTTCTGTCAAATCCATACCATTGAAAATGCGTAGTGCATCCTTCCCAACACAGTGTACAAGAAGTGCCGTCACATATCAGTCTGGCTTATTGTCGAGTCCAGACACGATTATATAGTTTCCCCACATTTGTTTCCACAACTTCCAGTTATCGACCTGATTAGTTTCCAGCTCCAATGCAGGTGGAGGCGAGCCACTGGGAGTAGATAGTAAGCGCTGTTGGGCCTCAAAATCCTACTTATAAAAAAGAATTTAATGACCACTAAACGATTCGAGCACCCAGCTGAGTCAGCAATAATGCGAGACTAATCCTATGTATAAAAAAAGATCAAAGGCTTTGTGTTTGACACTAATGAGTTTGGGAAACCTACTTATAAAAAACGTGATTGATGAGCGATGTAATTTGATACTAATTGGATGATTGACAGTACACTAGAGAGATGCCACCTAGCGGTGAGTGCAGAGAGTATTTTAGTCCTAGCGATCAACGCCGTACCTAGAGCGCGCTGACGTAAGCAATAATGCGTTTATCGCGCTAACCACGCTAAAACCATGCAACGTTTAGTTTCGTACTTTTAACGTAGTCCTCAACGCTGACGTAAGCAATAATGCGTTTGTAGATTCGAGAGGCCACCTAGCGGTGATATATAACCGGGGTAAAATGCGATCTAGCGGTGAGATATAACCGGGGCAAAACCCTGCATAATCGTTGGCGACGGTATAGCTCTCTTAGGAGAGTGTTCGCCTAGGGATCGAAAGGTTCCGGGTTTGAACCCTAGTCGCAACTTTTTAGTGTTGGTATATAAGCGGTGGCGGTAGCGGGTGATCGGTAGTCGGTACGATGTCGTCGCCTATAAGGTTTGGTGGATCGCGGTCGTTCTTGTCGAATATGTATATGCGTCGACTGTCGGCGTTCGGTCGGGGCTTTCGATCCGTCGAGCACGCCTATCAGAATAGGAAAGCTATATTCTACGAGGACGTGGAATGCGCCGAAATAATCAAAAGTTCGCGAAGCTCTTACGCAGCGAAACGACGCAGTTACGACATTCGACTAAAGAGAATGAGAAACAAATGGACCGACATTAGAGTGAAATGTATGAAGATGTTGTTGAGGAGGAAGTTTGACGGATCGAGCGATTTGAAGGCTGCACTGTTGGCGACCGGGGACGCCGAATTGGTGGAATGGATAGCGAGTAAGGAGGGTTTCTGGGGTAGCGGAATCGCGGGCGATCCGGGGAAGAACACGCTCGGTAAACTGTTGATGGAGTTGCGCGATGAGTATAAAAACGAGTAAAAAAGTGTTCGTCGTTCAGTCGTGAAAAATGAACGGACCGTCGTTGAAGCATCCTTTTACGTGTATAGTAGCCGGTCCTACGGGATGCGGTAAGACGACGTTCGTCGAGCGTTTGATACGTTACGACACTATGATCGATCCGCCGCCGGAGAAAATCCTGTGGTGTTACGGACAGTGGCAGAGCGGCTACGCGTCTATGTCTTCGAAAATAGAGTTCGTAGACGGTCTGCCGGATCCGAAACGTTTAGACGGTAAAGCGAGAACGCTTCTAGTACTCGACGACCTCATGGAGGAGACCGATAGCCGGGTGACGGTACTATTTACTAAAAAAAGTCATCATTGTAATACGTCGGTCGTACAATTGCGACAGAACATGTTTCCGAAAAGGAAAGAAAACCGTACAATCAGCCTGAACGCTCAATACATAGTGCTATTCAAGAGTCCTCGAGACGCGGGGCAAGTAGGTCACCTAGCGAAACAGATGTACCCGGGAAAGGTCAACTACATGATAGAGGCTTTCAAAGACGCGACGTCGTCGGCGTACGGGTATCTATTCGTGGATCTGAAACAGGAAACGGAAGAGGACATGCGTCTGCGTACGTGCATATTTCCGGACGATCGCCTTCAGTACGTGTACGTACGGAAGGGTGGCGGCGGCGGTGGTGGTGGTGGTGGCGTCGGCGGACAATAATAAGAGAGAGACGACGGGGCGTACGTTTATTAGTCGTTATGAAGGCGCACGTGACGGGAGCGAAGAGACGGCCGAAGGTGGCGGGACCGACGAATCAAATAAAGAGACACATCGTCGCCCTGCAGCTGTTGGAGAGACATAGGCGGAACATCGCTCTGCGAAAAGCGCTACTCGCCCACGCGGACACCGGTCTCATTTGTAGTCTGTGCGATTGCGCGTACAACATTCTGAAAGGGAACGTGAAGTTGTCGCCGAAACAGAAACGCGTATTGTCGAAATACCGGGATCACCTGCGTAAACTCGTCGACAAACACGTGACGCGTAAGCAGAAGCGTGTCATCTTGCAAAAGGGTGCGGGTGGCTTTTTGACGGCCCTGCTAGCGCCGTTAGCGAGTACCGTTATCTTGCCGCTGCTCAGACAGGTGTTCGGCGGCGGCGCCGGCGGTAATTGATGCAGTACGCGAAGAAGATGGCGTTGGTCGATCCACGATTGGTGGAAAGCCTTCTGCCACGCGTCGATCAGTCGTCGAGCACGCCTCGATCACGTGTGCTGAGTTGCCTTGACAGCGACATGAAGGACATTCTAGAACGTTCGGATTTATCGGAACGAGAAAAGGTAGCGTCGTACAATCAACTGCTGAGTCGGTACAATACGATAGAGGCGGCTCGAGCGGCGCAACCGGTACGCGTGTCGGTGGTGAATAGCGGCGAGACACCCGCGGTTCCGGTGGCGCCAGAAGCGGCGGCGGTGGCGCCACCATCGTCGGAGGTGATAGAGCGCGAAATCTTAGCCAGTATGCCGAAAACGTTGAAAGAGAAGACGAGACTGCTGATCGAAAAAATGAAAGCCGATCCGTTGTCTCGATGGAACGATCGCGGTGAATTCGTGTACGACGGTAAAGCGATCGCGGGGAGTAATATGGTCGATCTAGTAAACGATCTCATGCGAACGAGATCGAAGACGACGGCGCCCGTAGGATGGCGGGAGTTCGGATTGCACATGAAGGATATGAATATCCCTATGGAATTCGTAGGCAACCCGCGCTCTCGTTCGTACGTGGAGCGACGACGGAAGCAGCTACTAGAAGAGAGGATGACGATGCCGTCGACGTCTATTTCATCAGCAGCGCCGACTGAGCGGAGACGTCGTACTCGGATGCGAGGCGAACCTAAACGCAGATCCGCTTCGTTGGGCGTCTCGGCGTGGGATACGTTGTCGTGATGACGTCACGACGCGCGATCATCATCGTCGTCGTCGTCGGCTTCACCATCGCGCTTATCGCGCTCTATATCATCGTATCATCGTCGTCGTCGTCGTCGTCGTCATGGTGTCCGAGTGGAGTCATCGTCGTCCAAAACGAAAGCCTCGACAGCAACGAAACGTCGACGTCGACGACGACGACGACGAGCTGAATAACGCGTACTTCGATCCGAAACGGGTAGGGAGTTACGGAGGCGTCGACGCGTTGCACCGGGCGTCGAAGCTCCGACTTCCGGCCGTCGAGAGGTGGCTAGCGTCGCAGGACGCCTATACCCTACACAAACCGGTTAGACGTCATTTCAAACGACGTCGCGTCATCGTGGGCGGTCGAAACCAGCAGTGGCAAGCCGATCTGGTCGACTTGACTAGACTGAAAACGCACAACGACGGTATAACATTCCTATTGACGGTGATCGATGTGTTTTCGAAGCGGGCGTGGTGCGTTCCGTTGAAGAATAAGTCCGGAGCGTCGCTCGTCGCGGCCTTCGAGCGCCTGCTGAACGACGACGACGAGACGCCGCACACGCTGCAGACCGATAAGGGGAGCGAGTTTTTGAAACGACCCCTGCAAACGTTGCTAAAGAGTCGCGGCGTTCATCATTTCGTGACGCATAACGAGGAGACCAAAGCGAGCGTCGTGGAACGGTTTAATCGAACTTTGAAGACGCGTATGTGGCGCTATTTTACGAAACACGAAACGCTGCGCTACGTAGAGGCGTTACCGGATTTCGTGCGATCGTACAACAACGCCTACCACCGAAGCACAACAACGCCTACCGACGAATCAGGAGGCCGTATGGCAACGACTGTACGGTGGCGGCGACGTCGAACGACGACGAAAACCGAAACTACGCGTGGGAGATCGCGTACGTATCAGCAAGAGGAGGGGTCATTTCAAAAAAGGATACATGGCTAACTGGAGCGAGGAGATGTTCACCGTCGTAGAGGTGCACCCGTCCGAACCGCCCGTTTATCGCCTCAAGGACGACGCCGAGACGCCGATAGAGGGCACCTTCTACGAACCGGAACTACAACGCGTAGTCGTTCCGAAAGACAAACTATATCGCGTGGAGGCGGTTCTACGGCGTCGTCGGCGTCGTGGCGGCGGTTCGGAGGCGCTCGTAAAATGGAGCGGATATCCGGCCTCATTCAACAGCTGGATCGACGCCGAGTCGCTCGTGGACCTATGATGAATCGTTGGACGCGTGACACCGGCTGCTGGCGACTGCACGAGGCGGGACTATGCAACGGATCTTCGTTCTTACCGTATGAAGGTCGCTGCTGCATCGACAGCGCGCAGTGGCGCGACGAAGTGCGACGACGACGAAACTACCTCGACTGGCGAGCGTCGAAAGAACGCCGACGAATCGTCCGTCGTCGACGACGAGCACAACGCGGTCTCCATCGACGCTACAACAACAACCGCCGCCGAACCCGTTCCATGGCGAATCTGCGGCAACGAATGCCCTAAGGCCGAAATCGTGTTCCTCAATCAGGTCGTCGTCCTGTAGTTCGTCATCGCCGTTAGTATATACAATCTGACGAAAGGTCAAGGTGACTCCAACCTGTGGACGGCGCTGTTGAGCAGCTGTCTCGGTTACCTGCTCCCGAGTCCGTCTATCAGTGGCGAACGTCGACGACAACGCGATGGCGGTCTCGTCTGATTTTTACCTGACGCTGCCGAGCAACGCGTCTATGAAACGTCACCCCGAAAATACGTTGACGCACTACGTCACGACGTTGCCGCGACGTTTCGACCTGTCGGGGGAGTGGGAATGCGGCGCGGTGTCGGTACACTATCCGCACACGTGGTACAACGTGAGAGAGAAGGACGCCTACTTCTATCTGACTTGCGCGGCGGGCGAACAGGGTGTTTACACGCAGATAGACGAAGACGGCGCGACCGTGCTGATATATCGTCAGACGACGATTCCTCACGGTTTCTACAACAACGTTTATACGTTGTTGAACAGGATCAACGAGGCGCTAGATAAATTACACACCAGGAAGGTCAAGGCCGTGCTAGAATACTGCGCCGTCTCTAACCGCTTTACGCTACGTATGTCGGCGGGTGTCAAATTTATCATACCTCATTCGAGCCGTCTGAGGCACGTGCTAGGTTTCCATAGCAACACGATCATGAGTTCGTCCGCGTACGGTCCCGCGCCGGCGACGAGGCCCGTCATCAGCACGTCGCCCGCCGCGTACACGTTCGGGTACGAAGGTCGCGATACGGTGACCATGTCGGCGGGCATCGAGAGTCTGTACGTGTACACGGATCTCGTAGAACCGCGCGTCGTCGGTGACGTGTTCGCGCCGCTCCTTCGAAACATCGCCGTCCGCGGTGAGAACGGTGACGTCGTTTCGGGATCGTTCGTTCGCGTGCAATACGTTAAGCTGATGCGGAATCAATTCGACGAGGTCGAAGTCGATATAAGAGACGATCACGGCCAACCGATACCATTCGAGCAGGGGAAGGTGGTGACGACGCTTCACTTCAGACGTTGTAAATCGAAATTGTTTTAACATGTCGTCGAAGAACCCGTACGTGGACTACTACGTTCGTCAGGTCGGCGGACAGCTGCCGGTCTTCGTCGGCGCTCGGGGTCAACGAGGTCACGGTCTGGGTAATCTCTTCGGGAGTCTGTTTCGAAGCGCCATGCCGCTTATCAAGAGGGGCGCGATGGCGTTGGGAAAAAGAGCGCTCAACACCGGCATGCACGTGGCGCGCGACGTCGTCGCCGGCGGCAATCTGAAACAGTCGCTAAAAAGGCGCGCGAAGGAGGCCGGCGCCAATCTTCTCGACGGCCTATTGAATCCGCAGGCAGCGGCGCCAAAGAAGAAGAAGAGAAAGAAACAAACGCAGCAGCAGCGCCGTCCCCGCGGCGTCGGCGTAATGAGAGCGCGCTTAGCGGCGACGACCGTCAATAGGCGGAAAAGAGCGCGTCGAACGGACATATTCGACGAGTAACGACGACGATGGAGCGCGCACTCGAGAACGGTCAGTGGACGACCGTCTACCAGCCGGGTTCTGGCTATACGAACCTTCGAGTGCGCTTCATAGTGGTGACTCCGCGCGGAGGTGATCTGACGGCCGCGGTGGCGTCGGTCATCCTGCATAAGATATTCAGTCAACTCGACGCGTACGGAAGAAAAAAACGTACCGACGACGCCGCGGCGGCAGCGGCATAAAGAGAGCACGCCTAGCGGCGACGGTCGTCAGTAGGCGGAAGACGTCGAACGGACGACATGGCGTTCGTGAACGGCTCGACGTGCGAGGGAGTGAAGGCCGAACTGGAGCTATTCAGCGGACCGGTGACGCAGACGAGCATCGAGAGTAGTCATTGGACCGTCTACCAGCCGCTTACGACTCTCGACGCCGGCGGCCCTATCGAGTTCCTCGTGCCGGGTTCGGGCGAAGACTATACGGACCTGGCGAGCGTTCAACTGTACGTGCGCTTCAAAGTGACGCGGGGGGACGGTACCGATCTGGCGGCGGCCGCCGCGGTGGCGCCGGTCAACAATTTCCTGCATTCGATGATCAGTCAAATCGACGTGTCGCTGAACAACACCCTCGTGACGCCGTGGACCAATACGGACGCGTACCGGGCCTACCTCGAGACGTTGCTACGTTACGATAGCGACGCGAAACGTTCGCATCTCACGGCGTCGTTGTGGTACAAAGACACCGCCGAACGGATGGACACGCTCGGCAACGGCAACGTCGGCTTCGAGGCGCGACGCCTCGCGACGGCCGATAGTTACGAGGTGAAGATGATGGGACGTCTGCACGTCGACGCGTTTATGCTAAACAAACACCTACCGAACGGCGTCGACACGAAAGTGCGCATAGTGCGCTCGAAGGAAGCCTTCTCGATCATGGGCGCGCAAGCCGTAACGGGGTGGCGCGTCGTGCTGCAGGCGATTCGACTGCACGTGCGAAAAGTGAAGTTGAACCCGGCCGTCCAGATGGGACATATCAAAGCGTGGGCGTTGGGAACGGCTAAGTTTCCGATGCGTCGCGTCGACTGCAAATCGTTCTCGATAACGGCGGGTGCGCTATCGCACACGCACGAGAACCTGTACATGGGCGCGATTCCGAAACGCCTCTTCCTGATGATGATCGATAACGTCGCCTACAACGGCGACTACACTAGAAATCCGTTCGACGCGCGTCACAACGACATAAACTTCCTGTCGTTCGTCGTCGACGGACGTCAGGTACCGAGCAAGCCGCTGCAGCCGCACTTCTTGCACAACCGGTACGTGCGGAGCTACATGAATCTCTTCGAGGCGACCGGAAAGGCGTTCGAAGACGAGGGGAACGACGTATCGCGCACGGACTTCGGCGCCGGCTACAGCATCTTCGGTTTCGACCTGACCCCCGACTGTTGCGACGGCGATCATTTCAACGTCGTGCGTCAGGGGTGCGTGGGCGTCGATATGCATTTCGGGACGGCGCTACCGCTTCCGGTGAACGTCGTAGTGTACGCGGAATTCGAGACGGTGATGGAGATCGACCGGAACCGGAACGTCATTTAAGACTGGTAACTATGGATACGTTTCAAGTGATGCGTCGTCTGGATCTCGATACGTACGCTAAACGTATCGTCGTCGGCGTCGTGCCTAAAGACGCGCTACTTACCGCCGCCACCACCTACCCGACGGCCTTCGTGTGCAACACCGACGACGGCGGCGAACCGGGACAGCAGTGGGTGGCCGTCTACGTCGGCGCCGACCGACGAGGCGAGTACTTCGATTCGTACGGTCTGCCGCCGCTGCACGCCGACTTCCGCGCCTTCCTGCGCCGCCACTGCGGCGACGCGTGGACGTACAACGACAAGCGCCTGCAGAGCGTCATCTCTAACGTGTGCGGACAATATTGCGTCGCCTACCTTCTCCTCCGATGTCGCGGGATGCCGTTGACGACGTTCCAGAGCCAATTCGGCACCGATAGGGTGAACAATGACTGTCTCGTACACGATTTATTAAAACCTCATTAATTATACCACCGCTTGTATAGTAGAAATAAAAACAAACAAATGATGTATACAATTGTTGGTGTTTATTATTACCCACACATACATACATACAGAAACTACCCCTAGGGGGGGTGGTGGGGGTTAGGTTAGTAGTAGACGAGTTAGACGAGTGTTGTTTACGAGTTAGACGAGTATCGGCGCCGTAGTGACACCGTCGTCGAGCACGCGGCGTTTAGTGTAGAAGTAGCTCAACGCCGCGCGCTCTTGAAAGTACGTCAAAACGGACGAGTCTTTCACATGGAAACCGCGGTTCCAGCCGACGCCGTTGCGACGGTCGCGCAGTACGGCGAGGAAGGTGTGCTCGTCGATGTCGGCGTTTTGTCGCTTGCTCAGTCCCTTCGTGCTGTACTTCGGACCGGCGACGCCGCCGAAGAAGTAGTAGGTTTTGCTGCACAGCGCCACGATTCCGTCGCCGCGCCACTCTTCTTTGAAGAGACCCGGCGTTCGACGATCGAACAGGCGTCGGCGCGCGCAGCAGGCCGCCGCGCCGTCCCACGCTAGTCCGGCGACGCGCCGTCGTACGTAGGCGTCCACGTGCGCATCGCAGCATTCGGCCGGAAACCAGAGCGAAAGATACCGGAAGTAGTGTTCGCGACGTTCTTCCGGTACGAGCGCGTCGACGTCACGTCCGGCTAGGGCTATGTACGCCGAGTCGGTGTCCATAGCGCAGAACTGGATGAGCGGACGGGGAATGTAGGCTTCGACGAAATCGTAATAAAATTCCAGCATTCTCAATTTTGCGTACTGCAATACGAAATAGCCGATATGTATCGGCAGGCCGTAGACGATTTTACGCTTATTCAGCGCCACCTCGTACAGCGCGTCGTCGACGACGACGTACAGTTGCCGGAAGCGCCGATTATTGACGGGCATCGACGCGCCGACCGGCGTCGCGTACTTGATTTCCCTGTGCCGATCGACGTGCGTAATCGTTTTCCCGTAGGAACTGTTCCCGAGAAGTTTAAAGGTATCGGCGATGATCGATTTGTCGGGATCGATATCGCCCTCGCGGCGCGCCGTCGAAACCGCGTCGCCGAAGCGGCGAAAGCACGCTATCGGCGCGTACTCGACGATCTGGTAGACGCGCTCGACGACGAGCCCGTGCGCCAGATACCAGCGTAGGAGCGGCGTCGCGAGCACGATCGCCGCGCCGAAGTAGTTACCGACGAGCGTGCGTTGAGGTCGCGTGAGGAGATCGTGCGACTCGGCGTAGTCGCGCATGAACGGGCTGAGATCGTCGCGCACGATATCGAAGTTCTTGAATACCGGCTGCATCTCGGCGAACTTGTCGCGCAGCGCTTCCGGTACGGCGATATCGCACTGCACGAGGCCGAACAGAGAGCCGTCGCGCACCGCCTCCAGTATCGTCGAGAGCGTAATGGCGGCGGGCGGTTGCCATCGTGACGCGTCGGGCGGCGTCGGCACCGCAGGCGGTTGCACGGCGTGCCACTGGCACTCCCACATTTCGACGACTTCGTCGACGAAACGGCGCAGGTAGGCGGTCACGGCGATCGTCGCGGCGTACAGCGTCGTCATCGATTGACCGTTGATGGCGTTCGTCGTCACGTGCGCCTGACACGTCGGGCAGCCGTGAAAATAGCAGCCGTGAAATTGATACGCCGTTCGCGTGGCGGCGCACCAGCCGTCGACTCGGTGCTTTCCGATGCGCTTCTCGCGTCCGGTCAACTGGTGACGTATACGCGCGCCGGTTTCCGCCTCCACGCGCGTCAACCATTCCACGGCCATACGACCGTAGTGGTGCACGCGTTCCGCTCGAAAGGCGTTCTCAGCGCGTCGGCGCGTGTACCAGCCCGTCGGCATCTCCTGCATTATCGCCCATAGATAGAGGCCGTTTGCGTCGAAGCCTACTATCAATCGGCACGGCGCGCCGTCGCCGCCACGAATCGACTTCACGTCGGCCTCGTGGTGGCGCGCGAAGATGATCGACGGGCCGCCGACGATCTGCGCCTGCAGCAGACGGTGCAGATCTTTGTTCGGCTCGTTGAAGAGCGAGAAATGGATCGACTTCGGCAGGTCGTTGAACAGGTACAACAACGTCAACCCCGGTACGCTGATGGCGTCCTTGAACATGTCGATACGTCGGCGCCGATAGAAGGTGAACTGGCGATCGACGGCCTCGAGAAACGGCGCCACGTCACGATTGTTATACCATACAAGAAAATCGCGCATCGACGTCATGCCCTCGTCGCGCCACGCTGTCGCGCAAATCTCGTACGCCTCCGCGGAGATTCCCTCGCGTTTCAGCTGGCTGTAGAAAGCTTCGCGCGACGGCAGGGCGGTTTCGTCCAGACGCGACAACGCGTCGATGTGCTCGTACGGGAAGTTGTCCTTCGTTGCCGAGCAACCGTACGCTTTCAGACAGCGATCGTAGCTAACGCCGGGCGCGAGGTAATTCGTTATGTCCAGGAACATCAACGTCGTCGTCGACAGGCACATGTAATTGTTCTGACGTTTAATGGTAAACGCCGACGACGTGTGCTGCGCGTCTTCGGTTATGAGCAGGGGGGTCATGTACTTTTTGACGACGTTCAGGTCGTACTTACCCGAATTGAATCCCAATACGGGTATTTGACGAAGGTATGTCCACAGCCGGTCGGCGAGAGTGGCGTACGGTGACGCGTCGGCGTCGTCGTCGTCGTTGCATCGTCGCCGCCAGTCGGCGTCGAGCGCCTCGAAGGTCGCGTCGCGGGGACGTAGAATCGCGCACGCCGCCGCGCTCACAGCTTCCAGGTCGTCGATGAGGCGACGCGCGAGTTCCGACGAATCGCCGGTCGTGACGTAACAGCGCGCCGCTTCGTGACCGGGCACGTTCGACGCGACGCTCACGCTGAGCAGTTCGTTTCGCGCGATCCAGCGGCATTTGTCGCTATCCGTCGGCAGATCGTTATCGGCGAAATAGCACTCGAAATCGAACGTCGCGCGGTACGGGTAGTAGCGCAGGTCGTCGTCGCCGACGTCGATGCCTTCGTCGTCGAGCCGCTCGAATACGGACGCCGTCGGTCGGTAGACGCCGCCGGGGAACACGTGACGAACGCCGCCTTCGCACGTCGCTTCCTGACGTCGTCAATCGTGCGCGCTCCGCCAGAGGACGCTGCCGCATTTCCCGCACTTGTACGTTTTCGTGTACGCGCTTATGTACGAGAAGTGCAACTCGTACAGGTTGACGTTCAGCGTCGTGGGGTGCGCTTCGCGCGATCGACGGACTAGTTCGGCGACGTCGTTCGTCAGTCGACGATAGACGACGATGTTGATGCCGAAAACCGTCTCCACGCAATCCAGTTCGTTCAGGCGCACGCCGCCGCCGTTCGAGGTCGACGTGTCGCGACAATACCGCGCGTGCAGACGTTTAGCGACTTTCGCTAAACGGCTCGTACCGATGTGGCGGCCACTTTCGCCTCGTCGGTGACCTTGCAGGTGAAGGCCGATGCATCGGAAGAGACACAGATGGTCGTCGTAGGGCGTGCCTCGATGATCTTTCGTCAACGTCACGATGGCCTTGTTGAAGAGCTCGTAGGCGGGAAGCGTCGTCACGCCAACGCAGCCGATAGGATGATTGATGATGACTTTCACGAAGTAGGTGGCGTTAGTTACGAGCTCGACGATCCATCCCGAGTCGGGACGCTGCGCGATGGCGTACTGCAGTACGTCGGTAGTGCGCACGGCGTCGAGGAATCGTTCGAATGAACGGCTATCGGTGACTAGGGCGGGTGTTTCGAGGAGGCGACCGCAACACTTACACGAAGAATGAAAGTATCGGTACCGACCCGACACCTTGTGGCGTAATACAAAACCATAGCTTACGTTAATTTTAAACGCGTTCTTTTGCGCGCGAAACATTTCCCTCAGACGCGGTTCGAGCACGCGCGTACTCGTACAGGCGGTCATACGATAGTTGTAACGCGACTGTATGACGCCGCGCGCCACCGACGTCTCTATGCTACGCCGGTGCTCGTCTACGATACGCTGTAGATCATCGGGCGACGGCGCCCTAGCGGCTGCCGACTCCGCCACTGATTCAGGAGGTGGCGAACGGCCACACTGCAGCCTCAGATGTCGTAGCATAGCGTGACGCGTGGTGAATAGCGTGCCACATTTTGGACACTCTCGACGTTTTACGCATAGCGCTTCGTCGCCGCAACTTTTCGAACTCTTTACGTGTCGTTCTAACGTCGACTGTGTCGCGAAATAGCGCCCACATTTCGGACATTGCCATCTAGTAGGTGATGGTGGCATTCTCTCTAATTATATTTTTCGAGCGTCGCTATTTATAATGGCGACGGTGACGGTGACGGTGGTGGTGGTGGTAAGTACACCCTAGCGGGAAGATTTCTCTAACCCTAGCGGTGGAATGCGGTGACGGTTTTTCTAACTGTAGCGGAAACTAGCGTGTGGTGGTTTTGTTTTTCTAACCCTAACGGGAAGAGCGGTAATTTTTCTAACTGTAGCGGAAACTAGCGGTGGAATGTGGTGGTTTTTCTAACTAGTGGTACGACTAGCGGTAATTTTTCTAACTAGGTAACTCGGAAACGGAAAGTACATTTTCAACGTTTTATTCGGTACTCTTACAACATTCAAACACAGCGTGAAGCCTTTGTTTCAATAGCAAGCAAATAATAAAATGTTCTCTATTCTACTAGTGTTCGTTCATTCCAGTTCGCTCCGGCGTTGCACTTACGTGTGCACGGCCGACTCGAGTTGCACGCGATTCATATAATCGCGCCAATTCGTTCCCAACAACCAGTTCGACACAAACTGCACCAAATACAGTTCTCCTGCACGGCCCGTTTGCGGCTGCTGATCACCGGAAGAAATCGACACCGTAGTCTCGTGTAGAATATGCACTAGTCTCGTGAAACAGGGGATGAGCGATCGACGTAGGAACGTTTCCATGACGCCGTTGAAATACCGCGTCACAATACAGCCCGGCTTATCGAAACGTTGCATGTAGACGCGATTCGGCCGCCCCGCGCGATAGCCGGGCATGTGAACGTAGGGGCAGCCTTCATTCGGTTCGCATACCCCGCAATGATCCCGCGCCTTCTCCAGAACCATTTCGCCGATAGTCTCGGCGACGAGATCCATCGCCAGTCGTTCGTAACGCACGATCAACTGACTCCGGCTCGGCACGACGAGTTGCCGTTGGCACGTCCCCAGCTCCTCCGATACGCTCCAGTACGGCGAACACGTCGGTCCCATCGTCCCCAGGCTGTCGTTATACGTCGGTGGAGGGGGGCGCGTTCGGGTCGAGCAGTCGCCCAACGCCTCCTCGATTATCGCCTCCAATAAGTGAGCGTCACGTACTCCTCCGGCACTACCCTACAGCACAAAGCAGTTCTACTCTTTACGAATCACCGTCAGCAACGCGTGTAGGAAGTCGCTCATACACTCACGTCTGGTGTGTTGCATCAGAGCGTCCTACAAACACATTATTATGATTAGTCCTCCTTCTTTTCCTCCTCCTCCTTCTCCTCCATCTTTACTGACCCCGACACACCCCGTTCCAACAACGTTCTTACGAACGTCGCAACCTCGTCGTACTGAGCGCGAATCCTTTCGTTGTTTGCAAGCATTTTTTGGAGTACGCAGCGCACTTCCTAAAGCATATAAAAGCACAACTGTTAGTACATCAAACTACTACGAAATAGGCTTGCTTCATAGGCCAACCACAACGCTCTTATATATTGTTCGGCCGACTCGGCTAATAGTTCAAAGCTCTCCTTGCTTAGTTCCAGCCCCCGACGATCTCTCATTCGTTGTCGTTCGTTGGCGTGCTTCAATAAATCTACCAGTAGCGGCCAATTTTCCTCCTCCTCCTACAAACAACACAAGACAACAACATTAGTCATCGTCGACGTATCTTTTTAGTGTGCGGACTGTATACGAGGGGTCCCTGTTCCAACTCGTCTTCCGCACACTAATCTCCACTTTAGTACCGGTTAACTCGAGCACGGTATCGCGGAGATCCTCCTCGTTCAATTCCGTCAAGTACTCGGCCGTGAACTCGACGAGATTAGACATTTGGCTATCGAACAACGTAAGCCAAAGCTCGTATTCTTCCTCCTCGCCGTCCTTCACCATCACACGCAACGCGAAGAAATATTTCGGTACAAACACTTCACCGTGCGTTCGACATATCAGGGTCCCGTCTTTGCTTGTCTGCAATTTCCGGCGACAACGGGAACATCCCAAATAGGTGGTGCCGGGCTCGCCTTTGTACGAGACGGCCTCGATCGTAACGGGCGACAGGAGTTTATACACACCGTTGACAGCGCACTTCAGATGTCTCAGACTCACCGCTGTGGCGCGTGTCGACGCCGCCGATTCACGCTCCATAGAACCGCTCCGCGACAGGACCGGGGGCTGCTCGGCCGTGTCGTCGGGCTCCAAGCGCGCCTCTTCGGCGCTTCTCTTTCGGCCGACAGTCAACGGGGCCGCGATCAGCGTAACGGGGCGCTTAACGGGTGGTGACACCCCCGTTGACAAGGCTGCAATCAGTGCCGAAGGTTGACTGCTGCTGCTGGCCGCTGTCGCCGCCTTCATCGACTGCTTACGCGGTGCCTTCGACTTTTTTGGTTGTTGTTGTTGACTTTCATCCGCCATGTTGCGGAAGAACGTCTGCTGCTTGCTGCTCTGCTGTTGTAGAAAGAATACACGGTTAGAAGTTCAGCGTCATACAATATAACATTTTTCTCACCCGTTTTATACCTTTTCCAAATAACACGCATGCGCACTTCACGCTAATACGTCATCTTACTCAATTATCAGCGTGCGTGCCTCGTACATTTCAGACATTTTGTTTTCGAAAAAAAGTATCCGGTCACGTCAGTACATTCGCCGTTAAATCTTTCCTTACATCGATTCTCTCTAATATCGATGCACCTCACGTTTCCTGACTCCACAGAGAATCTATACAACGTTTAGTTTCGTGCTTTTAACGTTTCGTTTATTGTTTTTGAAATGTCATTGTCTACACTATAACGCGCATGCGTACTTGACACTCATATCCTTATCTTTTTCAATTATCGACGTGCATACTTCATCCAACCCAGGCATTTTGTTTTCGGAAAAAAGTTAGCGTTCACGTCAGTGCATTCATTGTCAAATGTGACTTTTACATCGAATTTCTCTAATATCTATGCATCTCGTGTTTCCTGATCCCCCAGCGATCTTATACAACGTTTTATTTCGCGCTTTTAACGTTTCATTTATCGTTTGTAAAAATCCATTGTTCTCCGTTCACATTCCAACTCGTTAAGTCATGCGCAACAGATGTCACACATGTGCGCTTAACGCATTCCGCCTACTCTACCGAGGAATTTGTTTTAGGAAAAAGTTAGCGTTCACGTCAGTGCATTCATTGTCAAATGTGACTTTTACCGCGAATTTCTCTAATATATATGCATCTCGTGTTCCTTACCCCCCAGTGATCGTATATAAAGTTTAATTTCGTACTTTTAACGTTTCGTTTAACGTTTGTAAAAATCCTTTGTTCTCCGTTCACATGTCAATCAAAATCAGTCGTAGTGTCATGCGCCGCCGCCGCTGTTTGACGACGCGCACATTTCATACACACTTTTACAAACACGAACACACGACGTCTCCACCACATCGCTCCAACAACATGGCCACGACCACAACAAAACCACGGTAAGACAGTGCTTAATATAGCATGCATGCATTTTATTTAAATGCACGTTTTTATTGTTGTAACATATTTAAACAGTGCTTACTATAGCATGTATTTTAAACATGCATGCATTTTATTTAAATGCACGTTTTTATTGTTGTAATGCATTTTATTTAAATGCATGTTGTTTTTACTAGTACGCATTGTGTATTTTATCGTTTAAATGCACGTTTTTATTGTTGTAATGCATTTTATTTAATGCATGTTTTTACTAGTACGCATTATGTATTTTACCGTTTAAACATGCATGCATTTTATTTATAAGTACATGCATGCATTTTATTTAAATGCACGTTTTTATTGATGTAACATATTTAAACAGTGCTTACTATAGCATGTATTTTATTTTAAACATGCATGCATTTTATTTAAATGCACGTTTTTATTGTTGTAACATGCATGCATTTTATTTAAATGCATGTTGTTTTTACTAGTACGCATTATGTATTTTATCGTTTAAATGCATGTTTTTATTGTTGTAATGCATTTTATTTAATGCATGTTTTTACTAGTACGCATTATGTATTTTACCGTTTAAACATGCATGCATTTTATTTTAACAATGCATACTATGCATGTATTTTACCAAGACAGTATTTTATTTAAATTTACTACATACCGTTTAAACAATGCATACTACGCATGCATTTTATCTCACTCATTTTATTCATCCTTTGTTTATTTCATAGACCGATCCAACTGCCTACAAGGAACACGTACACGCCACGTAGGCCGATCGATCTCCCCGACGCGTCGACGACGTCGACCCGGGCAACATGCGCGGTCGCGGCGTCCGTCCGCGCGCCTTCGCCACCTGCTACGCCGCCCAATGTCACGCCTTACTACAGCTCGTCTGACGATGATGACATCGTCCCCGATCTGGCTCGGGTCTTTCTCGTTCGACAGGCAAACGGCCTATGGAGGACAATAACGCCTCCCGAACTCTATCGGCGGGAAGGCTTCGGTCCCCCGCCGGAGACTCGCTTCGGCTCCCCGCCGGAGACCAGCAGGCAGCAACCCGTCGGTCGCGGCCGAATACTCCAGTATTATTCCCAATAAAATATTCCAGTCACTACTCACGTTTTCACGCGTCTATTTTCAATGCATAAACACCCTACTGAATGTTAGTGTATTTATGCATTTGATTGTCATTGTAATCCCACGACTAGATGTATTTAAACGCATTGCTTTCGTTTTAATCCGTCCACCAGAACAACGTTGTTTACCGTTAGCCAGCTATGCTGTCATCCAGAGGTCAAAGACCACTAGAGCAGCCGGTGGCCTTATCGCTGCAGCAGTCGTCGTCGCTCTTGCTGTCAACATCACATACGGGGACATCTCAACGTTTATACAATGGTTTTAATATACAATGGTTTTAGCGTGGTTAGCGTATTGCTTACGTCAGCACAACTCCTACCCCAGCGTATTGCTTACGTCAGCACAACTCCTACCCCAGTTATAGGTGGTCCAGTACGAAACTTAACTTTAGCGTGGTTATAAAGTACGAAACTAAACTTATATACTTTAGCGTGGTTATAAAGTACGAAACTAAACTTATATACTTTATTATTAAACGCATTATTGCTTACGTCAGCGCGCTCTAGGTACGGCGTTGATCGCTAGGACTAAAATACTCTCTGCACTCACCGCTAGGTGGCATCTCTCTAGTGTACTGTCAATCATCCAATTAGTATCAAATTACATCGCTCATCAATCACGTTTTTTATAAGTAGGTTTCCCAAACTCATTAGTGTCAAACACAAAGCCTTTGATCTTTTTTTATACATAGGATTAGTCTCGCATTATTGCTGACTCAGCTGGGTGCTCGAATCGTTTAGTGGTCATTAAATTCTTTTTTATAAGTAGGATTTTGAGGCCCAACAGCGCTTACTATCTACTCCCAGTGGCTCGCCTCCACCTGCATTGGAGCTGGAAACTAATCAGGTCGATAACTGGAAGTTGTGGAAACAAATGTGGGGAAACTATATAATCGTGTCTGGACTCGACAATAAGCCAGACTGATATGTGACGGCACTTCTTGTACACTGTGTTGGGAAGGATGCACTACGCATTTTCAATGGTATGGATTTGACAGAAGAAGAACGCGTCAAGCATGCTGAAATCATCAGAAAAGTTGACGAACATATCTTGGGCGAAGAAAAAAGAATTCTTTGAAAGGTATAAGTATAATTCGTTTGAACAATACTACTCAGTGTTAAAAAAATATAGCAAAACCCTGTAGGTTTTGCAACTGTATGCGAGACAAATTGATCGTCGACAGGATAATCCTCGGTGTTAGGTATCACGTTTTTTATAAGTAGGTTTCCCAAACTCATTAGTGTCAAACACAAAGCCTTTGATCTTTTTTTATACATAGGATTAGTCTCGCATTATTGCTGACTCAGCTGGGTGCTCGAATCGTTTAGTGGTCATTAAATTCTTTTTTATAAGTAGGATTTTGAGGCCCAACAGCGCTTACTATCTACTACTGGGCAAGTTCACATAGATGTGATTCTGAGACCGAGGATCATCGACATTTGGAGAAGCCACAGCAGGTGCCCCGACAGCGGCCACGCCGGCCGTTACAGCTGAATTATCGATTATTCGATATCTCACCGACGCCACCATGTTATTACATTTACTCGGGCGTATGGATTTTAGAATATGAAGGGAGAATACAGACGATAATTCTGCTAAACCAAACTTTTTTAAACGTCGCTGCCGCGACAAGGAAGCGGCTTGTTATTTCACTTTCCGGGGAGACATCATTAAGTGATATTGTTACACATGGTCTAGTACTATTCGAGTTACTGCTTGTGTTATTATTCCTTTGTTTGTGTGGAGACGAATTGTCTAGAGGTAGGCTTGGTGGTTCACTGCAATCAGATGTGGACATGTCCGACAAAATAGAGAAGCTGTTTGTTAGCTCTATGGTTGAGTTTGGAAAAAATGAAATTACGAAATTAGGAATGCTGCACTGGCAGCAAATGCATGAGACTTGGCTGTTTTGGAGGGCATTATATGCAAATGTCAAAATTACCATGCAATCTACATGGTACCATGAATTGTAATGATCAGTGTTTCGTTCGCTAGTCCCATCTTGCTACTTTTTGCAGATGGAACAAGGGAATTTGTGCTTGTATGGACCTGGGCTTGGGTTAAGATCACCAGCTTGCATGAGGATTAAGATGCCAAACCATGTTGGATATTTCAGGTTTAAGGACGCTACCTTGTAAACATTTTTGATTTCCATCCTGTTATTGTGTTTATGGATGCTGGAAAGTACTTGTAATCAAAGTCTGGGGACACAAAGTAGAGATAGCTGAGGATTGGCAGTTCTAGTCAAACTTTCGCCATGGTTTTCTCAGTTCTTCTGTTCTATCCTAAGTGGTAGTCCACATAGCAGTAGTATACAGATGACACAACAGTTCATCTTGGATTTGAGCGTGATTATCACAATATGTATAAATCTCAATATTAAAGTATACAATCACAGTAAAAATATAACCACTGTCGATGTAGTCACAGTAGTCTTCAGTGTAAAATTGCAGTAAATGTAAATCACAGTTGTTATCAATATTAAGCTGCTGGAATGTAAATTATTACATAAAAATCAAGTTAATAAAAGACGTAAACGTAATAAAAATATTTTTTGTTGTACCAAAAGGTGAGTAACTGTGTTTTTTATAGGCTGCAGCATTTTAAAATCTAACATACTGAAGGAGAGCGTGTGATTTTGTTACAAGATGCTTTGTGCAATGCAATTGAAATGTAGGTCTTTGCCATGGTTGTGGTCGTAGGGCAATAATGGATATAGAGCGTCTTGGTGAAAGGCTTGTTAGTGGAGAGTTTATTGTATACTGTGTTTACTGCTGAATTTTAATTGGTTACTGACAGTCTATAATTCGGACTTTTAATTTGTGTAACTAAAGTGTAGTTTATGGCAATAGGTAATGGACGTTACGTTAAGTCTTAGAAAATGCACTGTATGTTGAGTAATTTTGGGGTGGGTTTGGTATCACGCACTTTACGTATTTTGTTTACCAGTTCGCAATATTGTTTGAAGCTTTGGGCTGGTTGTTATGCAAATTTTATTTTTGAAATCGTGGCTTTGGGGGGATTTACTGCAATTGCTGTCTTATATAAGTATTGTAGTGGTGATACTTTTACACATCTGTAAGTTTGTATTAATAAAAGTGTTCAAAATGTTTAGTATTATTTGTAAACGAAGCGGTAAACAAAGGATACTAAGACACCTGACGCATGCGAACTAATTGGTACTAGGCCTTATCAAAAATACTTATGATCTCTGTTAACATAACTGTCTGGGTCACGAACAAATGAGAGTAGCTTTATTTTGGTTGTGTTTGACATGGAGAATGGACTGCACAGCATTTCAACCCTTTTGGTGTTTTATACTTCCCGTGTATAAACACCACAATGGACCTACCAGTACATGGTTTATTTTGTCGGTATCTTAATAATAATGATGAATTGATAAATTATATTAACAATCAGTTGATTTGCTTTGCAGCCACAGAGGTTGAATGGTACAATAGGTACACATTAAAATTTGATAAAACAATTAAATAAAGTACATGAATAAAGCACTCAACTGGATATAAAATATCAATGGATAAAATAATAAATAATTAAGACTATTAAATTTCATACAAGTATAAGTAAATAAAATTAACTACAATTAAGTCCACTGTTAACGGTAATTTGTAGAAGATTACATGTGCCAGTGATAAAGTTCATTGGTTATGAGAGTTCTTAAAATATTTGGTTTTACTTTGAGGAACTGTATACACAGATGCATTGTGGGTTGCATAATGAGATATCCTGAGGGTGTAGTTTGTAGTTGGCTTTTGTAAGTTCTTGAACAACGTTCTGTATAAGGCATCCTTTTGACAGTTTCTCCATATATCAATATATTATGTTGATAATGTGTTAATAATATCTGATTCTTATAAAATGACTTGCTGCCTCAGGTTCTGGTAATAAAATTGAGCATTTGTTCAAACGGTAATATTTGCGACAGTTGTTAATGTTATGGGGGCACAGATGACAGTAACAAATAATCCACCACTCTTCCCACAGAGAGTCCTTAGTTGTGGGTTACATGCAGGTCCTTAGACGGAAATAATTGGTTGCCAGACTTGAATTAATAAAAACTACATATTAGTGCGTGGATAGGTTAGATTGAAGCTATTCCCGTCAATCACAGCCATTATTGACCAGTTTATAGTTTTTCAATAACGAACCAGTTTCATTTGAGCTATTTATAGTAATCCTGATTCAGTTTATTTGTTTTACTATGAGTTATGCCAATGGTAGTCATTAATGTGGGCCAAAAGACTTGGAACATTGGAACTATTTGTTAATCTAGTGACCAGCTGGCCCACTCTAAATTCCACCTGTCTTATCACTTGTAATTAACCATCGTAGCCAATCATCCACCTGTCTTATCACTTGTAATTAACCATCTTAGCCAATCATCTGCCAGTCTTCAAGATGGGCAGACAGGTCTCTGGCTAAACCCTGGTTACATGTAAAAAAATGTTAAGGCAATTTTTGCTTGTGCGTAGACTTAATGTTTCTTGTACTTCGGCACTAGTGCATAGCAGTTACAGTTCACTTGATATAGAGGTAGAATGCACCAATATTTCAAAATAAATCATTGAGCTGGTCTAAGTTTGAGGGATGTGAAATTAGGAGTATTCTGATAAAACGAATAATGTAATGTTCATGAATTTCACGTGGGATGTCAGTTTACAAGCTTATAAAATGGTGTAAATTTTAAATAAATTATTAGGAAAACGAGTCCAAATGGTGGAAGAAGACAATCTAATTGTAGCAAACCTAATTGTGGTTTGAGCTCACGGGTGAAGACCACAATATTGTCAACGGATGCATTCTGTGCTGACTGAATCCAGTAACAGTAACTGTGTTAGTGTATTCAGGAACATCGATTAGTTACGTATCGATGAACAAAACAAACAATCCATTGGGCACAGAAAAGAACATCTTCAGGCAGCCATCCATGAAATATGTAATTATGCCATAAATTAAATTATAGACAGTCGTGTGTGTTAATAATTAATCAGATGTCTGATGCCACATCCACTTTCTATGGCAACAATTAATTAATCATGCTCTGCCATCTCTTGTCCCCCAAGTGTGTCAATATAATGATAATGTATGGTCTTATATATGCCGGTATCCACATCAAAGATGATCAAGGTGCTTAATTACCGCGTTATCAGAGCAACTATTTGGCTGCAGCCTTCCTGTGTGAGATTGTTTACTTTTCTTGGCATAGATAGTAGGAAGGACTTTTCCAAAAGACGTTGACAAAGTAAATAAATAAAACTGCCCAAGTTTTGAAACAGTAGTAGGTGGACTTGAAACGTGCTTCTCCCAAATGACAGTCTAACACTCTACCTATGAGTTATCACGCCCCTCTATCTATGTCTATTTGTAAGAATAATGCAATGTGCTGATTAGATGAAACCATAGCAGTTTTATCAAAAGGTGGCAGAACTCTACTAATCATACTTACTGTTTGATTTGGTCTGACTCGTTTGTAAGAACTATTTAATGTACAGTAGAATATCAAAACGTATTTAACCATATAAATTATTTTCAAGGTGATTGTACTTGATTGCAAAGGCCTAGTTCTGATTATAATGTGAATAGCTCAACACATACGCAGAACTGAAAACATAGCTGCTACTACTACTGGCATTTAAATACCACATTTAAGTTAAATAATATAATAACAAGTAATTTAAAAACACATATTCTTATTATCTATGTATGCTAACAAATTCATGTAAATCTTACCATGGTATTATCAGTAAGCTCGTATTCCTTACCTGTCCTGCATGGCAACCTTAACTAGGACTAGTTAATAGTGGATGTTCTGGTCAACCGGGTCTAACTGCTGGGCTTACCGTTAGTTCAACATGGAAGGAACTGATCATTCAGATATCACATAACCTATTTGATTGGATGCAATCGTAGTTTGTCCTACAGCTTAGCAGATGGCAGCACCCCAAAGCTAAACATGATGAGAAATTAATTTAGTCACAACAGAGCAAAACTGTCTTTTTAAGTCATTGTTTAAACATGTTAAATGTTTCTTATTCACAGTACTAAGTCCTGTACTGGTTTCTTACACTAATAATTACTGTCATAACAATTCATGTAATACAAGTCACAACCTCACTACCTATTTTTTTTTACAAAACCACTAATAGTGAGAGTGGATGGGCACCTCTTCTAGAAGATACTATATTTGACATTTGTTAGGACATAATTTTGTGCAAAGTGACACATTAACAAGAAGAATGGAAGACTGACTAAGACTATAATGGACACTCTCTGTGTCACTATGAGGAACATGATGGGATTTGGTCAAATTGTTCCTACCGTATATCCAACATTCATTATCTACTAGTTATTAGTAGTTACAGGGTAGTAAAAATGCTCAACTTGGTGTACATCGTTGTAAACTTGTGGCTCTAGGTGATTGTGTTCATGGTTAGATAAGAAATCAAGCAATCCAGTCCACAGTCCTCAGTTCGATAGTATGTGCAACAGGGTACTAGATAGACAGGATGGTTTCCCAATGATTCACACCTGGCGTTTAACGACAGATTACAAGGCGAAAAGGGCCATTTTACCAATAGTAGTGGGTAAAACGGCCCTTAAGCTTTGACAGGACCCTGGTTGACTCAAACTCAAAGACAATGACTGTGTCAGTCACGCAGTGTGTGCGTGCGTGCAAAGGTTTGCATGTAGTGGACACTATGACTATATGGTATAAGCACTAAATTAAAACATAGACAACAATGTTCACATACACTTTATTGAATATAGTCATTGATCTCGACCTCGATTCTCGAAATTTGTGAAGTCCTGTGTCTCTGTGGCGAGTGTTGGCGTGTGTCGTGAAGACTGAAGTTTAACGTGGTTGCATGCGACTAAAGTAGTGTATGTATTAGTGATTTGTGTCTGAGACTGCGACGGTGACTGATTGACACGTCTTTGATCGAAGGTGGCATGTGAAACTATTATACTTACCTTTAGTCAGAGTCTTTTCCAAAGTCAATCAAGATTAACGACATTTAAACCTTCCACAGCCAAGTACCCACTACGCCGCTTCGACTGCAAAGTGTACTCGATACCACAGGGCGCCATGACGCACACACACGAAAACCTCTTCCTCGGCACTGTACCGAAACGTCTCGTTCTGTGTTGCATCGACATCGACGCTTTCAACGGGTCTAAAAACCCGTTCCACGCTAAGCACAACAACATAAATGTTTTTGCCATCTATGTGGACGGTCGACAGGTACCCGCAAAACCCCTCCAGCCGAATTTTGACGACGGTCGTTACGTTCGGAGTTACACGAACATGTTCTCCTCCACCGGCAAGGTGGCGCAAGACGAAGGGAACGGTCTGACACGCACCGACTTTGGCAACGGCTATACCTTCTTCGGATTTGACCTGGCCCCAGACGCCTGTGACGGATCGTGCTTCCATCTTGTGAAGAAGGGCAACTTGCTCGTCGAAATCCATATCGCCACAGCACTCGCACAGACGGCGAATGTCGTCGCGTACGGCGAGCTCGAGGCGGTGTTGGAAATCGACAGGAACAGGAACGTCATCTTCGACTACTGATGGACTCGGACCAGATCAAACGACTGCTGGCACTCGATACGCGGACCAATGTCGTCGTCCGCAACGTTATTGCCAAAGACGAACTTCCTAATACGATCGATGCTTATCCAACGGCCTTCTTATGCAACACTCACGACGCTGATCAACCCGGTCAACATTGGATTGTTCTCTACATCAATAATCGCCGCGGCGAATACTTCGACTACTATGGGTTACCACCGCTGCACACAACGTTCGTCAAGTTTCTAAACGATCGTTGTGTAGAGTGGACCTACAAGAACAAGGCAGTTCAATATCCTGTTTCTAACGTGTACGGGCAATACTGCGTCGCTTTCTTGCTATTTCGCTGTCACAATGTGCCTATAAAAACTTTTACGAACATGTTTGGTACTGATTTGGTTGGTAACTGGCTTAAAAGATTGAGAGAGGGCAAACTGTAATTATCGCCCTGATAGTATCTCACTTTGGCGCTGACTGCACATAGCTTTATTACGCATTTCGTTTGACGGAGCCTCTGGCGCGATGTTGACTCACCCGCAAGCTCGGGGCCGCTGGCGTAGTATTAACAATCCCGTAAACCGTCACTTCACCATATCCTCGCTTGTTGTATTATGTTTTTGCATCGTAATAAAATGCAATCGATGTTTCTTATTTGTTTTCCTACACGCACACGCACGTACGGGTGTCCGTGTGTGCGTGTGCGTGTAGGAAAACAAAACAAACAAGAAACATCTATCGCACACAACTTTTATTATGATGCAAAAACTTCGAGTCACATAACCAGGATAGATCAGTTTTCTCGACCGGAAGTGAAGTACATGATAGAAAATCGCGACCGGAAATAATTGTCCTTTCATATTTCCAAATATAGTATTATAGGTGTGCACTTGGTCTCAGCCCGCCCGCGCCGCCAGGAGGCGCTTCCGGTTCCGATCATAACCAGTCAGCTAAATGGCAGACTTCCGGTTCTGGTCACGTGGCTTCCGGCATAACTTGTTTGGTCAGTTCTGATCACGTGATTTCCGGTCCCGGTGAGATCCGGAAGTCACGTGACCGGAAACAAAATGGCCGACCAAGGACTTGAATTTTTGAGTACTTAAGGAAATGTATAAACGTTTAAAAGTGAACAGCATAAATTAATGGTGGTTCCGGTTCCGGTCACGTGGCTTCACGTGTTTGGTCCATTCTGGTCTCGTGACCGGAACCGAAATTTACGAGACCGGTTCCAAAATGGCCGACTATGGGCCCTCCGGAGGATAACCAACTGCACACCTATACTACTAGTTTCCTTTCTCAACATGTGCTAGAACTGTATAGGATTGTGAGAGAGCTAACTACCGCGAAAAGCAATTCCAACATACCAATAAAAGGCAAAGATGGCAGAATGCTTCTAACAAACGAGGAACAAGCCACGAGGTGGATTGAACACTTCCGAGAAGTACTAAATCAACCAACACCAACCACACTCTTCAACTTCGAACAGGAACCAAACACAATAGAGCTTGATGTCATCACCAATGACATCACCAGGGCAGAAGTTTCCAAAGCCATCGATAACCTCAAGAACAACAAGGCAGCGGGCCTTGACGAAGTATCGGCTGAACTATTGAAACATGGCAAGGACGGGGTTGTAGATAAGTTAACCTACTTGTTCAATCTGATCTGGTCTGAGGAGGAAGTTCCTGATGATTGGAGACGAGGAGTGATCGTGACGTTACCAAAGAAGGGGTGCCTGAGCGATTGCAATAATTGGCGAGGAATAACATTGATGTCAGTACCTGGAAAAGTGTTCTGCAGTGTGATCCTATACCGGCTGAAGACAGCAGTTGACCAACACCTCCGGGAGGAACAAGCTGGTTTTCGAAGAGGAAGGTCATGCTGTGAGCAGATCTTCACATTGCGAAACATCATCGAACAAAGCAGAGAGTTCCAGATACCTCTTTTAGTCAATTTCATTGACTTTAAGAAGGCTTTCGACAGTGTCCACAGAAATTCGCTATGGCAAATCCTGAAGCTATACGGCATACCAAGCAAATATATATACATTTTCAAATCGCTATACCGAAACACCAACTGCTGCATCAAGACCAACGATGGCTACACAGACATGTTCGATATAGAGACAGGTGTACGTCAAGGTTGCATCCTGTCCCCTTTCCTCTTTGTTGTTGTTATCGACTTCATCATGAGGAAAACGATGAAAGATCCGAACTTTGGTGTTAAATGGATAAATAATAGGTTGACAGACCTTGACTTTGCCGATGATATTGCACTGCTCAGCCACACGCCGGAGATCCTACAAGAGATGACCAATAATTTTAACGAAAATGGAGAGATGGTCGGATTACGAATCAGTTAGGGGAAGACAAAAACATTGTCAGTTGGTGATGGATCTGACCCCCACATTGTGATCGGTCAGGAAGAGTTGCATTGCATCGAGAACTTCCCTTACCTTGGAAGCTACATCTCTAGGAAAGGCGACGCGGAAGTAGATGTACGAGCGAGGATAGGCAAGGCATCAGCAGTGTTCCAAAGACTACGTCCAATATGGTCCAGTAACACCATCAGAAAGGACATAAAACTACGTCTTTACATGTCAATCGTAATACCAACAACGATATATGCCTGTGAAACGTGGAAGAATACGGCGAGGATATCAAACAAACTAGACATATTTAATCGACGATGTCTCCGGTTCATACTGGGCATATCGTGGAGAGAACACACCACAAATGAAGAAGTGATGAGGAGGGCAGGTCTGGATAGCCTGCATTACATAGTTAAGTCTCGACGACGAAGACTAGCGGGACATATCCTACGCCTACCAAAAGAGAGAGAACAGCACATGTAGCAATGGAATGGGTGCCTGAAGGTGGAAACAGAAGAAGAGGAAGGCCGACTAAGACCTGGCGCAAGACGTTTAAAGAAGATCTGGCAGATATGAAAATTACCTGGAATGAGGCCAAAGAAATTGCGAAAGACCGTAGTAGATGGAGAAAGCTCGTCGCCCGATGTCCCGAAAGGAACGGGAGGAACTAAGTAAGTAAGTAAAAGCTAGAACCAACCAGAGGTGAGAATGTGTTAGACATAGTTTTGTCCTCACAGAATTAGTTGACAATGTCAAGATATGTGAGCCACTGGGGAGTAGTGATCACAACCAAATACATTTTACCATCAAAGTAAAATCAGAAGGGAATAGTAAAAAGCATTATATGAGAAATATATAAGGACATGAGGACTTGAGGACGTGAGGAAATATTTTGCAAAGATATCTTAAAGAGTGAAATTAAGTGCATAGTCAAAACAATTGTACACTTGAAAAGACAAGGGAAACGGTCCAAAAAGAAACACTTATCGAAATAAGCCATTGTACAAATTAAAGGGAATTATTAACACCTATTGCTTGAATTCATGTTATATTACATCCTGCTCTCTATTTCCATGTCCACCAAGCTAACAACAACAACAAAATTCAATCAATTAGAAATTCCACATTTTATGCTGTGCATCCGGATATTTTCGAATATACATATTTTTGGCGCGCTTTTCGGGATGCCGAGATGTGACGTCACTTATGACTCAAACTCGCATCAGGCCGACCCTTTCCATGCATTCAGAGCATGTTTACAAGTATAGCTTTTGGGTCGAAACGACCGTCAGAATGAGTTATTGTGCAATATTCCGATGTAATACAAACACTAGTCATCATAGAGGAACAAGCAGTTATCTTACGGTTCCACATAAATCGAATTTTATTCAAAACAATGAATGCGATTGCGCCTACAATTAGTACAAGTCTACTAGGTTTCACCGAGCTTGGGCTCGTTTTTAGAATAATTATACCGAATGCAACCAGCGGGAAATAATCTACACAAATAAACATACATAGCAAACAGATATTGTATCCAGCTACAAAAAGTAACGTGTATAATCTCATAATATCACTAGGATATCGATATATGAAAGAATTGTACAAGTTATCATAACAACTTAAATCAGTCAGAGAGTTTCCGCTGGTGCCGCTAGCTCAGTTGGTAGTCTCGTTGGTTTCTTGTCACTTATTTTATAATCGGGCGACGCCGGTTCAATCCTGACACCATGCAAATCATTGATTTTCTTTACACTTTTTTGGATTATGTTTTCACCAAGTAATATAAACCAAATCATTTTGTACTATAATACACAGTTTGTAAATAATGTTTTATTTTTGTAATAATTATTTATTCGCCACAAAAATGAAAATATGGTCATTATACATTATAACTATGTTTCAAAATTTTATTTATCCAAACAAATATGATGTAATGGATATATAATTTATTAATTGTACATATATTGTACGGTAAGATAATATGTAATTATATATGTGAAAACAAATTGTGATCTGTCTGGATAAATAAAATTTAGAAATATCGTTATATATATAATTACCATTATTTTCATTTTTGTGGCGAATAAATAATTACTAAAAAACTAAAAAAATATTTACAAACAGTGCATCACAGTATACAAAAATATTTGGTTTATATTAGTTCGTGAAAACATTAAGAAAAAAGTGTAAAGAAAATCAATGATTTGCATGGTGTCAGGATTGAACCGGCGTCGCCCGATTGTAAAATAAATGACAAAAAACCAACGCATCTACCAACTGAGCTAGCGGCACCAGCGGAAATTTGCAGACTGATTTAAGTGTTATGATAAATTGTACAACTCCTTCATATATCGATATTCTAGTGATATCGTGAGATTATACACATTATTTTCTGTGGCTGGATACAATATATGTTTGCTATGTATGTTTATTTGTGTAGATTATCTCCCGTTGGTTGCATTCGATATAATTATTCTGAAAACGAGCCCAAGACGTAATACAAACACTAGTCATCATAGAGGAACAAGCAGTTATCGTACGGTTCCATATGAATCGAATTTTATTTAAAATAATGAATGCGAATTGTTTTGAATAAAATTCGATTCATATGGAACCGTACGATAACTGCTTGTTCCTCTATGATGACTAGTGTTTGTATTACGTCGGAATATTCCACAATAACTAATTCTGACACTCATTTCGACCCAAAAGCTATACCTGTAAAGTGCTCTGAATGCATGGAAAGGGTCGGCCTGATGCGAGTGTGTGTCATAAGTGACGTCACGATACCACGTGATCGCCTAGCTCATTAAAATTTAATTTTCCGCGGGAATCGCTTCACAGTATTTTTTAAATGTTATCAAATGTTACATACAATGTTAAACTTTGTGTACACATGGAAAAAGGATTTTAGCTAATGCCTTATTTTTATTTCCTTTAAAGGGGAAATGAAATGATCGAACAACCACAGCCCAAACATAAGAACATACCATTTACAGTGCAATTCACCATGATTTGACAAGTACAGCGTCACGGTATATTTTTAATAATTTTTCAAACGTAGCTACTATCGGCACAGGGCGCCGCCATCATGCTCCAGGAGCGTTTGGTTGTACTTCCGGTTTGATTGGCGAGATATCTCCTAGAGCTGTATACAGCAATTCGATAGGCGACGCAGCATAGCTCTCACAAAAACCGACGAAACGCATACAAACACATAAAAAGAGAACAATTTATTGCATTGCGTGGCTACTCGATATACTATAAATGTTAGTAAGCAACTTTTCACATACTTCCACAGAAGGTTTCCAACAGAAAAAAACAAGTTATAGATGATGAATTTGACGTGTTCGCCTGCGGCAAGATTGGCAATAGTCTGCGGTAGTCACTTTCGAACGCCGATTGCAAGCCTAAATACGAAAGTGACGAGCATAAAAAGACATTGAACGTCAAAACATAATTCTTGGTTAAAGCCACACGTCCATCTCCAGTCGATTTGTTTACATAGAACTATGCACCGATGAAGTAAAATTAAGCGAAATCGACCTGGAAGCTCGACATCATTGCCTTATTTGGAGGGTGAAGCGGCGCGTAGGAAATGACAAGCCGAAACCAGCTTGTTGTTGCCAAGGTGACTCGGCACTCCCGAGTTTCGTTAGGTATCATTACGACTATTATATAGTCCCACAGTTCTATTTCAAGGTCTGCATATATACAAATATGACGTATGCGAAATTGAAATGTATTCAAGAAATGTGATATGTAATCAGTCAAGTAAAGTTAATCACCATGTAGGCCTAATACTAATTTATGTATCTCAAATATTGGCTTGTAACAATGGACCTCGAATTGATGCTCCAGCTTTGAGGCGACAGTTTAGTAAGCATGCTATCATACCAAGTTTTTTTCTGATATAGATTGCATGACTGCAAAAACCAATGTGTGCTTTTAATAACAAGGACATTGTATTTAATTTATTGACTTTTGAATGTAAGCCTAACAATAAAAAAAGGAAATAACGTCACAGGAAAAAGCCACAAAGATTAATATATATATATTTTGTATTTACAAAGTTCAAATGTTAAACACATTTGAGTGCACATGCATTTTAATCATGAAAATTAAAGATAACACACATATCCACTAGAAAGAAAACATTGAAAAAGTCACTTGTAAATCGCACTTGTGCTCCAATTGTAATGACTATTTGCAAGCTTCGAAGGATCCAGCGAAGGATTTAGCATGCGAGATGACATTGTCCCTCATGGTAATATAAATGTCACTTGTAGTGCTGCCACGCCATCGACTTGTAGTATCAAAACATAAAGGAAGCCGGTGGTCGTGTCGCCAGTGCGACACTTTGTCGATGCAGTAGTTAATACACACAACAGTGTTTTCCATTGAACATTCATCATGACCATGGGTATGCATAGTTGCCATTGCAGTCCAGCACGCTTTCTCCGACTGACCCTGACAGTTCTGTCACTGTAGATGACCCTTCGGATGTCCCAGTCTCATTATCGCCATCTTCAGACGATTATGTCTGCAACAGTGAGAAGAGAAACATTGAAGCGAGTGATATGTCATAGCAAGTGACAGCGATATCACTAATGCTGACTCAAGCGGTTCTTACACTAATGGGAAAGAGAGAAAGTTTGCCATTTGTGAGAAAAACATCATTTTACTTTTCTGCACCTGCTAAAACACCAAACTGCAATAAACCACTTAGCCTAGCATCACAGTGACTGGATTTGCAGTGGTTGTGACCACAGAATGTGTTGATGGCCACTCGTTCATGTGGCACTCGCAACCCAAGATTGGTAACATTTATGAGAGTAACTTGTTGACACCAAACGTCCTCTTCCTGACTGGACATTCATTCACTGTGTACAATTTGGTCAACCTAATGAACCTATGCGCCTTGTCACCCGCCAGTACTATAGCTTACTGCGGGCATACATACTGCCAGAGATAGAAGACATGTGGACATGCCATTCAGAGGCCATCATGTCAGCTCTGGTCAGACAAAGCATGGTCGCATCAGGCGATGCAAGATATGACAATCCAGGACACAACTCTACATTTGGCATTTACTTCATCATGGACACTGACAGTCAACTCATCATTGCTCAAGAAACTTTTCGGGTCACATAGGTCAAGAACAGTTACTGGATGGAAGTGGAGGGCTTGAAACGCTGCTTAGACAACCTGACTGACCATGGGGTGAAGATTACCAATATTGCCACTGACAGACATCCCAGCATTAGAAAGACTTTGTTAGAGGACTACCAAGAAACAAAGGTTGTTGTCTGCCAAGAAAGTTGAAGTTGTCCCTTCGATAGGCGCAATTGCCAACCACCTGTGGTATTGCGCATCAGCTTGTGATGGTGATCCCCGCTTGATGAAGGAGATGTGGATCTCGCTCCTCCATCACATCAGGAATTCCCATTCATGGACAGTTGGTGCAGAGTTGTACCGGTAGTGCAATCATGCAACGTATACACAACAAATATTAAAAACAACACCATGGCTCACTGAAGGTACAGAAGCCTTCACTGTCCAGAAGGCTATACTGGACTGCCGCCTACTGTATGATATAGAGAGCGTTACGAAGTGCGTTAACACTGGTGAACTGGAGAGCTTACAAGCCCTCTTCCTCAAGTATGCACCCAACTTCAGCCGTCAAGTCATCATAGCCCGACTCCACTTGGCCACCATTGACCAAAACACAAATACAAGGTAAGGCTTGTGATATCATTCATCAATAGTGTTTACATTTGATGTTACAAAATAATGGGTAAGTTGCTTGACAAAGCTGCACACTTTAGAAATCCAGCAGTGCATTAGGAAATAAACTGAAATGGCTGAAAATCCCTGCCTGTACTCAACAGCAAAACAATGTTAGGAATACAGTTTCGAAAATACAATCTCACTGCACAAGAGTATGCATGCAAACAACAGATAAAATAATTATAATTGAGGACATCTGTTTACTGTTACTTGAATTGTTTAATTATATATAAATTGAATTGGAATGGTATGCTTTGGAATTGCTTATTGAAATATAAACTTATGCATATATAATATAATAAATATAAACATCATTATATATAAATTATATATATATATATGATTCAATAATAAATATTTGAATGTATTGTGGAATTCCTTGGAAGTTGAAATTGAAAATGATGGCAGAATTAGGAACCGATTAAAAAATTACATTAGCCGTTTAATTTCAAGAGAGAGAGCATACAAGCAAGCTGTTTGGTTTACTGTGTGCATGTTACAGCTATAGCCAGCTATTCTTCAGATATTTCTATTGTTATACTGATTTTATATTTATCATTTGTTCAATCAGCGGGATATGGTAAAAACAGCAGACAACAAGCTACGGTATCAGCTGCAGTATTCAAAGTCTGCTGAGTATGTAGTGAAGAAAGTGATGGCGTCAAAGAACTACAGCTTCCGAGGAGAAATTCTAGAGGGCATTGCAGTTAGATGCACGAGTGGCCCAAAGCTGTGAAGTATGCTCCAAGTTGCGACATCGAGTAAGGAGGTAACTCTAGCATGCAGGCATCGAAAATTCAGCAAAAGAGGAGGCTGTGGCAAAGCAAAGAACACGCTTTAAGGAAAACTAGTTGTATCCGTATCAATTCGGTTTAGTGCCACCAAATTGATACGACATCCAATTTCAAACGACAATGGATGTCTATGCTTAAATAACATTGTTAGAACACCACTGGCAAAGTGGATTCTCACTACTGTATAGGACCTCCTAAAGTAAGGAACATCCACTTGAAAACTTGTATCCTACTTGTGGTATGCAATGTGTTTCATTAGACACTATTCGATGTAGGGAACTTTGGGTATACGTAATTTACTGGAATAGTTTAACCAAGTCCAAACATGTTACTTATAGTGAGTTTTTTGGCAACAGACCACCATTTCTCAAACATCACAATGTGTGCTACAAATTAATGAAGCAGCAAAGGATTCAGCTATACGTTTTTTTTATGTTCATACTTCATTGTTAGTATTACATTTGACATTATCACAAAACAACATCTCAAAAAGTACTTAATAATAAAAAGAACACTTATATAGTGCCATAAATCTAAATGAATCCATTTGGAGGCACTTGATAGATTTTGAAACTAGTACTACTAGCTTTGAATCTGTATCTTGAATAACAAGTACTTGTTTTCTTGACAGATGCCCATAGTGTTGAAAGTTGAAACCCACAAATATGTAAAACTGGAACTGTAATGGAATATTTTGTATGTATTAATTTTTTTATTACAATATTTGATCATAATGATGGCCCATATCATCAATAAACGTGTTACTTATTGATGTACCATATGTGCATAGGACTGGCACAGACCCAAATTGTAATACAGTTAGATTAAAATGTGTCAAAGTGTGAAGTGAATCAACTGAAAGAAACATGAAAACTGGTGTGTGAATTTGACTAATGCATTGGCACAGTCTGCCATATAGTCTTATTTATTTGTGAATTGTTTCTCTACAGATCACATTGTTGTTGCCAAAAATGGGATAAGAAGGCACCGAGTAATTCATTCTACCTTTTGTTCAATCTAATCTTACTTGTCCAGGGTTTTTATTTTCAGTGTACACTCACCTGTATAGTGCAATGTCCACAGCTAAAATTTTCATGAACCCCATTCGCTTCTGGATACAGTGCAGGCTGGTATAACACGTCTGTTGCCTTTTCCAAGTCTCTCCCTTGACCACAACGTGAAGTGACGTTATGCGGCTAGTCGAATCAATCGATATGTTCTGAACGTTAATTTATTTGCAATAGTTGATAATAAACAACCGTTATCTTCTAATTATTGTTATACTGGCAAAACTTTGTTTTTATTAATATCGCATCATGAATTCAATTTATTGGTTCATTTGTTTGTGAAGGGCTGTAATTATTATGATTGTAAGACTACATTTCATGATGTGGTCTTGATAACACACACACATAATATATATATATCATATTTTTATTATATTAAAAACTCCTGTCTACATTTTTATATAAATTAAGCAAGTTGCTTGAACACTTTTAAATAGGAATTAAACAACTGTATAAAAAGGATGCACACGTCCTGTCAAGAATAAAAGCAAATTTATTAAGAAAATGGTCAAAAATGGTTTGATGAAAATCATAGACATAGTATTTTACGAAGATAGAATGAACCTGAACATTTGAGGTGGGAACAAGTATAATTGCTCTATTTAAGTTTGAAATAGTTATTGCTAGAATAATTATTCGATACCTGTTGAACTACGTAGTACTTACCTAGTAGCTATTGGTCGAATCAACGAGTCTGCACGCAAATCATACAATGACAACAGACCGACTTCCAAGTTCCAACACCGCCCTGTTGGTGCAAACCGTTTCGAAGTCGTCACTCATACTCGTAGTCGGTAATGCAGGCATCTGCAAGGTCTGTCATACGGTGCTGTACGGCAGCTATCTCCCTACAGCACAGCGACTCGATGTGTGTCGACATTGGGACGCAGTGTCCACACAAACACCATGCGACATTATTAAGTCGCGTAACGTCTTCGTCGTCGATAGACAAACTGTCGCTGTCCGACTCCCACAACTGAACCTGACCCGGGGCCGGACATTATCGGACCGTGGATCGCACACTGGGTGAAACCCGTATGGCGTATCACCGGCCGTATGGCACAGGCCCTTTGACTTTGTGTGTGTCAACCGTACCAACCTTAAATTCTTAATTTCCGAGTGACAAGTCGAACTAGAGTCTTCATCTGTCGTATCGATTTTTTCCCAAACTGATACGGAAGTTTTAAAAATCACTTTTAATAACTCGTCTCTACTCTACCAAAATCCTTCGACGTCTTTGTCAACAACAAAATAAAAATAGTTCCGGTATGCGCGCGCATCTAATATTCTGACATTTGCTTTGAAAGCACCGCCCCCTTCTGGCAACTAAATTCTTCGTTCGGGAAGTGTGACGTTAACAACGTTTTCATTGGTTATAATCGTTGCCATTTAATTTTACCTTTTTATTTCGAATGCGTATACAAATTATTTGTTGACCTATAGAACACCTATCGTGTATAATAGGGCACCATATCTTTGTTTTCGTACATAAATGTCTACTAATGAAGTAAACCAAAAAACTCCGAAATTTAACATGGATTAGACAGGAGTAAATCAAACCACTCGTTTGGAACAAAGATGGCGATACGCAGTGCTCTATAGCGACGATTTAGGCATCGAACAAAATCTTTTTTTCAGTTTGTCTTTTACATGAAATCGTTTCTGTTACCATTAATGTATACTTATATAGTATATATTTCAATATGTAGCATGAAACAGCTGCATTTCATTTCCCATTTAAGTATAAACAAATGATGTGAAAGTCATATAGATGTACTGGAAATGATGAAGACTAAAACATTTATAAAGAAGCACTTAACCAAGCTACAGCTGAAATTAGAAATTCAAAGAGAAGCTATGAACAACAATTAGCTAATAATAATAAACATGATGGCAAGAGTTTGTATGCGTATGTTCGATGCAAACAGAAAGTTCAGGATAAGGTCGGTCCTCAAGAAGATAGTGCTAAAATATAATATCAGAGGGATTCTTAAAGGCAGTCCTGAATGAGTATTTTAGTTCAGTGTTTACTACGGAAGATATTAGTTCACTGCCAGGTACCAGAGGCTAAGTTCAAGGGGCAGATTCATTATTTAGGACAGTTAATTGTAACCCCGGAAATGGTACCTCAGAAAATACGGTCTATGAAGGATAAGAAATCACCTAGAGTGGATGGGATTCCGCCAAAACTACTATTGGAAATTGTAGAATAAATTAGCATACCGCTTGCAACAGTTTTCAATTTGTCATAAGAAGAGGGAGTGGTTCCTTTAGAATGTAAAGAGGCAAACATTATACCGTTATTTAAGAAAGGTTCCAGAAACAAGTCAGAGAACTATAGACCAGTGAGTTTAACATCAGTGGTTTGTAAATTGTTAGAAAGACTAATTAATGATCACATGGTGGATTTTCTTGTTAAACATAACTTGATAAACCCATCTCAACATGGGTTTTTAAAAGCGAGGTCATGCTTAACAAATATGTTATGTTTTTTGGAAGACATCACTAGGTGGGTAGATGAGGGATCACCAGTAGATATCACCTACTTAGATTTTTAAAAAGCTTTCGACAAAGTACCACATCAAAGATTACTGCTTAAACTAAAGGCCTACGGCATAGGAAATGCTGGATTGAAAAACGGCTAATTGACAGAAGACAACGTGTAATAGTTGATGGGGAGGCGTCAAACTGGAAATCGGTATTGAGTGGGGTACCACAGGGATCAGTACTAGGACCTATATTATTCTTAATATTTATCAAAGATTTGGATGATGATATAACAAGCAAGGTATTGAAATTTGCGAATGATACAAAAGTGTTTAGAAGGATTAAAAGTGATGGAGATAGACAATATTTAGAAGATGATCTTGACAGGTTGATCAAACGGTCTTAAAAGTGGCAAATGCTGTTCAATTTTGGGAAATGTAAATGCCTACACACAGGACATGGGAACGAAGATGTAGAATATACAATGGGGGTTACTGTTCTAAGTAAAACTGTAAAAGAAAAGTCTTAGGGTTAACCATTAGTGCATAATTGAAGGTTTCAGAGCAGTGCGGAATTGCAGCTTCAAAGGGAAATCAAATTCTTGCAATAATTAGGCGAAATATAGCGTATAAGGAAAAAGAAGTAATAATACCGCTGTACAAAACAACAGTGAGGCATCATTTAGAATATTCTATACAAGGGTTGAGACCATATCGCAAGAAGGATATATATATATATATGCTAGAAAGAGTACAGACGAGAACGACTAAAATGGTACCAAAACTGAGGGATCTTAGTTATGAAATTCGCCTAAAAGAATATGGTTTAACAACACCAGAGACCAGGAGATTGAGAGGAGATCAGATAGAAGTGTTTAAAATACTGAAGGGTTATGAACATATTGATATAAATATTTTTTCTCAGTTAAGAATAATAGAAGAACTAGAGGACATGAAGTTACATTAGCAAAGGAGCAGTATAGATTAGATATAAGAAAGTTCTCATTTTCACAAAGGACTACGAATAAATGCAACATATTATCTGATGATTGTGTGGGTGCTAGTAGCATGAATATGTTTACAAATAAAATCGACACATACCTAAGAAGGGCGGGATACACATAAATAAAAGGGTTGGACTCTCGATAAGCCAAAGGGCTTCCTTGTACACCTGCCACCTAGTGTTAATTCTTGTTAAATCTAGTTCCAAACCCCGGACACATATCAAAGTTAACGTAGTTAAGGATAACTGATCACTGTTTCTGATTATGTTTCAGTTATACTTCCAAACACGTTTCTGAAAGAGCTGCAGTAATTGAAAATAGACCTTTCCATGAAACAAAACAGAGCTAAACTTATCACCAAAGCATCCATGTCAGGTACAAAGTGTTTCCAAGTCAAATGCTATCTTTTACCTCTTGATCATTATTAAGTGGCATAAATACTAGATGACTTCAAAATTATTTTCCGTTTATATGTAATTTAAAATGCTAAAATTGTACGTAGTATAGTAATGTTTCGTTGAAGACGGTGGGCACGCGATAACAATCAAGGTTGACTTCAAGTAGCTGTCATAACAAAAGTAATTCACATTATATTGAACTATTTATGGAAAATATGCGCCTTTATGTGTACAATAAGAAAATATAACTTAATTGTTTAGAATCAAACATTGATTTTTTGGACCTGCAAAATCCCATTTGTACACTTTTTGGGACTTTGGCCCAATAGTTTGCACAGCGTGGCAAATAGTCTTTGTCAGCCTGTCAAGATCTGCCAGGTGAAGCGAATTTGTGTATATGTTCGGGTTCAGAGATAAAAAAAAAATTAATAAACATATATATGTAGTGTACAGGTTTTCAAAATTTATGTTTGCTCATATTAAAAAAATCGCGTACTAGCAAACCTAAATAGCCGTACAGGGTAACCCTATTTGTAATCTTTCACAGTCGCTATCAACCTATGTCACGCTCTTTAGTGTTAGTGGCTCGTAGTTTTGAATGCTGAACGCTGGGTATTTCGGAACTACTGAGCAAATATTGTTATGGCTACACACACACACACACACACACACACACACACACACACACACACACACACACACACACACACACACACACACACACACACACACACACACACACACACACACACACACACACACACACACACACACACACACACACACACACACACACACACACACATATATTGTTTATTTTTTACTTTGGGTTATTTCCTTCCAATCAATTTTGTAAGGGAGTGTGAAGCAACAATTTGTATCACAGCGTTCTATACCACGACAATGGAACGCATTTCTGAGCGGCAAGGCTGCCAGTTTGTAGAACCAAATCACTGTTGGCAACGCACCATCAATAACGTCCGGCACCACCATCTGCCCAACACCACCAAACCAACCCATCCAACCACCAACTGTCCGCCACCAACCGAACCCAACGAAACCATCAACGCACCATGGTCTGTCCGCAACCGTCCGTCCGTCCACCTCCCTCCTCCCTCCCTCCCAGGTCACCAACAGCCTGTCTCCGTTTCGTTCTATGACTATCGCCGCCGCCCGCGTCCCCTTGCCAGTATAAGTCTGTCTACCCACAAAAAACCTGAATAAGAACAACATTTCAACAAATATAAATTGGGTTTATTGCCGCCTGGTAACTATAGAATATATAAAATAGAATAGATGCAATCACCATAGACAAAAACACAAAACACATATTCACTGGATATATATGCCGTCGTTGAACATTAAAGTACTGCGTAGTCTAGCAATGTTTTCATATAATTTCACCAAAATAGCACACAAGAGAGCACATATATTGTATTGTTCGTTGGACCCAGTCTACGGCGAGTGTTAAACATGGATGTGCTCACTTCTTGACTGTCAATTTGGCTGTCCGAAATGTGACAAAGACACAGTGATGCCTGCTTTCCTCTGTGAACAGCCACAGCGGTTTACATTACTGTATCAATTACCAATATAAAGAACAGATTGCCGAGCCGCTTTAACATCGCCATCAAAACATACTACAACAAGGCAAGCGTGCGGCTTGATCAAAATATTTATTTCTGAAGTACGTTAAGTCAGTTTCCCAAAATATTGGCAACTGTCCAAATGGTCACACATGTAACAAAGAACAAATAAACGACAAGAAAGAACCGATCCAATATGGATGCCGCTAGTCGCCACTGTACCGAGTGGTCAATGGCTTCACACGTTTGATCCGCATCGGGCGTTGACAGACGTCGTGACGTCATCCGATTGCTCTTCCAATCAAAATGCTCGTTTCGCTCCGGAGTCGACGACCGGTCGCGCTTCGACATCCGTTTCCGGTGACTCGACGCACTTCGGACACGTCGCTCCTTTTCCAGTCTTACGTCTTCTCGTGTGGGTGCTCGTGTGGCGTTCGAGGTCATCAGTAGGAGTCGACCAAGGAAGTCTGCGTTGAGCACATGCATAATATGGAGGAAGAACAATATGCCCAGGGGTGACTTCTGACGATACGTACAATATTACAACATGTTTAAATGCTTAATACAGTTCTTAATAACTTACTCAAAATGTCAATAAACAGATGGTAAACCCTATGAACTGCTCCTGCATTCAAACAACTTATATGTACCTATCTTCTTCTGATACATCTGATTAGCTTTACTTGTGTGCTTAACTTAGCAGCCTGTAATTATAATAGTTTGTTATGGAACTGGAATGTGAAACGGTTCCCCAGGCATGAAATACTGACATTTTAACTGGTAGTCATTCTTGTTTTTATTAATCGTTTTTGGTGTTTCGCAATTAGCAATACATGCGTATAGGAAGAACACTTCAAAATCACTCAGGATAATCGAAAACTGTGCATATGATTTATGATGATCTTCACTGCCAGCCTTTTAAAAAACTATCATCGAAATACAATTGTTACAGTCAAATGTTCCTTGCTCAGTTCCTGGATCACGTTTGTAACGTATGAAAATGTGAACAAAATAACAGTCTCATCCTGGTACCAGTATAATTAAGTCATAGAATGATTTGAGATAATAATGTGATATACGTAAATGGAATATGCAAATAATATATGGATCTTTTTAAAATCTACAAATTGTTTTGTTCGTTGAACATAAAATGACGGAGATTTCGATCTCAATCATAGCGTTTATCAATCAAAGCTTTTATTCAAACAAATCAGACAAACCGTTAACGGTACATATTAATTATACAAAGCATAATGTGAAGAGTTTAAAGGGAGGAGTAACTTTGAGGTAAAACTATTTATAGTGTCACCGGCCGGAGATTCATCAGCTATGTCGAAATAACGGAGATTCCGTGCAAGTGACAATGACTAGACATACAAATACATGTTTAGGCATTACGAAATCTACTCATTACTTAGTGAATCGTAAGGTTTCACTAGATACAGGTCATCCCGCAGTATTTACCTATGATGAAGACACGGACGACAGGGGGCAGGGCGACATCGGCTGACCGGAAGTGGAGGTTCAAGACGATGATTGTGATGATGATGGAGCACGCCGTCAACGACATGCAGGTATTGACATAGAAAGCTGCCACCGAAGAACAGGTAATTAGAAGAACGTTACGTTAATAGTCGGCTATGAAGGTGTAAGAGTATAGTGAACAAGACAAATACGTGTGAAAGGTTTACCATCAATATACCGTTAAATAGGATTTCTCGTACGCTTTATTGTCGTCATTTTAATCGGTATTATATTACATATAAGAAATACGGGTGACAATGTTTTACTATAGTACTGGGATAGGTGTATTTATATTGCAATGTTATTGTGTGTTTAAGCTAAGTCGATCAATAAAATAATACCGACTTGTGGAAAATATAACATATCTAGGAACATCATATTATAGTGGTACAGGTAGCCATGCTGTTCTGAGTGAATAAAGAGAGAGTGAGAAAGAGAGAGAGAGAGAGAGAGAGAGAGAAAGAGAGAGAGAGAGAAAGACAGAGAGAGGGAGAGAGATAGGAGATAAAGAGAGAGAGAGAGAGAGAGAGAGAGAGAGAGAGAGAGAGAGGAGGGAGAGAGAAATAGAGAGATGAGGGCGAGATAGAGATGAAATAGAGAAAAAGAGACAAATAGTGAGAGGATAGACAGATGTGAGTCAGAGGAGAGGGATGGAGAGAGAGAGAGAGAGATAGATAGAGAGAGAAAGACAGCGACAGAGACAGAGAGAGACAAAGATATCTGCCATTACGATCCATCGATAGTTCGGTGTGCCTTACACTCTTAATTACAACACTCATAATATTATTACTGTAGCAAACAATAATGGAGAGTTGGATACCTACAGAGAATCGGCATGGCGTCTGCGTTGGTCGGCATGTTATCAGCGACGAGCAGAATCAGAACGGAGTAGGAAATGAACACGCTGATTCCAAGCGAAATCTTCTCGCCAGACTCCACCGGTAACACAAAGACGAACAACGACAGGACGGACATGGTGACTGCTGGTAGTATCATGTGCAGCACATAGAAGCGAGCCTTACGTCGCAGCTCCACGGCGCAGTAAATTATAGACATCATCCCAAGGTCGGTTTTGAGAATGAACCTGTGAGCTGTGGCCTTCATCAGGTCCCACTCTCCGTTTGGCTCCATGTACTCAGTCATCACCTTTTCAGTACCCACGTCTAAGTTGACGTATTGGATCGGATAGAGCCAGCTCGTAACGTTGATGTAACACGTCTGCTTGTCGAACGGGAAATTCGTCAAGTCCACCTTGCATGTTGTACGGAACTTTAAGCCGGACATCCACATGATGACGCCTGCTGCGTTGATCTGTACCCGGTATTTGTTTTCGGCAAGCGCCATGTCGGAACCGTCTTCCACCCTAAGCAAATCCGAACGCAACTACATCAAGGGAATGTCCACCGGTGTTCACTGGATGATTTATTGGCATGACACAAAATACAGCGTGGGTGCGTGGGTGCGTGGGTGCGTGGGTGCGTGGGTGCGTGGGTGCGTGGGTGCGTGGGTGCGTGGGTGCGTGGGTGCGTGGGTGCGTGGGTGCGTGGGTGCGTGGGTGATTGGGTGCGTGGGTGCGTTGGTGTGTGCGTGCTTGTGCTTGTGCGGTGTGTGTGTGTGTGTATGTGTGTGTGTGTATGTGCGTGTGTGTGCGTGTGTGTGTGTGTCTAATAAAGCGAGTAACGTTTTGGTAAATAAATTCGTGTGTATTAGACGAGCGGTAGAACCACCTATCGGACCGATTTAAATGCACCCCCCCTACACTCACCCAAATGGTACATCATTTGAAAGCTCTACACCTCCCAGTCCTAACGAGGCCTGTCCTAGAACTGCCAAGTGGTGTAGTAAGCGTGAATCCAAGGTCAAACAAGGTCATCGTCAAATGATGAATTTTCGAAATTGTGCGCTTCCGAAACCGTCTCAACATTTCAATTGTCGCACATTTTCTTTCTTAAAGACAAGATGGCAAAATCATATATTTGTGGAAAGCTTATTGTCTCCACGTCAAACTGATATGGTACGAGAGGAGCTAAGGTATAACAATACCGCGAAAGTCATAAAGTTACAATGACCCTGCAATTACTTCATTTATATGTACGTATCATATGCTTTGTGAAAGAAACATTTCTCTCCGTCAAAAATGACATGGAGTTGTCAGTTGATGGAGTAGGTGTGGAGCGACGATAAAACAGAGTCACCGTCAAGAGATAAATGTTCGAAATTGTATCATCCCGCAAAAGTCATATAAAATAAATGGTTGCGTATATCTACCTGGAAAGCCTACATTCTCCCAGTAAATATGGGATACGACTGGGAGCTAACAAGTGGTGCAGTAGGTGTGGAGTGAAAGTTAAACAAGGTCACCAAGAAACGACGAATGTTCAAAATTACGCCACTCCACAAAAGTTCTACAATTAGAATTGTTGCATAGCTGCTTTGTCTACATACACTAGGCATACACAGTTTGAAAGCGTATTTTATCCACTTCAAAATTATGTATGAAGTGTTGTTGTAAAATAGTGCTCTAACTGTGGAGTGAAGGTTAAACAAGGTCAACGTCAAAAGATTAATTTTTAAAATTATGCCTTTCTGCATATAGTAGGTTAGCCAACATGTGATGTTATACTTTTAACTGTAAGTTTTGTTAATGGCAGGAATTCATGCAAGATCCGTCAGAGAAGGGATAAGAAAATAGGTGTAAGTGGACGCCACCTTCGATTTTGAAGTTATTTGAGGGTCACAAACTCAAACTTGAATCAAAATATTTGTATTAATTAATTGACATCTTCTTGTGCACACCTTTGCATAAAACCAAATGTGATCTGATTTGTACATGTATTGTCTGTGTTATCAGGTGTTGAACTTCTGAATTTTCTCATTTTATATGGGATAATCTAATATAAGAACGTGATTTTGTCAAATGTGCTTATCGCGTACACCAAAGTTGTATACACATCCAATTATTCTTTGTAAGCCTGTTTGTATATATATTCCTGTTGATATAATGTACATATTGTATATTACTACACATGTATTTGGTCATTAACATGACGTGAAAGTCAAAGAACTTGTCCAAAAAGTAGTTAGGATGTTGAAGAAGAGAGGTGGCAATCGCCGATTAGACATTTTGCTGCAATTATACTTTGGCTAACTATCTATGATCATACAAGCTATGCCCTCCCGATGGAGAACAGTCTCTCTGGCAGATGTGAAACACCTCGAGAAGACAGTACCAGAGGTTCATGCAGTATTTATTAAAGGGGCCGTGTATAGAATTCGCTATTCCACGGCAGAAGTATTTTGTTAGCCATTGTGTATGTCAGCCATTTATGACATATACTGTTGCAAACTAACAACACTAAATAAATAAAGCCTTTACAACAGCACAACAGTCACTAGATACAGCGCAGGCATGTCTTGTGTTCCCGAGAACTAATGACAGCAAACACATCGCCTACACCAGACTGTTCTATAAATAGCCGCAGACGCCTAGCGTCGGCAGACAAAATACTTCTACCGTGGAATAACGCAATCTATACAGGGCCCCTTTAAAGGAAACTTTGTTTTGAAGAAAACCAAAAGGCCCTTCAATCAAATTCCAGCTGATCAATCAACTGAATTGATGCACAGATTATACAAGATGCATAACGGCAGCATCGTCCATACAAGGGACAATCAAGCCGGGGATACGTTTTGCGTCACATGGTCAGAACAATTACGAATGTCACATTATTCAAGATCCCCCCTCTTCAATATGGAAGACGACTAGGAAAAGACCACGTTCAACTACTCTGACGGTATCCGCCACGGATGAAGCATGGAAGCGTGACGCTGATGACCCAAGGGAGCTTGTCACAAAGTTCTCGGTGTGTTCAAGGGAACTGACGGTGAATATGGAAACATTGATTTACAGGTTGGGAGCGATGGTCACTTACGCAAGAGTTGTGGCCTTTTAACCACTTTTTTTGCTCCATGTCGACGGAGTTGCTTTCCTGTCAAGCGTGTGTATGTCAGCCATATCGTCGCTGACTCCATACAGGAGCCTACAGCAGAAACTGGATTGACCGGCAAAGTAACCACATGTTTTTCGTACATATGGTAACGAAATAAACTGCTCCAAGTGACATGGTCAATACTCAACTGATCCAACAGCTGAAGACCAAGAAACATAGTAGGTTATCATCACCGTGAAGCAACGATTGGTTTACGAAAATACATGGTTTCATGATGCACCGACGAAGTAACGTTCATAAACCTTTGCAACTACACAATGTACAAAACACTACTTATGTTGACAGAACGCTGTTAAAGTAATAGGTCAATGGTGTCACTACTGGACGAATAGTGGAAATGGTGAATACCATGAAGCTTTTGCTATCCCCAGTCCCGTTGTTTATAGCCACATTTGGAGGTGACATGAACTCAACACCAAAGGTACAGCTGCCCAGTGTATTGTACGGCTGTATTTCGTGTGTCAACCAGATCCTGAAATTTGGATTCCTCCTTGAGATATTGAATTGTCTCGTTCCTCAAAACATCTGACAATTGGTCGACTGTGTTGCGAGTAGAGTTCTAATCTGCGACTGCCACCTCTCTTCTTCAACATCCTACAACAACAACTGCATTTTGGGGAAGGCCTTTGACTTTCACGTCATGTTAATGACCGATTGCATGTGTAGTAATAAATGATATGCATACTATTTCTACAGGAATACACACAAACAGGCTTACCAAGAATAATTAGGTTGGTAAACAATGTTGGTGTGCGCGATAAACACATTTGAGAAGATCACGTTTTTATGTTAGATTATACCATATATTTATGAGTACATTCAAAGTTCAACACCTGATAGCACAAACACTGCATGTATAAATCATAATACATTTGGTTTTATGCAACGGTGTGCACAAGAAAATGTCAATTAATTAATACAAATATTTGACACAAGTTTGAGTTTGTGACATTCAAATAACCTTCAAAATCGATGGTGGCCTCCACATACACCTATTTTCTTATCCATTGTGTGACGGATCTAGCATAGCTTCCTGCCAATAAAAAAAAATGCAGAGAAAAAGTATAACATAACATGTTGAATACCTACTATTTGCGGAAAGGCATAATTTCAAAAATTCATCTTTTGACGGTGAGCTTGTTTAACTTGCATTCCACAGTTAGAGCACCAATTTAAAACTGTATGACATACATCATTTTGACGGGGATACAATACGCTTTCAAAAGGTTTGTAACATGGCCTAGTGTATGTAGGTATCGTAGCTACGCAACCATTGAAAGTGTAGAACGTTTGTGGAGTGACGTAGTTTGGAACTGACGTCGTTTCATGGTGACCTTGTTTTAAAATCACTCCACACCGACTGCGCCATTTATTAGCTCCCCATCGTATTCCATATCTACGGGAAGACAGTAGGCGTTCCAAGGGTATACGACGTTGTCATGAATAGATAAGTAAAGTAGATGTACGCAACCATTTATATTGTATGACGTTTGAGGGATGACATAATTTCGAACATTTATCACTTAACGGTGACTCTCTTTGATTGTCGCTCCACACCGACTCATCAATTGACAGCTGCATATCATATCACAATATGATATGAAAATGGTTCTTTCACATAGTATATGACTCGTACATTTAAATTAAATAGTTATAGGGTCATTGTAACTTTATTACTTTTGCGGTATTGTAAAAAAAGAATATTCATCATTTCACGGTGACCTTGTTAGACCTTAGCTCCACTCGTACCGTGTCAGATAACACCTCCATGTTGTACCTACTTTTGATGGGGAGTAAATGAGCTTTCCCAAATTATATTACTTGGCCATCTTTTAATTAAATAAAGTAGATATGCGACCATTGTAATGTTAAAACGATTGCCGAAGCGCACAATTTCGAAAATTCATAATTTGACGGTGACCTTGTTTGACCTTGGATTCACTGGGCCATTTGGCAGGCCTAGTTGGGACCGGCAGATGTAGTGCTTTCAAATGATATGACATTTGGGTGTGTTTAGGAGGGGGGCATTTAAACTCCTAAAATATAGCACTTTTGGGGAATTTACCGCTCGCCTATATTTGCTGTGGAAGTCATTTTGGAGCAAGTGCTACACCATGTATTTGGTGGGTGCTGGTTTGGACCTATGCGAAACGGATATGTTTTTCGCACCTTTGAGAACTGAAGAGACCAATACAGGAGTTGAAAGATCAAAACAGTAAGACATTTTCCACTAAACTGTCGTTGTTATTTCATACATTCACGAGGTGCAACTAAAACACATTTCCCCGAAAATAGCATCAGCATCGCATAAATATTCGTATATTCGTAAATATGTAATTGTAACCAGTGGCGGATCTAGAACTATGCTCAAAATGTATGGCAGACCTATAAAATTTACCCATAGTGTAAATTACTATTTTAAATAATACTGTTCCACAAGAGGACCATTTCACCCCGTACACCCCGTCCCAACGATATACACCAGTGACAACAACTGCTGGTCTGACCATCTAGTATTGTAAGTAAATGGCAACCGTACGTACGAGTTCAAAATGATGATTTCCGGCATCCATATTGAGTTACTGCTGACTGTTATCCGCTTGAGACCGCTGTAATCGGAGGGCTGCCATTGCAGAAAAGGATCTTTCCATGTCTGAGAAAGAGTTAACATACAGTAACTTTAACGTTATAACACACAGTAACTTTAATGTTACTCTTTTAAATAAAATCGTTTATCACCAACACTTGAACATATTAATGTACATGGCTGCAATTAACTCAACACGTTTTTTTCAAGAATATTCAGACTGGCTGCTATTGGCGTGTGACAGTGTCCAATAAACTGGGTCACGTAAGTTGTAGGAGTGAAATATTCAAGACTTTTTTTAGAGAATTGTAATAATCTCTATCATAACCCATAAACCCAATTATCGCTATATTTACTGATGATTTATGCCAAATATCTTGCATGAAACATTACATTACGTTAGCAGCTTATCATTCAAATACACATGCACGCACACACACGCACATATACACAAATATATTTTTTATTTTAAGACACACGCACACTTGCTTCGCAGTCACCAATGCATGCCTGCATGCACGCACGCACGCACGCACGCACGCACGCACGCGTACACCGAACTACGAACCTGAACCGGCAACGTACACCCATGAGGGTTGTGCGTAGACCTAGAAACTGCAATGAACAATAAACATATTTACCAAAATCAGAAAGCCAAATGTCTCAAATAATTGCTCCTTTTCACTCTGAAATAAGAAACTTCAACTACACATAGGATAAAGTATAGCCTAAGACTACTATCAGGTGACAATTAGTCTAATATTGCAAAAAAAAGCGGTAAGTCTGCAGCTCAGACGGTAGTTGTCTGAGGGAGACTGCTGAAAGCAGACAAAACGTCGCGGAAAAAGGTAAACTGACTGTGAAATGAGCAAATAAATCACTGATTCAAATTGTCTTTACGCTATAAACATAGGGATAAGTTGTGTAAGCAAGAACTGTATTATTCATCTGGCAGATGTCATGCGGCCATTGTAATGTAATACACACAGGGAAACGTTGGGTCCCATGAACTAATTTTCATTTTTCCGGGATAAACACAAAATACAGTTTTTAACATTACAATTCCACGATCGTGTAAATATGTACGTCCTCTAACAGGATCATGACTTATTTTAGGCTGGGATGTGTCAATTTCAAAATATATGCAAACTAGTGGAAACATGTAAAATGGCTCAAAGGACCACAACCGCATTATTACAAACGTACATGTAAAATGAGTTTGATCGAAAATTAGACTAATATTTGCCATGAACTGTTTCAACTATTGACGGAACGTGTATGCCTTATTGTCAATGTGCCATTACTAAAACATTGCATTACTTATGATAGTTGTTTAAAGAAAACAACAAAACACCAAACATTTACTCAAACATATTGCACCGGTTAAAATGCATATAACCGTGCTTTTGCGCGCCTTAAGTCGTCCGTAATTAGTCAAATGGCCGTGAAGGTGTAAGTAGTGTAACCTGTTTCTAGAGAACTCGAAATATTATATATCTGACAAGTATTAACAAAGTTACAGGGGTGGCTAAGAGCTCCTCTCTGATCACGTGAGCCCAACCTTCCACAACATACAGTTTGTTGTTAAAACAAAGCTTGAAGGAGGTGAAGCTCATAAGTGTAATTGTGACGTAGCCAAACAGTGGCATCACGTATGATTGTGACGTAGCCAAACATTGGCATCAAGTATGATTGTGACGTAGCCAAACAGTGGCATCACGTATGATTGTGACGTAGCCAAACAGTGGCATCAGGTACTCTCCCAACTTGATGTACGTTTTTAAGAATAGTGACCTACCAGTTTTGCAATCCTGTGCAGACCAAAATGCGCAGTGATGTTGACAGTGTCTTGTGGTTGCAAGACAGGTCTTGCTTCGCGGCTGTAGTTGACGAATATTTTTTTTGCCAGGAGATATTCGTAGTTCTCATAATCTGAAAAACACAATCGAGCAACATGCATGAGAAATAATGAATTACCACTGAAACAAGATAGAGTGTAAAGACGTCTGTATTCATTTGTCGTATGTGTACAGTAACTTCCAAGTGGCAACATTTTACATATCGTCTAGATATGAATGACTGCTGCAACATTAATATAGTGGGATATGTATGGAGAAGGAAAAAAAAAATCGAAGAACACTCTCGATGCCGACCTCATCCCGGCTTTCGTGACGTTCATCTTTGTGTCTATCTTTTTACCGTTATGGCTCGCCTCCAATTCTTATCAAGGCTTCAACACTAACCTGCGAGAACTCCAGACTTCAAATAGCAGCATATGTATATTGTTGTGAAGATACAACGAGAAAGTCTCGCTGAGACCCCGCCGAACGCCATCCTGTCCTTCTCGATACACAGACACTCGCCCCAAGCAGGTCTACTCGATGTAAACACCTAGGCTTGTGAACGGTGTGAGACATAAGGTGTCACGGGACAGTGGAACAAATTGGGGCTCTGCAAGAGTTCATGTCCCTGTTCCAATCAACACTTACCGTATGATCAACGGAGTGTGACCGTCTCGCTTCACCCTTTTGTTTGAATGGCCGACGTCTATTTTGGTTTGGTCACTGCAACTAAATGGTTAATTGAAACTACTGTAATTTCAACACAACAAACGTAGAGTGTCCACTGCACATCCCCGTAGCGTCCGTCGTATTAGCCCCCATCCGGGCGTGTGTGATTAATCACCGTCACTAGCTCTCCCACCAAAACAGCCACAAGAAAAACAGACAGACGAGTCCAGGAAGTTGAAACGAAGTGCCTCAGAAGACAACTATGTATTAAGTGATGCATTTTCCGATTATGTGTGCTACCACGCTGCCAATTAATGGGTTTACAGCTGCAGAGATTTGGAAAGGTGTCATCCGGTATAAGAATACCAGGGTTGGGATATGTCAGTACATGTAATATATATGTATATATATATATATATATAAATATATATATATATATATTAATGTATATGTGTAGTTTGTATGTATGTGTGCGTGTGCGTGTGCGTGTGTGTGTGTGTGTGCGTGTGTGTGTGTGTGTGTGTGCGCGCGTATGTTTATGTGCCACTGCTAAGTCGTTCTAACAATTCCAAATCAAGATTATTGCATAATTGGCCTTGAGTTCAACACATATGCCCGTCCTTTATAAATGGCGATGCACTCAAGTTAGCAGTAGGACAAGACCAGACAAGACAAGACAAGACAAGACAAGACAAGACAAGACAAGACAAGACAAGACAATACAAGACAAGACAAGACAAGACAAGACGAGACAGGGAATCAGAATTAGAATCAGAATAATTTATTCGACCATAAAATACATATTATATACAGCCAGAAATGTAAAGAAATGTCATGGAGACTCTCATTAAGACATTAAGCATACCGCTAACATAAGAGCCACCATGTTGTTAAATGTATAATTTTAATACAAACTTATAACAATAATTATTGTATTGAATATGATTTTATAAGTACTCACCATTAATTTACACTGTTTAAAACTAATTAACTAACTAACTAACTCACTCACGCAGTCACGTACATTAACTAACTACTAACACTAACTAACACCAAACAAGCAAAATAATATACTAAAATAATAATATATAAATTACACTAATGTTAAAATAAAACTGACATTTCTTCAATAGCTAAACGTTATTAAACATTTTATTAAAAAACATCTAAACACTTAGCCAATAACACTAATTAATACTAATGAACTGTCTAATAGCCCTACTAATATTAATAAAAAAACGCAAATACTTAAACCTAAAAATCTTAAAAAAATACTAACAGTATAAAATACAATTGTTGTATGTTACAAAAACTGTAATAGTGATTAAAAACATTAAGGTTCATAATTCCTTATCAAGTATTTTTTACAGTATATTGAAACACGTTGGAGAGAATGGGTATAAATCTTATTTCTGAGTTCAGATGGTACATTGTTGACAGTGTGAACAATTGAATGTATAATGCAATTAGTGGTAAAATTATGATTTTCTCGGTTTACGTAGATATTATTACTGTCTGTTATGATAGTTATGAACGTTTGAATTATGAACAATGGGCATAGTATAATAGTAATAATAATAATGTTTATTTCAGACAAAAGTCCATACGTACAATACAAGTAAATATAAAAAAAATATAAAAAATAAAAGATATAGACACACATGGAATAAAAATAGACGGTTAAAAAAAAAGTATATATAACATGTGCCTTCAATTTTAAGTATACAATTGTGTAGTCCAGTATTTAAACACAGGACTTCTAAAATGTATATCAGTATACAAATAATTCACACAAAGTGTATTTTCAGACTATTGAAGACGACATAATAAGCTAAATATGGATGAACGCATACGTTCATGAAAAGATTTAACACAGTTTGTAGCAAACATAAAAAACTTGCACTACAGCGTTGTTATATACAACAGTAATAGCTTTCAAATTCTGTTTTTTTAAATTTACCCCAAACACTTGGGGTGTACATAGTACCACAGTAGGAGGGAAATAGGGAAATTTTAATGGTAGAGCTGCAAAGGCGAAATTTTCGTGCTAAGACGTTGGCCTGAGCATATATGTAACTTTTCTGTCTGACAATGTCGTCATCATCAGTAAGATTATTATTAATTATATGACCCAGATATTTGCATTTAACACTGTGAGGAAACGGACGATCATTTAGAGTGACAGGATGAAGATTTTTCATGTCTTGAAGTTTGTTGTCAATAACCATACTATACGACTTGTTGGCATTATACGTTATGTTAAACATTTCGCCATACTTAACAAAACAATATGTTAGTTTTCTCAACCCAGAAACACTAGGTGAAAAAAATCTAGAAAAGCTCTGACACCATATAACAGTGAATTTCTGTGTACTGTACCAGTGATACAGAATGCGCACAATAAAAGCAGGACAACCACGGTCAATTAGTTTAGTGAATAGCTTGCTATGGTTCACTTTGTCGAAGGCCTTGGAGGCATCCAACATAATTTAACAGGATTTATCATTATTGCCATCGAGAGAATTAACTCTAGATGGCAGGTGGACAAGGAAGCCCTTTGGCTTATCGAGAGACCAAACCTTTTATCTACATATATCCAGCCCTTCTGAGGTATGTGGTGTTTTTATTTTAAAACATATTCACACTACTAGCACCCACACAATCATCAGATAATCTGTTCCATTCATTCAGAGTCCTTTGTGTATGATCTACACTACTCCTTTACTAATGTAACTTCATGTCCTCTAGTCTTTCTATCTTTCTTAACTGAAAAAAACATATTTCTATCAATATTTTCATAACCATTCAATATTTTAAACACTTCTATCTGATCTCCTCCCAATCTCCTGGTCTCTAGTTGTTAAACCACATTTTTAGGCGTTTTTCATAACTAAGATCCCTCAGTTTTGGTATCATTTTATTCGCTCTCCTCAGTACTCTTTATGGCATATCTATGTCCTTCTTGCGGTATGGCCTCCACGCTTGTATACAATATTCTAAATGAGGCTTAACTATTGTTTTGTACAGCGGTATTGTTAGTTCTTTTTCTTTATATGCTATATTTCGCCTAATCAATCCAAGGATTTGCTCTCCTTTTGAAGCTGCAATTCCACACTGCTCTGAAACCTTCATGTCAGCACTAATTGTCAGCCCTAAGTTTTTTTTTACAGTAGTACTTAGCACAGTTCCTCCCATTGTATATTCTACATATTCGTTCCCATGTCCTGTGTGAAGGCATTTACATTTCCAAAAATTGAACAACATTTGCCACTTTTCAGACCATTTGATCAACCTGTCAAGATCATCGTGTAAATGCTGTCTATCTCCATCACTTTTAATCCTTCTAAACACTTTTGTATCATCTGCAAATTTCAAAACCTTGCTAGCTATATCGTCGTCCAAATCGTTTATATATATATATTAAGAATAATATAGGTCCCCGTACAGATCCCTGTGGAACCCCACTCAAAACTGATTTCCAGTTTGAAGCCTCCTAATCAACAACTACCCGTTGTCTTCTGTCAATCAGCCATTTTTCTATCCAGTTAATTATGCCATTTCCTATGCCATGGGCCTTTAATTTAAGCAGTAATCTTTGATGTGGCACTTTGTCGAAAGCTTTGTGAAAATCTAAGTAGATGGTATCTACTGGTGATCCATCATCTACCCACCTAGTGATGTCTTCCAAAAAACATAACATATTTGTTAAGCATGACCTCGTTTTTAAAAACCCATGTTGAGATGGGTTTATCAAGTTATGTTTAACAAGAAAATCCACCATGTGATCTTTAATTAGTCTTTCTAATAATTTGCAAATCACTGATGTTAAACTCACTGGTCTATAGTTCTCTGACTTGTTTCTCGAACCTTTTTTAAATAACGGTATAATGTTTGCATCTTTCCATTCTAAAGGAACCACTCCCTCTTCTAATGACAAGTTGATAACTGTTGCAAGCGGTATGCTAATTTGTTCTACAATTTCCAATAGTAGTTTGCGTGGAATACCATCCACTCCAGTTGATTTAATATCCTTCATAGCCCTAATTTTCTTAGCTACCATTTCTGGGTTTACAATTAACTGTCTTAAATAGTCTGATTCTGCCCCCTTGAACTTTGCCTCTGGTACTGGCAGTGAACTAGTGTCTTCTCTGGTAAACACTGAACTAAAATACTCATTCAGGTCTTCTGCCATTAAGAATCCTTCTGATATTATATTTCCAGCACTATCTTCTAGAGGACCGACCTTATGCTGAACTTTCTGTTTGCTTCGAACATACGCATAACAACTCTTGCTGTCATGTTTTATATTACAAGTTAATTTATTTTCATAGCTTCTCTTTGAATTTCTAATTTCAGCTGTAGCTTGGTTTAGTGCTTCTTTGTAAATGTTGTAGTCTTCGTCATTTCCAGTACGTGTATACGACTTCCACATCATTTGTTTATACTTAATTTTTCTAATGGCTTCTTACGATACCTATTTCTTTCTGGTCCGTTTCCCTTGTTTTTTGAAGGGAACAAATTTATCTACGATGCACTCAATTTCATTCTTTAAGATATTCCAGCATTCTGTTTCTCTCTTATTCTTCAATGTGTTATTCCTATGCTAAATATTTCCTCATTTCCTTATATCTTCCTTTGTGGAAATTTCTCCTGAACTGCTTTTTATTATTTCTTTCTGATTTTACTTTGATGGTAAAATGTATCTGGTCGTGATCACTACTTCCCAGAGGCTCACATAATTTAACATTGTCAACTAATTCATTATGTGAGGACAAAACTAAGTCTAACACATTATCTCCTCTGGTTGGTTCTAGCACATGTTGAGAAAGGAAACTATCCTGTACTAAAACTAATATCTTGTGGTCCTCACTACCCACACTCTGTAGGGATTTCCATTTTATATGCCCATGGTTAAAATCCCCCATAATAACACAGTCCCGTTTACTCACTTCCCTTCTAGCGTTTTGTATTTTTTTATTCTCTTCTATGTTTATGTTTGGACTTCGATAAACTAATCCAACTGTTAACGTTGAGTTTCCTGTAACTATGTTACACCAAACAGCTTCTTTGCAATCTGCTTCTCTGTCTAATTTTATTTCATCAGGCTGAATAGATTCTTTAATATATAAAATAACTCCACCTCCCCTTCTTCCTATTCTATCTTTCCTAAACATTACACATTCTGTCAGTCCCAATTCGGCATCTGATATATCGGTGGTTGCCCATGATTCGGTTATACCTATTATGTGAGGGTCAATATCTTCTACCATAATGTTTAGTTCATTTCTTTTGTTTACTATACTCCTTGCATTTAAACAAACACATTTATACCCAGCTTCAGAACAGTTTTCCAGACTGTTCTTTGCTGAATTATTTTTGCTGTCTTTATCTATGCCTCTAGTTTCAGGCTTCTCTGCGAGTCCCCCCGGCGAATTTAGTTTAAATAGATGCAACCTGTCCCACTGTCAACAGATTGCAGCAGATTCTCTGAGAATACTGCTGCCCCCTTTCCACTTAGATGGAGGTCATCTCTCATGTACATATCTTCTCTCCAAACAAAGTACCCCCATACATCTATGAATTCCACGCCCTCTTCCTCACACATCTGCTCAACTAGTGCGTTGATCGCCATCCTCTTACAGTTTCTGTATCTTGCCCCCCTTCCTCCCATTACTGGCAAAATTCCTGAGAGAATAACCTGTTCCACTCTTGTCTTCTTTAGCTTCCTCACTAGATGTCTGTACTTCTGAACTATCCCAGTTGTTCCCTCCTTGTCTGCATTGTTTGTCCCTACGTGTAATAGTATAGACCCTCCCTTGTCATGCCCCAATACCTTCTCTACCCTTTTGGTCACATGCTCTATCCTAGCTCCCGGTAGACATACAACAACGTCATTCCCCTCGCATATAGTCTTGCCTGTTTTTCTCAGAATTGAATCGCCCATAAACACTCTCTTTTCTCCTTGCCCCCTCAATCACTGCCTCGGAGTAGCTCCTCCGGTTTGCGTATGTCTGGTTGTTGTCTTTTCCTCTTGCCGTCTTCTCTCCTGTCACATTCTCTTCCATTCCCTTCTTTCCTGTCGCGTTTTCTCTTGTCCCTTTTCTTCCTCTCATCTTCTCTTCTAGCACATTTACTCTCACTTCCTTTCGTCCCTTCATCTTTCCTCCCATCACATTTTCTTCTCTCCTCTCCCGTCCCTTTTCCCCGGCTACCTCCTTCACTACGGTCACTTTCTCCCCTGTCACCTTCACGCCTGTCATATTTTCAGTTTTTTGCTGAACACTCTGTCTTCTTCCGGCAATCTTCTTTCTCACAGTCTTACCAACTGCCTCTGTGGTATCTACCTCTTCACCACCTGTATCGCTGTCGCGTCGCTCCTCGTTCTCTACAGTCTGACTACCTGTTGATCTATCCCCACTGACCCGTTTTCTTTTCCTCTGCCATAATCTTTTCCTCCGTCCTTCTGTCTTCTCAATGACTTGTTCCTTCACATCGGTCACCTTCCCTCCTCTCAGTCTCCTTTCTTCAGTCTCCGTGTCACAACTCTGCTCCTTCTGTGTTGTAGAATGCTCAACTCTCTCCGCGTCATCCCTCTCTCTGCTCCATCTATTTCTATGTTGAGTCTCACCTCCATCTCCTTCACTATATCCGTCAACTTACACACCTCCTTCATCAGACATTCCACCCTCAAACACCCCATACACCGAAAGGTGAATCCGTCATATTTGGTCTCTGCCCATGATTTTGGACAGCCAGGCAACGCAAAATCCACCCAGCTCTATGTCATAATGACATACATAGAAGAGCCATTCGCTATATAGTGTCAACAAGTTCTTTTAATAGAAATATGAGCATCTCTGGTGAGTTATGCTTTTAAAATCCAAATTGGTTGGCACACGTTGTGAAGAATATGGTAGCCCTTGATAACATTAAATATTCAAATAATTTACCAGCAGTTGTTGCAAGAGCAATATGTCTGTAGTTATTGTTATCAGCCAAATCACCAGTTTTGTTTTTAATTATTGGAGCTATTATTGTGACCATCATAGCGCCAGGTAAAAATCCACGAATTAACTTGCTGCTGAACAGCACTGACATAATATATAAACATGAAGCTTTTCATTAGCATACTTAAAATGTGCATTACTTATACAGTCATAAGCAAGAACTTTTTCCTGTAGGCGTCGCCTGAATTATTTTTTGTATTTCGTTAACATCAATAATCATTCGATAATTAAATTGCATATTGCTGCAATACATGTCAATCTTTTTAGTATGTGTTGGAGAGCCAGGTACAGAATTAAGCAAAGACTGGTAATGACGAAACCACATATTCTTTACGTTTTCAGCGCACCACATGCACCGCCAACATTGCTAGGATTTTGCAATGTTATTTTGTTTTATATCTTTCCAGAAGTTTTTAGAGTCATTACTACATAGTTTTGAAGCAAGTCGCTTAAAGTATTCTGGTAATTTTTTTTATTTACAAGTTTAAAATGGATCTGCAACTTACATGTTAGTCCAGTAGAAATTGACGATGACCCGAACATTTTGGTTAAAAAGCCAATTTTTGTTTTAAGGTACCAGTTTGGTTTCCTGAACTTCTAAGAAAAAAACAACCAAAATCAACCCTGGGGAACTTTGTTTTTACCCGAATCCTTGTTTTGGGGTGTTTCGTTCCAATTTCGAAGTGAAACGTTTTGTTTGTGTTTGTTAGTCATATTTTTAACTGTTTCATTTATTGGTTAATACATTTGTAATGATATGTATACTGATCTATTAAGCCACACATTAATGATGGAGTTTAATTAATCAATTAATTAACCAATTAATTAATTAATTAGTAATATATTTCTTATATAGCACTCCGTCCCAATTTTCAATGTTGACATACTTTGATGAAATTATGTGCATGTATCGTAGATCGTCGAGACTTACATTTCAGTTGCTTTTGGTGTAAAGCGAAACCATATACCGCTCCCCAGCTGTTGCAATGTCGGCGCTCGATGCAGTGTTCTGCCGAATATTGCAACGTATGTTCTCAGCTCTGTTGAAGATCCTAAAACTTTCATGTGTTTGACTTTGCCAATACCATAAATAACTGGCATTGCGTCACAGCCAGACATAGCGTGTGCAAATGGCAAGCACGAAAAATATAAGGATATTTGATCAAGATAAGTGATATTATTGAGCGTATAGCATACATAACGTAATTATACATATATATTAAGCAATATTTTTTGTTAAAAGTTAGTTAGAGGGAGTAATCTAGGGTAGATTAAAAGTAGGCGATTTGCGAGCGATAATTGGGGACGTTAATGTAATCGGAACGTTGTTTACAAAGTAGGTCACTGTCGAAGTTAGCGTACCGTGAACGACAATCGAATAGCGTTATTTGAGATAATCGGTGTAGTTAGATGAGTAATTAAAACCTGAAATAACAATCTTTTAAAGTGTATAATAGTACACAGGAAACAGTCTTTGTAAAGACTACCTTGTATCTAAGCCTAACTTGAATACATTGTCATCGACATCGTAACTAGGTAAGGCACGGTGTGTCACTGTGTGTTAACAAATATAACTAACTATAACCTAAACAATCTGGTGTAAATTGTACACAGAAAAGTCTTTTCAAAGACTACATAAAACTACTTTGAACATAAATAAATTCTGATATGGCACCTTGCAAGCGGCAACTCAGGGCAAAACGACACCTAGTTTGCAACGACTGCCAGAGCTGGGTGGATTTTGCGTTGTCTGGCTGTCCAAAATCATGGGCAGAGACCAAAGATGACGGATTCACCTTTCGGTGTATGGGGTGTTTGAGGGTGGAATGTCTTATGAAGGAGGTGTGTAAGTTGACGGATATAGTGAAGGAGATGGAGGCGAGACTCAACATAGAAATAGATGGAGCAGAGAGGGATGACGCGGAGAGAGTTGAGAATTCTACAACACAGAAGGAGCAGAGTTGTGACACGGAGACTGAAGAAAGGAGACTGAGAGGAAGGAAGGTGACCGGTGTGAAGGAACAAGACATTGAGAAAACAGAGGGACGGAGGAAAAGTGTGGGATAGATCAGCAGGTAGTCAGACTGTAGAGAACGAGGAGAGACACGACAGCGATACAGGTGGTGAAGAGGTAGATACCACAGAGGCAGTTGGTAAGACTGTGAGACAGAAGACTGATGGAAGAAGACAGAGTGTTCAGCAAAAAACAGAAAACATGACAGGCGTGAAGGTGACAGGGGAGAAAGTGACCGTAGTGAAGGAGGTAGCCGGGGAAAAGGGACGGGAGAGGAGAGAAGAAAATGTGATGGGAGGAAAGAAGAAGGGACGAAAGGAAGTGAGAGTAAATGTGCTAGAAGAGAAGATGACAGGAGGAAAGGGGACAAGAGAAAACGCGACAGGAAAGAAGGGAATGGAAGAGAATGTGACAGGAGAGAAGACGACAAGAGGAAAAGACAACAACCAGACATATGCAAACCGGAGGAGCTACTCCGAGGCAGTGATTGAGGGGGCAAGGAGAAAAGAGAGAGTGTTTATGGGCGATTCAATTCTGAGAAAAACAGACAAGACTATATGCGAGGGGAAGGACGTTGTTGTATGTCTACCGGGGGCTAGGATAGAGCATGTGACCGAAAGGGTAGAGAAGGTATTGGGGCATGGCAAGGGAGGGTCTATACTAGTACACGTTGGGACAAACAATGCAGACAAGGAGGGAACAACTGGTATAGTTCAGAAGTACAGACATCTAGTGAGGAAGCTAAAGAAGACAAGAGTGGAACAGGTTATTCTCTCAGGAATTTTGCCAGTAATGGGAGGAAGGGGGGCAAGATACAGAAACTGTAAGAGGATGGCGATCAACGCACTAGTTGAGCAGATGTGTGAGGAAGAGGGCGTGGGATTCATAGATTTATGGGGGTACTTTGTTGGGAGAGAAGATATGTACATGAGAGATGGCCTCCATCTAAGTGGAAAGGGGGCAGCAGTATTCTCAGAGAATCTGCTGCGATCTGTTGACAGTGGGACAGGTTGCATCTATTTAAACTAAATTCGCAGGGGGGACTCGCAGAGAAGCCTGAAACTGGAGGCATAGATAAAGGCAGCAAAAATAATTCAGCAAAGAACAGTCTGGAAAACTGTTCTGAAGCTGGGTATAAATGTGTTTGTTTAAATGCAAGGAGTATAGTAAACAAAAGAAATGAACTAAACATTATGGTAGAAGATATTGACCCTCACATAATAGGTATAACCGAATCATGGGCAACCACCGATATATCAGATGCCGAATTGGGACTGACAGGATATGTAATGTTTAGGAAAGATAGAATAGGAAGAAGGGGAGGTGGAGTTATTTTATATATTAAAGAATCTATCCAGGCTTATGAAATAAAATTAGACAGAGAAGCAGATTGCGAAGAAGCTGTTTGGTGTAACATAGTTACAGGAAACTCAACGTTAACGGTTGGATTAGTTTATCGAAGTCCAAACATAAGCATAGAAGAGAATGAAAAAATACAAAACGCTATAAGGGAAGTGAGCAAACGGGACTGTGTTATTATGGGGGATTTTAACCATGGGCATATAAAATGGAAATCTCTACAGAGTATGGGTAGTGAGGACCACAAGTTTTTAGTTTTAGTACAAGATAGTTTCCTTTCTCAACATGTGCTAGAACCAACCAGGGGAGAGAATGTGTTAGACTTAGTTTTGTCCTCACAGAATGAATTAGTTGACAATGTTAAATTATGTGAGCCTCTGGGAAGTAGTGATCACAACCAGATACATTTTACCATCAAAGTAAAATCAGAACGAAATAATAAAAAGCAATTCAGGAGAAATTTCCACAAAGGAAGATATAAGGAAATGAGGAAATATTTAGCAAAGATAGACTGGAATAATACACTGAAGAATAAGACAGCAACAGAATGCTGGAATATCTTAAAGAATGAAATAGAGTGCATCGTAGATAAATTTGTTCCCTTCAAAAAACAAGGGAAACGGACCAGAAAGAAATACTTATCGAAAGAAGCCATTAGAAAAATTAAGTATAAACAAATGATGTGGAAGTCATATAGACGTACTGGCAATGACGAAGACTACAACATTTATAAAGAAGCACTAAACCAAGCTACATCTGAAATTAGAAATTCAAAGAGAAGCTATGAACATAAATTAGCTTGTAATATAAAACATGACAGCAAGAGTTTTTATGCGTATGTTCGAAGCAAACAGAAAGTTCAGGATAAGGTCGGTCCTCTAGAAGATAGTGCTGGAAATATAATATCAGAAGGATTCTTAATGGCAGAAGACCTAAATGAGTATTTTAGTTCAGTGTTTACCAGAGAAGACACTAGTTCACTGCCACTACCAGAGGCTAAGTTCAAGGGGGCAGAATCAGACTATTTAAGACAGTTAATTGTAACCCCAGAAATGGTAGCTAAGAAAATTAGGGCTATGAAGGAAAATAAATCACCTGGAGTGGATGGTATTCCACCCAAACTACTAGTGGAAATTGTAGAACAAATTAGCATACCGCTTGCAACAGTTTTCAACTTGTCATCAGAAGAGGGAGTGGTTCCTTTAGAATGGAAAGAAGCAAACATTATACCGTTATTTAAAAAATGTTCGAGAAACAAATCAAATAATTATAGACCAGTTAGTTTAACATCGATGATTTGTAAATTATTAGAAAGACTAATTAAAGATCACATGGTGGATTTTCTTGTTAAACATAACTTGATAAACCCATCTCAACATGGGTTTCTAAAAGCGAGGTCATGCTTAACAAATATGTTATGTTTTTTGGAAGATATCACTAAGTGGGTAAATGATGGATCACCAGTAGATATCATCTACTTAGATTTTCAAAAAGCTTTCGACAAAGTGCCACATCAGAGATTACTGCTTAAACTAAAAGCCCATGGCATAGGAAATGGTATAATTAACTGGATAGAAAAATGGCTGATTGACAGAAGACAACGGGTAGTTGTTGATGGGGAGGCTTCAAACTGGAAATCAGTTTTGAGTGGGGTTCCACAGGGATCAGTACTGGGACCTATATTATTCTTAATATATATAAACGATTTGGACGATGATATAGCTAGCAAGGTGTTGAAATTTGCAGATGATACAAAAGTGTTTAGAAGGATTAAAAGTGATGGGGATAGACAGCATTTACAAGATGATCTTGACAGGTTGATCAAATGGTCTGAAAAGTGGCAAATGTTGTTCAATTTTGGGAAATGTAAATGCCTTCACACAGGACATGGGAACGAATATGTAGAATATACAATGGGGGGAACTGTACTAAGTACTACTGTAAAAGAAAAAGACTTAGGGCTGACAATTAGTGCTGACATGAAGGTTTCAGAGCAGTGTGGAATTGCAGCTTCAAAGGGAAATCAAATCATTGGATTGATTAGGCGAAATATAGCATATAAAGAAAAAGAACTAATAATACCGCTGTACAAAACAATAGTTAGGCCTCATTTAGAATATTGTATACAAGCGTGGAGGCCATACCGCAAGAAGGACATAGATATGCTAGAAAGAGTACAGAGGAGAGCGACTAAAATGATACCAAAACTGAGGGATCTTAGTTATGAAAAACGCTTAAAAGAATGTGGTTTAACAACACTAGAGACCAGGAGATTGAGAAGAGATCAGATAGAAGTGTTTAAAATATTGAATGGTTATGAAAATATTGATAGAAATAAGTTTTTTTCAGTTAAGAAAGATAGAAAGACTAGTGGACATGAAGTTACATTAGTAAAAGAGCAGTGTAGATTAGACGTGAGAAAGTTCTCATTTTCACAAAGGACTGTGAATGAATGGAACAGATTATCTGATGATTGTGTGGGTGCTAGTAGTGTGAATATGTTTAAAAATAAAATCGACACATACCTCAGAAGGGCTGGATATATGTAGATAAAAGGGTTGGACTCTCGATAAGCCAAAGGGCTTCCTTGTCCACCTGCCATCTAGAGTTAATTCTCTGGATTGCAATCTTGTTAAATCTTGTTAAATCACTTACACATCTCCTTTCCGAGAGCATGTTGACCAGCGCTGATACTGAGTAATTTTTGCTTGGTTTGCATGTAAATAGAGGACTTCTCAGGCGTATGGCAAAGCAGGATTACAAGCAGATCTGTATTACTACAACGGACACATACGTTCTCGTGGGATTCTGCAACTTCTAGGATACACTTCGCAATTGTGGTAATCGCATCTCCTTCCTCGCCAGCGTGACGCACCTCGACACCTTCTTTCAGCAGGTAAGTAGAGAGGAGATTAATGAGTTGCTATTTGTTGTACTTGTTTGAAAGAAAACTACTTTTGTCTGAAGGCACTGGAGTGTTACGTCCAACCAGCACATCAGCGGAATGGATCTTGCCCAATTTACGTCGCTTCTGTTCGGGTTCCTTGGTCGTGAGCACTTCATAGCTGTAGAACACTATGAGCCAGGCCCTATCGTGTGCTGCCTAGTGTAGAACATACATGACATAAGATGAAAACACTTCATGAAAGGTACCTGTCTTTGACAAGAGGATCTGACGCAGAACGGCACATCCATCCACAACTGTGGCTTTGACGTTAATGTCATCATTGCAGGAAACTAATTTAGACTTCACTGGCCTTCGCATTGTGCCATTGTCGTGGAATATAGCTGGGGCTGCTGCTGCTAGCTCATGTGAGAAGACACTGCGATCTGGTGGTCCAGAAGTATATGCCTTGGCCAATAGTCTCTGGTACAACTCCATCGACGACATGCGCACTTCTTTTCCATCTTTCAGTTTGACAGTTTTCCTTATATCTGCGAAGGTTTTGACTTGGTCTGACTTCCTGAGAACTATGACTCCGTACTTCTGATCTGTGCTCTACTGGTAGATTTTCATTCCAATATCCACAGCTTGGTCTACATTGACTAATCAGCTATGACCCCAGTAGCAACATTTTGCAGGTGGTCGTCATTGTCGGTGGAAAATGGGTTGTGACTTCGCAGAAAAGTCAGGAATTGGGCCAGATCAATGCTGTCCTGTTTGATGCGACAGGGAGTTTAATAATCGTAACCTCTCGAGGTCGTACGACTTGGCATACATTCTGATGCAACAACCTGGTTTGTTGCCTGAGATGATTTAGTCACATTTTTGTAGCAGTGTAAGTATTTCCACATTTGTCATGGACATAATGATCACCTGCATTATTGAATTTTTCAGCCAACCCATCACCTCGTAGTTTTGACACCGCTACCAATGAATCTATCCCTTTCTTTCTAAGTTTAACCATTAAGCCACCCCACCTTCTTGACAAATTACAATTTGTTCCATGTCAGTGACCCATTCCTGAAAAAGATGTATGACTATTATCTAGGCAATCTTCATAATATGCCTATGTGTACTATAATTATGGGTAATATGTTCTACAACAGTTGCTAACTTTACTTTATGTAATTACTCAAACAGAGATTTCGGATCTAAAATGCTATCTTACTAACTCTGAATTTTTCACTGATAAGTTAACCAAGGTCTACCGTTAAGCCTTGGCTACAAACGTATGAAGAATGTCATGTTTGGTTTACCATACCGCACATTTTCAAATCGCTCAAGCACAAAGGCATAATAATCCGTAACAATAATTACATAAATTTATTATAACTTTTCTAACAATCTGTAGGCAAGTAATTAATACAATAGCTGTTATTTATTTATAATATAGATCCATTGTGTAAAATGTATTGAGGGGGTTTACGAAAACGGTTTGTTGTATTAAGTACTACGAACTTTAGTGCAATTAATATAATTATATGTGATATTATCGCTCGTGTTTGGATTTTAAAACATTGGCATTCGATACACAATGTAATATCTAATCTTGTGGAAAACACTTGATATCTTATTATTAGCGAGATGATGGATACATAAAATACAAATCAACACAAGTATCCTAACCGTTAACTTGCTGGCCAGTGGAAGTCAGTGCGCCAAAACTCATTTCCATTTATGTATGAACAGCCAATAAAAAGAAAATGTTGCAAAAAGCGACTGACAGGGTACGTATATTGTTCATGAAAAAAAATCGAGAGTAGTTATTAGGGCCCCGCTGGCCCCGTGCAAGTGCCAAAGATCAAAGAACATCAAAGGGTTTCGGGGCAGTAGCCCCGTTTCGGCACTTTACTTATAAAAAAGAAATGATTAATGACCTGTCATCAAAATCTACTTATGAAAAACCTCTTATCTTAATTGGCTTTTGACAGCTATACTTATAAAAAAAAGTTTGATTGATGACCGTGCCGCCGACCCACCGCGGCACGCCGCCTGTTCCTCTAAGTACATTTGAGCTACCCTCTAGTGGCTATATTTGCTATGATAATGTAGAAGGCAGCGCCTCTAGTGTAACAATGAGTAATCAGTCATTTATGCGTAAGGAGGCTATATAGTGATTATACACGAGGTGTAGTCAGTAGTGTCTCTAGATCAGCGGTATGGAGCCTATGCGTTTCGGTGGTTCGGTGTCGTTCCTGTCGAATTTTTATCCGTGTCGAGTCACTGCATACGGTCGGAAATTCAGATCAGTCGAGCATGCTTATCAGCTTAGAAAAGCAATGTTTAACGAAGACGAAGAAAACGTGGAGTACATCAAACAGTCGTGGTCGGCCTATATAGCGAAGCGACGAAGCAACGGAATCCAGAAAAAGAGAACAGTAGCCGAATGGGATGCCATTAGGGTCGAATGTATGAAGAGCCTGTTGATGAGCAAGTTCCAAGGGTCAACAAAGTTGAAAGACGCCTTATTGGCTACCGGGAAAGTCGAATTGGTGAAGTGGGTACCGTCAAAGGAAGCCTTCTGGGGTAGCGCCCATGGAGACAAAGAAGGTCAAAATATGCTCGGTAAATTGTTGATGTAGGTGCGCGATGAATGTAAAAGAAATGAATAAAAAGTCATCGCTCGTTTCCGACGCACCAGTCGTCAATATGTACGCGTCGTTGAAGCATTCTTTTACGTGTACAGTGGCTGGCCCTACGGGGTGCGGTAAGACTACTTTCGTCACTCGTCTACTACAGTTCGCTTCTTCCATGATCGAACCGCCTCCGGAGAAAATCCTTTGGTGTTACGCCCAGTGGCAATCCGCCTACGAATCTATGACAGCCGATATAAAATTCGTAGACGGTTTACCGGATCCGAAGATTTTAGACGCCAAAACGAGGACGCTTCTAGTACTCGATGACCTTATGGAGGAAACCGATAGCCGGGTCACGACCTTCTTCACTAAAAAAAGTCATCATTGCAACACGTCCGTCGTACAGCTTCTGCAGAATATTTTTCCAAAAGGGAAAGAAAATCGCACAATCAGCCTGAATGCGCAATACATGGTGCTATTCAAGAACCCCGGGACGCCGGACAAGTAGGTCACCTGGCAAAACAGATGTATCCGGGTAGAGTCGAATTCATGATGGAAGTTTTCAAAGATGCCACGTCAGCAGCTTACGGTTATCTTCTAATAGATCTGAAACAGGAAACAGCGGAAAATATTCGTTTGCGCACGTGTATTTTCCACGACGATCGCATTCAGTACGTCTACGTAAAGAGAGTATAAAAGAGGAACGCGTCACAGCGGACGTCATTCGTTAGGATGACGCAGCGCGTCAAGAAACACATCATTATGCTGGAGATGATGAATAGATATAAGAGTGACAAGTTGAGAAAAGCCATACTTCTCAACGCTGACTCCGACTTCATCTGTAGTCTGTGCGATTGCGCGTACAACATATTGAAAGGGAACGTGAAATTGACAGCGAAGCAGAAAAAAACACTGACAAAATACAAGAAGCATCTGCGATCGTTGACGTCAACGAAGGTAACCACCAGGAAGAAGCGAACGGTCTTGCAAAGGGGATCGGGCGGCTTTCTGACGGCACTGCTAGCTCCGTTGGCGAGCACCGTTCTTCTCCCGCTGCTCACGCAGGTTATCGGGTGATGATGATGCAGCACGCTAAGAAGATGGCGTTGGTAGACCCGCGGTTGGTGGAGAGCCTCCTGCCGCTGATCGACCAGCCACCGAGCACGACCCGGTCGCGTGCGATGAGTAGCCTGGACAGCGACATGAAGGACGTTCTAGACCGTTCGGATTTATCCGAGCGAGCGAAGGTAGCGTCGTACAATCAACTGCTGAGTCGTTACAATTAGATAGAGGCGATTCGAGCGGCACAGCCGGTACGCGTGTCCGTGGTGAGCTCCGAGGGTAAGGAAGAGGCGGTCCAACCGCTGCCGACGGCGCCGGCATCGCTGAGCGGTAGAGAGCGCGAGATCGTGGAAAGCGTACCGAAAAGGCTGAGAGGGAAAGCCCGTCTCCTGATCGAGAAAATTAAAACCGATCCATTGTGTCGATGGAACAACCGCGGCGAATTCGGGTACGACGGTCAACCTATCGCTGGAAGTAACATGGTCGATCTCGTGAACGGCCTCATGCAAACGAGGAAGAAGGCGGTACCGCCGGTTGGGTGGGCAGCGTTCGGGGACCGTATGAGGCGTCTGAACGTCCCTATAGAACTCGTCGGTAACGCCCGGCATCGAGCGTACATACAGCAGCAGCAGCAGCAGCAGCAGAGGCAGAAGGCGACACCTGGAAAAAGTAAACGTCGCCGTCGGAGTCACTCACAATGCATCCTCGAAGGTCGGTAGTCGTCGTCGGCGTAGTCGCAGCGGCGTTCGCTTGATATATGTGTATATTATTCGTCGTAAATCGGTCGTCGTCGTCGCCGTGTCATGGTGTCCCGGCGGCCTCGTGGTACGCAACGAAAGCGTCGCCGCCGCCCTCAACGAGACGACGACGACCGCCGCCTGAAGCGCGCCTACTTCGACCCGAAACAGGCGGGTAGTTAGGTCGGTGTCGACGAGTTGTACCGGGCGGCGGTAGTACGCAAACCGGTCGTGAAGCAGTGGTTAGCGGCGCAGGACACTTACACCCTGCACAAACCGGTGAAACGACGTTTCAAACGACGTTTCAAACGACGTTGCGTTATCGTAGGCGGTCGAAACCAGCAGTGGCAAGCCGATCTCGTCGACGTAGCTAAACTAAAAAAAGCACAACGACGGTATAACGTTCCTATTGACGGTCATCGACGTCTTTTCGAAGCGGGCGTGGTGCGTGCCGTTGAAGAGTAAAGCCGGCCCGGCGCTCGTTATGGCCTTCGAGCACCTGCTGCAGCAGCAAGAGCAACCGCCGAACGTGCTGCAGACCGATAAGGGGACGGAATTTCTCAACAGACCCTTTCAGAAACTTTTCACGGAATAAGGTGTCCACCATTTCGTGACGCATAACGAGGAGACTAAAGTGAGTGTTGTGGAAAGATTCTACCGGACGCTAAAGTCTCGCCCGTAGAGGTACTTTACGAAGCATCAGACACTGAGATACGTAGAGCCGTTACCGGACTTCGTGCGGTCGTACAACAACGCCTACCATCGAAGCATCGGTAGGACGCCGGCGAATATTAACGCCGCAAACTAGGAGAGTGTATGGCAACGGTTGTACGGCGGCGAGGTTCGAGGCTGCAAGCCGAAACTGCGTGAGGTAGATCGCGTACGTATAAGCAAGGCGAAGGGTCGGTTCAAGAAAGGGTACATGGTTAACTGGAGCGAAGAGCTCTTCACCGTCGTAGAAACGCATCCGTCCGATCCTTCCGTTTACCGCTTGAAGGATGACGCCGGGACGGTATTAGACGGCACCTTCTACGAACTGGAGCTGCAACGAGTAGTCGTCCCGGAGGATAAACTGTATCGCGTGGAGGCCGTTCTACAGCGTCGTCGACGACGCGGAGGCGGTGCGGAGGTACTCGTGAAATGGAGCGGTTATCCGGCTTCCTTCAACAGCTGGATCGACGCCAAGGCGCTCATGGACTATAAAGGGTAGGGTACCGTAGCGTCGGTCGGTAGTCGTCATGCCGTATTGGATGCGACACTCGGGGTGCTGGCGACTACACGAAGCGGGGTTGTGCAACGGCTTTTCATTCTTTTATAAGGGAGGGTGCTGCAATAACAGACCGCAGTGGCGCTACGATGAACGACGAGGTGACAACGATCGAAGCCGACGAACCCGCAGACTGCGTCGACACTATCGGGTCTACTACCATCACCTCCGTCCGCGAACACGTTCCATGGCGTTTCTGCGGCAACGACTGCCCTAAAGCCGAGATCATCTTCCTGTGTCAGATCGTCGTCCTGTACACGGTTGTCGCCGTCAGTATATACAATCTAACGAAAGAGGCCAGGGCGACTCCAACCTGTGGACGGCGCTGTTGAGTAGCTGTCTCGGTTACCTACTACAGAGTCCGTCTATGAGGCGCGATGGCCTCGTCTGACTTTTACCTGACGCTACCGAGCAACGCGTCTATGAAGGCGCACCCAGAAAACACGTTCACTCACTACATCACGACTCTACCGCAACGCGTCGACCTGTCGGGCCAGTGGAAATGCGGGCTGGTGGCGCTACAGTACCCGCATACATGGTACAACGTGAGAGAGGTGGACGCGCGCTTCTACGTGGCTTGCAAGACGGGAGAACCGGGGGTTTACTGCACCGAAGAAGGTACGGAAATTCACCGCGTCGGCTCCATCCCTTACGGTCATTACAAAGGCCCCAACAAGTTGAAGAATAAAATCAACGCGGAACTGCCGAGGCTGGCTCCCAAAACAGTCAAGGCACGGCTGGATTACAGCCCGATCTCTAATCGGATGACGCTGCATATGTCGGCGGGTGTCGAATTTAACATACCCCTCGAGAGCGCTCTGACCGGCGTACTGGGGTTCGACTCGACCGTTATTAGAAGTGCAGACCCGCCGGGAAAAATACAGCTCGACCCGCACACCGTCTTCTACCCCAAAGATCCCGGTGCGTTCACCTTCGAGTACGAGGGAAAATACACGGTGGACATGCATCGTGTACTCGACACCGTGTACGTATACACGGACATCGTGGAACCGCGCGTCGTTGGCGACGCTTTCGCCCCGCTCCTCCGAACCATCCCCGTCCAAGGCAAGAACGGGGCCACGGTATCGAATACCTTCGACCGCGTCCAATACATCCCCCTACTGCGGCGACAATTCGAGTCGGTTGAGATAGATTTAAGAGACGAACAGGGGAAACTTGTGGCGACGCTTCACATCAGAAGCTGTAAATCTAAACTGTTTTGACGATGATGGTGGCGAGAGCCGACCGCAACGCGTAAGAGGACTATTACGCTCGAGAGGTCGGCGGCAACCTATCTGTCTTCGTCGGCGGCCGAGGGCAGCGGGGACACGGCTTGGGCAATCTCTTCGGGAGCCTGTTTCGAAGCGACATGCCGCTTATCAAGAGAGGAGCCTTGGCGCTGGGAAAACGTGCTATCAATACGGGCGTGCGCGTGGCGCGGGACGTCGTCGCCGGCGAGATTCTGAAACAGTCGGTAAAACGACGAGCGAAGGACGCCGGCGCCGACCTTCTCGACGGACTGTTGAACGCGCTGCCGCCGAAAAAGCGACGACGACGCATAAAACAGCCGGGTACAGCGGCGACTCCCAGTAAGAAGAAACGTCGTCGAAAGGCACAGACGTCGAGCGACGACATATTCACCAACAACTAGAAGCATGGCGTTCGTGCATCGACAGTCGTGCGAAGGTCTAAAGAGCGAACTGGACCTGTTCGCCGTGCCGATGATGCAGACGAGCGTCGAGAGCGGTCAGTGGATCGAACACCAACCGCTGACGGCCTTCGATGCCGGCAGGACTATTGAGTTCCTCATCCCGGGCTCGGGAGACGACTATACGGACCTGGCGAGCGTTAGACTGTACGCCCGCGTCAAAGTGGTCCAGGGGGACTGTATCGATCTCGCGCACGACAGCGTCGTGGTCCCGGTCAACAATTTTCTGCATTCGATGTTCAGTCAAGTCGACGTATCGCTGAACGGCACGCTCGTGACGCCGTCGACCAATACGTATCCGTACCGGGCCTACATCGAAACCCTGATGAGTTACGGTGCCGACGCGAAAAAGTCGCAGCTCGGGGGCGGACTGAGGTACAAAGACACTGCCGGGTTCATGGAGGCGACCGCGAATGCTAACAACGGGTACGCGCAGCGGCGCCTCTTCACAAGGGACAGTCACGAGGTGGAGATGATGGAAGGCCTGCACGTCGACGTGTTCATGCAAGACCGGTACCTACTGAACGGCGTCGACGTGAAGGTACGATTGGTGCGCGAGAAGGACGCCTTCGCGCTCATAGGAGCGGAAGTTGATCCGGGGTGGAAAATCGTGCAGCTGGAGACCTACCTCCAAGTGCGAAAAGCTAAGTTGAACCCGTCCGTCCAACTCGTTCACATTAAAGCGTTGGCGCGGGGAACGGCCAAGTACCCGCTACGTCGAGTCGACTGCAAGGTGTTCTCGATACCGCAGGGCACGATGTCTCACACGCACGAGAACGTCTACCTGGGCGTCCTCCCGAAACGCGTGTTTCTGGCCCTGATCGGCAACGACGCCTATAACGGGACCTATGCTAAAAAACCGTTCAACGCGAAGCACAACGACATAAACTATCTCGCTCTCTACGTCGACGGACGCCAGGTACCGTGCAAGCCGCTGCATCCGGACTTCGGGCACCAACGTTACATCCGAAGCTACATGAACCTCTTCGGGCAACGGGAAAGGCGTACGAAGACGAGGGAAACGACCTGTCGCGCGCCGACTTCGGTACCGGCTACACCATCTTCGGCTTCGACCTGTCGCCCGACAGTTGCGGCGGCGACCATTTCAACGTCGTGCGTAGGGGAAACCTGCGCGTGGAGACAAACTTCGCAGCGGCGCTTCCCCAAACAGTGAACGACGTCGTGTACGGGGAGTTCGAGACGGCGCTCGAGATCGACAACAGCCGGAACGTGGTGTACGACTACTAGCGGTGATGGTCACGTTTCTACTGATGCGCCGCCTGAAGCTCGACGCGTTCACTAAACACATCGTCGTCGGTGTCGTGCCTAAAGACGAGCTACCGAAAAGACGGCTCACCGCTTACCCGACGGCCTTCGTGTGCAACACCGACGACGGCGGCGAACCGGAGGAGCACTGGGTGGCCGTCTACGTGGACGTCGACCGGCGAGGCGACTACTTCGATTCGTACGGCCTGCCACCGCGGCACGCCGACTTCCGCGCCTTCCTTCGCCGTAACTGCGGCGACTCGTGGACATACAACGACAAGAGACTGCAGAGCGGGGTATCTAACGTATGCGGACAATATTTCGTCGCCTACCTGCTCTTACGATGCCGCGGTATGCCGTTAAAGGGGTTCCAGTGCCTGTTCGGCTCCGATAGGGTGGCTAACGACTGTCTCGTATTCGACTGGCTAAAGCCGCATTTAATTATTATTACGTTTCGCTTTGCTTCGTAGAGAGAGAATAAAAGACGATGAAAACTCCACACGTTGTTGTTCGCAGTTTTAATCCCTACCTACGTACATACGTACATACACCCTACCCTTACCCCTATCCTATCCTACCTAGGCCGCCGCCCCTTAGAGGGGTAGGGTCCCCTATGAGGGTAGGCCCCTTAGAGGGGTAGTTCGTTCCTCTTAGAGGGATAGGGTTCGTTATACGAGTATAGGCGCCGTGCTGACTCCGTCGTCGAGCACGCGACGTTTAGCGTAGAAATAGCTCAACGCCGCACGCTCTTGAATGTACGTCAACACGGACGATTCTTTCACTTGGAAGCCACGGTTCCAACCGCTACCGCTCCGTTGTCCACGCAGCATGGCGAGGAAGACGTCCTTGTCGATGTCATTCTGACGCTTACTCAATCCCTTCGAGCTGTACTTGTCTCAGCCGCCGAAACAGTAGTAGGTCTTACTGCAGAGCGCTATGATACCGCGACCGGACCATTCCTCTTTGAAGGGGCTCGGCGTTCGCTTATCGTACTTGCGACGTTTCAAGCAACAACATTCGGCGTCCAACGGTCGCCCGGCGAGCCGGCACTGTACGTAAGCGTCCGCGTGATCGTCGCAGCACTCCGCCGGGAACCAGTCCCCGCGGTGGCGAAAGTAATGCTCGAATTTAGCCTCCTCCACCAGCTCGTCGACGTTCCGGCCCGCGAGGGCTATGTACGCTGAGCCGGTGTCCAACGCGCAGTACTGGAACAGAGGACGCGGAATGTAGGCGGCGATGAAATCGTAGTAAAATTCCAGCATCCTCAATTTGGCGTATTGATAGACGAAGTAGCCGTTCTGGATAGGTATCGCGTACCGGACGGTTCGCTTGCTCAGCTCCACCTCATAGAGATCGTCGGGTACGACGACGTCGAGCTGTCGGAAGCGTCGGTCGTTAACGAGCATCGTGGCGCCGGCCGTCGTGCAGTATTTGATTTTCCTGTGGCGATCAACGCGCGTGATAGTTTTCCCATAGGAACTGTTGTCAGGAAGCTTAAAGGTATCGGCGATGATGGCTTTGTCGGGGTCGGTATCGTACTCGCGTCGCGCGGCGGAGACCGTGTCGTCGAAGCTACGGAAGCACGCGCTCAAGACGTACTCGACGATCTACTACACGCGGTTGACGACGAGTCCGTACTCCAGATACCACCGTAGTAGGGACGTCGCGAGTAGAATCTCGACGCCGAAAAAGCTACCCACGAACGTCCGTTGAGGTCGCGCCAGTGGCTCGTGCGTTTCGGCTTATCGTCGCATAAACGGGAGATCGTCGCGCTCGATGTAGGCGTTCTTGAAGGTGGGCTGCATCTCGGCGAAGGCGTCGCTGCAGCGCGTCCGGGACGGCGATATCGCACTATACCAGACCGAACAGAGTGCCGTCGTATACGGCCTTCAAGATCGTCGACCACGTAATATCGCCGCTGCCGGTCCACCATCGACTCTCGGGCTGCGGCGGCGGCATTCCCACATCTCAACGACGGTGACGATACGGCGAAGGTAGGTTGTAATAGCATTCGTCTCGGCGTACAGTTGAGTCATCGGCTTCCCTTTAACGTCGTTCGTCGCATTCCCCTTACACGGGCAGCCATGGAAGAAGCATCCTTGAAATTGGTACGCCGTTCGCGTCTCTCGACACCAGCCGTCGACCCGGTACTTGCCGATGCGTTTCTCGCGCCCGTTGAGCTGGTGTCGTATGCGCACCCCCGTCCGTTCGGCCTCCCACGTCAGCCACTGCACGGCCATACGGCCGTAACGGTGCACGTATTCCGGCCGATAGGCGTCCTCCTCCCGGCGGCGCGTATACCACCCCGTCGGCATGTCTTGCCCATAGGTAGAGCCCGTTCGCGTCAAACCCCACGATCGAGCGACAAGTCCGCGCCGACTCGCCGTACTGACTCCGGCGTAGAACGGTTACGTCGGCCTCGCGCGAAGATGATCGAGGGATCGCCGACGATCTGCGATTGTATGAGCCGGTTCAGGTCCTTATTCGGCTCGTTGAAATGAGTGAAGTGAATCATCGACGAGAGATCTTTGAACAGGTAGAGTAGCGTTAGACCCGGTACGCTGATGGCGTCTTTGAACATATCGATGCGACGCTGCTGGTAGAAGGCGAACTGTGTGTCGACGGCCTCCAAGAACGGTACCACGTCTCGGTTGTTGTACCACACGAGGAAGTCACGCAATGTCGTCATTCCTTCGTCGCGCCATACCGTCAAGCAACCCTCGTACGCCTCGGCGGAGATCCCTTCGCGTTTCAGCTGGCTGTAGAACGCTTCCCGTGGCGGCAGTTCGGTGTCGTCTAGTTTCCGCAACGCTTCGAGGTACTACTATGGGAAGTAGCCCTTCGTCACTTCGCAGCCGTAAGCCTTCAGAAATTTATCATAGCTGAAACCGGGGGCCACGTAGTTGGTGATGTCTAGGAACTTTAGCGTCGCCGTCGCTAGACATATTAAGTTGTTCTGACGTTTGATCGGAAACGCCGATGATGTGTCCCGTCCTTCGGTCATGAGCAGGGGAGTGAGATACTTTTTGACGACGTTCAAGTCGTACTTACCTGAACTGAAACAGAGGACGGGGAGTTGGCGTAGATGCGCCCACAGGCGGTCGGCGAGTACGGTGTACGGGGACTTGTCCGACGCCACCCCCTCGTCGTCGGCAGCGGCGGCTCGCCGCCATTCGTCGTCGAGTGCGTCGATCATTTCGAAGGTCGAGTCGTACGACTGTCGTAGAGCCGCGCACGCCGCTTCGCTCACGGCCTCCAGGGCGGTGATCAGGCGCTTCGCGAGGTCGTTCGAATCCCCGGTCGTGACTAAGCATTGCGCCGCCTCTTGGCCGGGGACGTTCGAGGCGATACTCACACTGAGTAGCTCGTGTCGGGCTATCCACCGGCATTTGGCGCTATCCGTCGGCAGGTCACGATCGTCGAAGTACCACTCGAAATCGAATGTCGCTCTGTACGGGTAGTAGCGCAGGGGTTCGGCCACGAAGATACCCTCTTCCTCCAACTGTTGAAACACGGACGGCTTCGGGTGGTAGACACCGCCGGGGAAGACGTGGCGAACGCCACCCTCGCACGTCGCTTCGTGACGCCGCAATTTAGAGGCGGTTCGCCACAGCGAGTCACCGCACTTACTGCACAGGTACGTTTGAGTGAACCGCGAGATGTCGGTTATATACGAATAGTGCGCGTCGTATGGATTTACGTTGATGGTATTAATAAAACTAATTATAGACACTATTCCTAACTCTGAACTCCCTCCTAAATTTGTAAAAATTAATGTACAAAGTGTTGAAGCTATGCAGAAAGTTAATATTGAAATTGGTTCTTATAAATTATACAACAAATTACATACAAAAAAAAATGAAGATCGCAACCTAAATTACAATATAATGCATGAAGAAATCATGCGCGCTAAAAGTAAGTACATGCCAATTAAAATAATGAAATTTAATAAATACAAACACCAAAAAATCGACATGTTTTACTAAAATCTATTATATATCGGGACACACTTTATAAACAATTAAAAATGACTGACTCTAACTCACCAGACTACGATATTACTAATACCAAAAATAGATAAGCGAGCGAAAAATGAACAACTGTCAAACACGTTCCAAAAACCCCTTTTGAACGACTGCTAGTACCATTACGGTTCGTCGGATCCCAACAATATTGATGTCGTTTGAAAGTTTAAGCTTTCTGCTATTCAAACATATAAATGGTTTCCTGATAATCATTCCTAAAATTAACTAAAACGGACCTACAACCAGGCCCGTTCCTGTATCTTAGACACTGCGAACGATGTTGTTTCGTCGACACAGTTCACCAATCTACCGATTGAGGCACCATTCTCAGATTTCATGGTATAAGCTCCACCCACTTTCGAACGGCTGCTAAAATGACATACGCAAAGTAGGCGTGACATCACAATCACGTATATCAACCAACCAACGCAACAAATTTAAACCCGCTGGGTGGCCTACGTTATTGTGACGTCACGCCGACGTAGATATAAATCGGTTTCGCTGCGATCAAAGCACATCAGTTTCGCCGCGGTTTAAAAGTGGGTGGAGCTTATAGCATGAAATCAAGAAATGGTGAAGTGCGCATGTCTGAACCTATGCAAATGAGGAAAACAGCGCCGCAATCGGAAGATTAGTGTAATGAGTACCCGCCGCCAACATCGTTCGGAACCGTACAGAACACCGAAAACGGCGTGATTATAGATCCGTTTATCGCTGTTCTTTAAACGGTTACCAGAAAATCTAGATGACGCTAGAATAACAAAAGTGCATCCTTTCAAATGATACCAAGATCGTCGGGACAGGACAAGCCGTGAGGGTGCTAGCGACCGTAGAATTTAATGTTTTGGACGTGTTCTGAGTTTTTTGTTCTGAATTTTTCGCTCGCTTATATATTTTTGCTAATACTAATCTAAAACTTATAATACTATATTAAAAAGAAATATCCGTGCAGCTAAGCAAATCTACGTTAAATCATGATTTAACCAATACAAAACCAACAATAATTAAATCACTAACCCTAGTAATTAACCAAGTTATTACTACTGGCATATTTCCTGATAAACTAAAAATTGCAAAAGTAGTTCCAATTCTACTCTAATTTCTCTCCTTCCAACTATTTCTAAAGTACTAGAGAAAATAATCCATAATCAGATATCCACTTATTTTATTGATTCTAAGTTATTGTTTGATAATCAGTTAGGATTTAGACCTAACCATTCAACAGATTATGCATCACTCGAACTAGTAGATAGACTAATTACTCAAATGGAAAAAAAAACAATTACCAATCAGTATTTTTCTTGACCTTTCCAAGGCTTTTGACACTATTGACCATTCGATATGATTAAACAAGTTAAGATATTATGGCAAAGATGGCAAGACTCTTCTTTTATTCTAAAGCTATTTAAGCAACCGGAAACAGTATACCGAATTTGAAGATACCAGATCTGATACTTTACCTATAAAAGTATGTGTGCCACAATGGTCCATTCTTAGACCACTGTTATTTACTATATATATAAATGATTTTTCACAAGCAAGCCAAATGTTTAAATTTATAATGAATGCTGATGATACAACTTTATTTAGCACAATTGAAACTTTTAGTGATAAAGCACACAATAGACATATATAATCTGTAATAAATGAAGAACTCCTCAAAATAATTGAGTAGCTTAATATTAATAAGTTGTCACTAAATAAAAGTAAAACTAAATATATGACCTTCCAAATGCCAAACAAATCTACGCAGAGCCTATTTCTCAAAATTGATAATATACATATTGAGAGAGTGGAAGAATTTAACTTCTTAGGTTTAACTCTAGATACTAACTTAAATTGGAAAAAAACACACTGAAAAAATATCAAATAAATGTTCCAAAACTATAGGAATATTAAATAGATTAAAACATGTGTTACTTCTAGAAAAAAAAGAAAGCGGTGCGAATTATAACATTAAGTAAATACAATTCACATACAGAACCACTTTTTAAACAACTCAACATGCTAAAAGTAGAAGACTTGCTAAATTTACAAGAACTAAAATTTTATTACAAATACAAACATCAAAATTTACCCGTTTATTTATTAAATTGGCAGTTAACTCCACATACCAGCACACACAAATATGACACTCGAAGAGCAACTGAACTACACACCTAAACCTGAACTACAGAACTAAACAGACTTTGCAAAAAAGTGTCTTAAATATAACTTACCACATGTTATAAATAATATCCCTGATTTTGTGAAAGATAAGATAGTGACCCATAGTTTGAAAGGATTCTCAAGTTATGCTAAATACCACATGCTACAACAATACATCGTCACGTGCAATATACTAAATTGCTACATATGCCAATTAAATTAATAAATTATAAATGAGAAACACAGTTAATAAAAATGCATCTTTTAAATTTGTATAGTCGCATACATGCGTACATGCGTACATGCAAACTCAACACATTACAATGCACATTACATCAACAAAACAACCATCATACACATTATGTAAGAGAAGACAAATACATTTCTTTTTTAATGTTTCACATAATCATTATATTTTGTTATATAAATCCTAGGATTTGATACACTAAACATATTTTTTGGGTGGCTTCTGTAATAGCGATCAGTTTTGATCTTAATAGGAGTCTCCCATCCCACAGCAACTGTTTTCTCATGTATACTATATTCTGTTGATTGCATATTTTCAGTTGTATTATACATTTCACATTTCAATATTACTGTATATGCCGGTATGTGTGTATATGTATGTAATACGTAATATTTTTTTAATACTGTTGGGAAAATAAAATCATCTTTATCTTTATCTTGCCCCAGTCTCGGTTGTTTAAAAGACAACGCGTCACCATAGAAACCGACAGGTTTCTCAATGTCACGTGACGTGTAACCGTCACGTCGATGTTAACCGTGTGTGGTCATATCAAATATGGAGAAACACGTATGCAAGAATACATGCATATCTGAAGTCACAACAAATGCTACATTGATATGGCTGGTTCTGCCAATGATAGAGAAATATATGTTGTATTAACCGAGGCAGACATTCTGCAAATACTTCAATACGCCGCCATAATATTCTGCAGCACTCTCTGATGTACGTCCTGTTAATGGAATACATGATACAAGCTGTAGACTCGTGCCGCATGCCAGAATCATACTTAACATATTTAGCCGTTTAGTATAGGAACAAGTATATTGGTTATGTATGGTAATTTCCTATTACCTCTATATCATAAAATACACCATTTAATTAATCAGCAGCTTAATACGTCTGACTGATTATACACCCTATATCAAGCTGTGGCCATTGTACGCACATCTCTTAGACATCCATGTGTCGTCAAACATGTCACACAGTATGTTATTTTAAGTTGCAATATACGTTGAACATTCTGTGTATTGTATTTGTATCTCAGTGGTCTGTTTTATCCTGTGGATATCATGGCACCATTGAAGAATATATTTAGAATATTACATGTAAAATATTGTTTCATATTTCAATCAAATAACAAACTATTAATGGACGATGTATCTTCTACAAGATTGCACAATAAGAAATACACTATTCACTTCAAAGTCTAACGAGAGTAAACACAACCTACTAGGCACTCATGGAATGCGAACGGTTGATGGAATATAGTTGTTTATCACTTGACGGGTGTAAATCAAACTGAAACATTTTCTAAGCGAACACAATTCTGTAAAACGCGAGAAACCCAATATAACCTGGTCTTTTGGATCGAGTCTGAATGGTTCAACAGCAGCGTTAGGGATCCTACTAATTGGATGAATGATTGCATTTCTATTAGTATACTTAGTTATTGGCTTGTGTTGATCCAGTTGACCAAACAAAGATGATATCACACCAGCAAAGCAATGCATATTGGTTTGGTAGCTGCTCTGCTATTGGACTAGTTGTATCAACAATGGTTTCAGCCAGTATTCGTGCGCTCGTGTGTGCATGCGTGCGTGCATGTGCGTATGCGTACGCAATGTGATCCAAACTCTTGCCCAGGGAGAAGAGTCAGAACTCAAATAGAGTACTTGCATCCATAGTCTATCTCGCCGTGTCCCATTTTCCGCTTTGCATTCGATGCACGCGTAAACGTTTTTGTACCTTCCGAAATTTGAAGGTTGAAGAGGCTATGTGTTAGAAACTAAACAATCCAGACTACAGACTTCCTTAAAATCTCTTGGTATAAAACCATCAGTGAAACATAACACAACTAAATATCTGTCTAAGCCTGCTCTGATGATGTAATTTGCCATTTTTAATATGAACCATAATGGTTTGACCAGAGACTTCTTGAAATAGGGTGACTATCCGTCCGCTCAAATATTTTACTGATGATTAAATAAAGTATCCTTTTTATAACTTTGTTCATCTTCTATGATTAATTTTACTTTAACCTTGATTAATAATTTACCATAGCCTACTGTAGTAAATCACTAAACTGCATTTAACCCAGGTACTTGGGTCGTTACTGCTATACAGTGGAACCTCACTATTACGGTCACCCATGGGACAGAGTTAAAATGACCTGAATGGCGAGGTGGCCATATTAGCGAGATTATTTTCCCTATTCTTTACTCTTACAGAAATAATTTGGGACTGTCATAGAGTGACCTTAATTGCGAGGGGGCTGTATTAGCAAGGTGACCGTAAAGCGAGGTTCCAATGTACTTTAGTGCATATTCTTGTATGAATAAAGTGATATTTCTAGTTACCTTACGTGTTTATATTTTGAACTTTCTGAAAGCATACACTGTTAAATCAGCTTAGTGATTCACTGCAATCAGATGTGGACATGTTCGAGAAGATATAGAAACTATTTGTTAGCTCTATGGTTGAGTTTGAAAAAGTGAAATTGCGAAATCAGGATTGCATGTATTCATGCATGTATCCATTTGTGTTACCAAATTGGGGTGATCTGTAGAATGCTCCTATTGTGATATATATCGATCCTTGTATTTTGATGGTGACACAGATAACTTCACAATTGCTATCGAGGTCTGTTCTGTATGTTCCTATGAGGTCAGTCTTTAGTGCTATTAGGACTCCTCCCTTTGAGTTGTCAAAGTCTCTGTCTTTTCGAGTGTTTGAATAATTGGAGGGGAACAGTTCACTGCTGTCAACTGAGCTGTCTAGGTGTGTTTCAATGCCTATAAATATGTCAGGGTTGTAATTTTCAATGCACACGGCAAGGTCCGAAACTTTGCTCCTGATACTACAGAAGTTTATTACCATGGTTTTCAGGAATTGTCTCTTAGTAGGTATTTCCTGATTGTTTTTCTTAGTTCTATTTGTTCTACATGGTGCTATGATATTTACTCGGGCGTATGGACTTTATAATAATATGCAGAATAGAGACGATAGTTCTGCTAAACTAAACTTTATTAAACTGGCTGCCGCGACAAGGGAGCGGCTTGTTATTTCACTTTCTGGGGAAACATCATTAAGTGATACTGTTACATCCCCTCCGTTTTACAAGCAACATGTACTTAACCAAAACGTACGAACATATTAAAGAACAAACTCATTACGGCTACGGATCAGCATCAGTGCTATAAATAAAATAAACTTGCCAAAACCTGAATGCTACATAACTGTATCACAAAACGTTCCCGCTAACACTAAGCACTACATAACACACTATATTTCTCTACAGCAACACTCTTGATACCATGCTCTAAAGCCAAAATGGCATGGTCAACATGCAAACGTTCAATTCTGAGAATAGCACCAGAAAACATGTCATACTCATACGAACATGCCAAACAGAACATATAGAATAGGATGGAGCATCCACAAGTCAACACACTTGCGAGTCAGAGCACGACTGGCGTAAGCAATTGGTCTTCCTTCCTGAAGTAGTGCACATCCCACGCCATAGTTGCTAGCATCACACAGAATGACCAGTTGGTTACTCGTGTCAAAGTAAGCCAGAGTGGGTGCCTCAGCCAGGAGTTGTTTCAGTGTCGTGGAAGCTTTCTTCTGAGCATCTTCCCACATCCAGGCAACATCTCGTTGTACAAGAGCAGCAATGGGACGGAATACATCAGTCAACTTGGGTACGTATCTCGCCAGATAAGTTACTGTACCTCTTAGTCTCTCCATAGCTTCCCTGTCACACGGACTCTTCATCTTCAGAACAGCTTCGACCTTGGATGGGTCAGGTTTCAGACCATCAGCTGTGACAACATATCTTAAGAACTGGATTTCATTCTCATTGAAGCGACATTTCACGGTTCAGTTTGATCCCATGTTCCTTGCATCTTTGGAGCAGCTTCTGGATCTTGACCCAGAGATCAGTCATCCGATCCTTTATGATAATATCATAAGCAACACAATGAACATTCACCAGCCCTTCCAGTGCTTGTTACAGACACTTTTGGAAAATTTCACTGCTGACTTTCAAGACGACAGGTAGTCGTCGCCAACAATACCGCCCAAACGGTGTTGCGAAAGTAGTCAGTAGACTAGATTCTTCACCCAGTTCGCAGTGTAGATATCCTAGTTGCCAATCACACACAACTAATTTCTTGGAGTTCACAAGCTTCGGTAGAATGTCGTCCAGCACAGGAAGTTTGTAATGTTCAGGCTTCAGGGCTTGGTTGAAAGGTCTAGTATTAATGCAGATTCTGACAGCCCCAGAACTTTTCTTGGCCACAAACAATCAGTGGGTTGGTCCACTTTGAGTATTAATGTGCTCTAGTCGTTGTAGCTCATTTTTCACGGAACTGTTTGGTGATTCTGGTAGGGTAGGAGGTGGTCTCACAACCGGTTGAGCATTTTATTCCAGAGTGAGGCGAATTGTCCCACCAGGAAGCGAGCCAAGTTTACCGTCGAACACTTCAAGATAGCCTTAAGTGCATGGGGTTTGAGAAATTGTACAGCCGGAGACTGAAGAGACAGTTTCAAAGTTCTCGTAGTTCGCCGTGATGAGTTACATGCATTCAGCAGCTTTTCGGCTGAGTAGTGGTGTCAGTTCTTCATGATCCACTATGACATAGTCCACTTTTAACTTGTCTCCTGTAGAAGATTTACAGTTTTAGCTGGGCACTTCCCGAGAGCTTCAGTCTTCACATTGTTCCACATCTTCAAAGTGATTGGTTCTGGACGGATATCTTTCTCCTTCACGTACTTCTTGGGCAGTACGCTGACAGTTAAGCCACAGTCAACCTGCATGTGCACTGACTGCTTTTCGACCAGCATGTTGCACAAAATGGGACCATATTGTAAGGAGAGTGCGTGCACATCGGCAGTGACGCAGCTGATGTCGCCAAAGCTAGTACCTGAGCTATCTGAGTCTGACCCACCTTGTACTCTGTGATCAGTCCTAGGAGCCTCAAAAATGGTTTCGGCCCCTACACGCGTCACACGGCTTGCCCAATGGAGAGCAGAGTTCTTTCTTCGTGGAGGCGTTTTACAGCAGAATTTGCATTTTCGCTGACTAGCAGGTTTCTTCCACCGAATGTCGACTTGGTAGTGTAGCGTATGTGTCTGGTGTCGACTCGGCTCACTGCTTCTGTTTTATTCAAAATTTTGCATTGCTCTCCAGCTCTTGCATTCACCGGCAGATGTCTACTGCTCTGGGTAGATCAAGTTTCGATTGTGAAATGAGTTTGTTGCGGATCTTGTCATACCTTACACCGAGGATTATCCTGTCGACAATCAATTTGTCTCGCAAACATTTGCAAAACCCATACGTTTTTTTTCTATATTTTTCAACACTGAGTAGTATTGTTCAAACGAAATCGTTCTCCTGATTCCGGGTGTTAAACTTATACCTTTCAAAAAAATCTTTTACTTCGCCCAAGATATAGTCGTCAAATTTTCTGATGATTTCAGCAGGCTTGACGCGTTCTTCTTCCGTCAAATCCATACCATTGAAGACGCGTAGTGCATCTTTCCCAACACAGTATAGAAGAAGTGCCGTCACACATCAGTCTGGCTTAGTATCTAGTCCAGACAAGATGAGATAGTTTTCCCACATTTGTTTCCACAACTTCCAGTTATCGACCTGATTGGTTTCCAGTTCCAACGCAGGTGGAGGCGAGCCGCTGGGAAATTTCACACAGATGTGATTCTGAGACCGAGGATCATCGACATTTGGAGAATCCACAGAAGGTGCCCCAACAGCGGCCACGCCTCACGTTCACTGCACTCAGATGTGGCCACGTCCCACAAGATAGAGAAGCTGTTTGTTAGCTCTATGGTTGAGTGTGGAAAAAATGAAATACACATATGTACGTTTGTATTAATAAAAGTGTTCTATATTTGTGTTATGATTTATAAACGAAACGGTAAACAAAGTACACTAAGACACCTGACGCATGCGAACTAATTGGTGCTAGGCCTGATCAAAAACACCAATGATCTCTCCTGCCTGCCAGCTCACCAAAGACAGTGATGATGATAATGACCCAGGCCAGGGTAATAAATTAATTTGGTTAATTCACTAAGTAATAATACAGCTCATCATTTTGTAAAGCATTTCTGTTAAATTGTATTTTCTCTTTCTACTAATCTTAATTAACTTATATTACCATATTTGTAAGATGAATAGAACAATTTAAGAAATCGTGTTTTCTGCATGCTCCTTAATTCCTGAACTCTAGAATGAGAGTTTGTGCTCCAAAATTTGAACAATAACACAGCCATGTGTATATTTACCCTAACCAGTGTCTTTTACCATCCAGTCTACTCCCAAATGTCACAAAAAACGTACCCTAAATCAAGCTAAATGTTACAGTCTGCATGATAAGCAGTAATTAGAAGTTAATGTAGAACAGCAGGAAACTAAAATGACTCCACCTCCATTGAACTGCAGGTAATATTCTCCGCCTATTGTTTTACTGCATGCATCATTAGTCGTTCACACATGCGTGACGTGATTTGAGGTTGTCAACATAACTGTCTGGGTCACGAACGTATCAGAATGGCGTCATTTTGATTGTGTTTGACATGGAGAATGGACTTAACTGCATTTAAGCCCTTTCGGGATGTTATACTTCCCGTGTATAAACACCAAAATGGACCTACCAGTACATGATTTATCTTGTCGGTATCTTAATAAAAATGATAAATTTATAAATTAAATTAACAATCAGTTGATTTGCTTTGCAGCCACAGAGGCTGAATGGTACAATAGGTACACATTAAAATTTGATAACACAATTAAAAAGAGTACATGAATAAAGCACTGAATTGGATATAAAATATAAATGAATAAAATAATAAATTATTAAGATTATTCAATTTCATATAAATGAGTAAATAAAATTAACTACAATTAAGCCTACTGTTAATGGCAATTTGTAGAAGATTACATCTGCCAGTGATAAAGTGGATAGGTTATGAGAGTTCTTAAATATTTGGTTTTACTTTGAGGAACCGTATACACAGATGCATTGTGGGTTGCATAATGAGATATCCAGAGGGTGTAGTTTGTAGTTTGCTTTTGTAAGTTCTCGAACAAAGTTCTGTATAAGGCATCCTTTTGACTGTTTCTCCATACATAAATATGTTAAGTTGATATGTGTTCATAATATCTGATTCTTACAAAATGATTTGCTGCCTCAGGTTTCGGTAATAAAATTGAGCTTTTGTTCAAACAGTAATATTTGCGACAGTTGTTAATGTTATGGAGCACAGATGACAATAACAAATAATCCACCACTCTTCCCACAGAGAGTCCTTAGTTGTGGATTACATGCAGGTCCATAGCCTGAAATAATTGGTTGCCAGTCTTGAATTAAAAAAAAAAGTGTTCATCTTAGTGCGTGAACAGGTTGGATTGAAGCTATTCATGTCAATCACAGCCATTATTGACCAGTTTATAGTTTTTCAATAATGAACCAGTTTCATTTGAGCCATTTAATCCTGATCCATTTTATTTGTTTTACCACCAGTTATACCAATGGTAGTCATTAATATGGGCCCAAAGACTTGGAACACTGGAACTATTGGTTAATGTAGTGACCAGCTGGCCCACTCTAAATTCCAACTTATTCCATCTTATCAGTTGTAATTACCCATCTTAGCCTGTCAACTGCCAGTCTTCAAGATGGGCAGACAGGTCTCTGGCTAAGCCCCTGGTTACATGTAAAAAAATGTTAAGGCAATTTTTGCTTGTGTGTAGACTTAATGTTTTTTTTTGTACTTCTGCACTAGTGCAATGCAGTTACAGTTCACTTGATATAGAGGTCGAATGCACCAATATTTCAAAATAAATCACTGAGCTGGTCTAAATTTGAGGGATGTGAATTTAGGAGAATTCTCATAAAACGAATCATGTCATTTTCCTGAATTTCACATGGGATGTCAGTTTACAGACGTTTAAAATGGTGTTAAATTTTAAAGAAATTATTACGAAAACGAGTCCAAATGGAGGAAGAAGACAATCTAATTGTAGCAAACCTAATTGTGGTTTGAGCTCACGGGTGAAGACCACAATATTGTCAACGGATGCATTTTGTGCTGACTGAACCCAGTAACAGTAACTGTGTTAGTGTATTCAGGAACATCGATCGTATCGATGAGCAAAACAAACAATCCATTGGGCACAGAAAAGAACACTTTCACGCAGCCTTCCATAAAATATGTAATTATGCCATAAATTAAACTATAGACAGTCGTTTGTGTTAATAATTAATCAGATGACTGATGCCACCTCCATTTTCAATGACAACAATTAATTAACCATGATATGCCATCTCTTGAATACCTGTCCCTCAAGTATGTCAATATAATGATAATGTATGGTCTTATATATCCACATAGAAGATGATCATGGTGCTTAATTGCTGCATTATCAGAGCAGGTGTTTGGCAGCAGCCTTCCTGTGTGAGATTTTTTACTTTTCTTGGCACAGATAGTAGGAAGGACCAACTGCTATTTGACTTTTCCAAAAGATGCTGACAAAGTCAATCAATGAAACTGCTCAAGTTTTGAAACAGTTGTAGGTGGACTTGAAACATGATTCTCTCAAATGACAGTCTGGCACTCTATCACTGAGTTATCACGCCCCTCTATATATGTATATTTGTAAGAATAATGCAATGTGCTGATTAGTTGAAACCATAGTTGTTTCATCAACAGGTGGCAAGGTGGCAGAACTTTATTAATCATACTTACTGTTTGATTTGGTCTGACTCGTTTGTAAGAACTATTTAATGTACAGTAGAATATCAAAAAGTATTTAACCATATAAATTATTTTCAAGGTGATTATACTTCATTGCAAAGGCCTATTTCTGATTATAATGTGAACAGCTCAACACATCCCATACGTAGAACTGAAAGCTTAGCTGCTACTACTGACATTTAAATATCAAACTTAAGTTAAATAATATAATAATAAGTCATTTTAAAATACATATTGTTATTATCTATGTATGCTAACAAATTCATGTGAATCTTACCATGGCATTATTAGTTAGCACGCATTCCTTACCTGTCCTGTATGGCAACCTGACGTTTTCTATGATTAGTTAATAGTGGATGTTCAGGTCAACCGGGTCTAACTGCTGGGCTTACCGGTAGTTCAACCTGGAAGAAACTGATAATTCAGATGTCAAATAACCTATTTCATTGGATGCAATTATAGTTTGCCCTACAGCTTAGCAGACGGCAGCAATCCAAAGCTAAACATGATGAGAAATTAATTTAGTCAAAAAGAGCAAAACTGTCTTGTAAAGTCATTGTTTAAACATGTTACATGTTTCTTATTCACAGTACTAAGTCCAGTACTGGTTTCTTACACTAATAATTACTGTCATAAGAATTCATGTAATACAAGTCACAACCTCACTACCTATTTTTCTCCCCAAACCACTAATAAAGAGAGAGGATGGGCACCTCTTCTAGAAGATACTATATTTGACATTTGTGAGGACATAATTTTGTGCAAAGTGACACATTAACAAGAAGAATGGAAGAATGATTAAGACTATAATGGACACTCTCTATGTCACTATGAGGAACATGATGGGATTTCGTCAAATTGTTCCTACAGTATATCAAACATTCATTATCTACTAGTTGTTAGTAGTTACAGTGTAGTAAAAATGCCCATTCTCTGGACCGGATAACTTGGTGTCCGTCTTTATAAACTTGTGGCTCTAGGTGATTGTGTTCGTGGTTAGATCAGAAATCAAGCAATCCAGACCACAATCCTCAGTTCGATAGTATGTGCAACAGGGTACTGCATAGACAGGATGGTTTCCCATTGATTCACACCTGACGTTCAAAGACAGATTGCATGGCTAAAAAGGCACATAACCAGGGTAGATCAGTTTTCTCGCCCGAAAGTGAAGTACATGATAGAAAATCGCGACCGGAAATAATTGTCCTTTCATATTTCCAAATATAGTATTGTAGGTGTGCATTTTGTCTCAGCCCGCCCGCGCCGCCATGAGGCATTTCCGGTTCCGATCATAACCAATCAGCTGTCGTGAAAACGAACCGGAAGCACACGACAGGTTATAAAATGGAGGAAAGAATGAAATAATCCGGATGTGGAAAATAACCAATCAGCGGTCGTTAAAGTAAACCGGAAGTGTATGATGATATAATAAATGGCAGACTTCCGGTTCCGATCACGTGGCTTCCGGCTTCACGTGTTTGGTAAGTTCCGATCACGTGACTTCCGTCCGGTTCCGGTCACTTGTCACGTGACCGGATCCGGAAGTAACGTGACCGGAAACAAAATGGCCGACCATGGGCTCTCCGGAGGATAACCAACTGCATACCTATACTACTACTATACTTTCTCAACATGTGCTAGAACCAACCAGAGGTGAGAATGTGTTAAACATAGTTTTATCCTCACACAATGAATTAGTTGACAATGTGAAGATATGTGAGCCACTGGGGAGTAGTGATCACAACCAGATACATTTTACCAACAAAGTAAAATCAGAAGGGAATAGTAAAAAGCAGTATAGGAAAAATATATAAGGACATGAGGACTTGAGGACGTGAGGAAATATTTAGCAAAGATAGACTGGAATAACACACTGAAGCATAATACAGCATCAGAATGCTGGAATATCTTAAAGAGTTGAAATTAAGTGCATAGTCGAACAAATTGTACCCTTCAAAAGACAATGGAAACGGTCCAAAATGAAACCCTTATCGAAAGAAGCCATTGGACAAATTAAGTATAAACAAATGATGTGGAAGTCATATAGATGTACTGGAAATGATGAAGATTACAACATTTATAAAGAAGCACTTAACCAAGCTACAGCTGAAATTAGAAATTCAAAGATAAGTTATGAACAACAATTAGCTAATAATATTACACATGATGGCAAGAGTTTTTATGCGTATGTTCGAAGCAAACAGACAATTCAGGATAAGGTCGGTCCTCAAGAAGATAGTGCTGGAAATATAATATCAGAGGGATTCTTAAAGGCAGAAGTCCTGAATGAGTATTTTAGTTCAGTATTTACCAGGGAAGATATTAGTTCACTGCCAGTACCAGAGGCTAAGTTCAAGGGGCAGATTCAGACTATTTAGGACAGTTAATTGTAACCCCGGAAATGGTAGCAAAGAAAATAAGAGCTATGAACGATAAGAAATCACCTGGAGTGGATGGGATTCCGCCCAAACTACTATTGGAAATTGTAGAATAAATTAGCATACCGCTTGCAACAGTTTTCAATTTGTCATTAGAAGAGGGAGTTGTTCCTTTAGAATGTAAAGAGGCAGACCTACGTTCGATCATCATTACTACCTGACAACCGCATAGCTGAGCAATAATTCGCTATCCCGTAAAATATATCGCGACATCTTTATTGCCGCACCGACTCATGTTCGTTTATTCTCGACCACACACTTTGTTAAATTTAACAATACAAAACCAGATAATCAAGACAATACCTATAATCTAACATTCACTCAAGTATACACAGATCATCCATTTTATATACCTGCGGTATTATCATCTAGAATATACATGACTGTAATATTTCATCGTCTACACAACCGTTCGGTATTGCTTCAGGGTTTGGGTTTGAAAACCACACTGTAATAATTTCTCGTTACAGAGGAGATCAGGGCCCGGTTTTATGATGCGTACTTCAAGTTACGCATTTACTTAGCGTCACGTCCTATGTTTGCTCATAATAAAAAATCGCGTATTAGCCAACCTCAATAGCCGTACAGGGTAACCCTATTTGTAGTCTTTCACAGTCGCTATCAACCTATGTCACGCTCTTTAGTGTTAGTGGCTCGTAGTTTTGAATGCTGAACGCTGGGTGTTTCTGAACTACTGAGAAAATATATGTATATATATATTTACTACTGAGAAAATATATGTATATATATATATATATATATACATATATTTTCTCAGTAGTTCAGAAACACCCAGCGTTCAGCATTCAAAACTACGAGCCACTAACACTAAAGAGCGTGACATATATATATATATATACAAAAATAAACAAAATATACATATATATATATATATGTATATTTTGTTTATTTTTTACTTTGGGTTACTTTTCAATCAAGTTGTAAGGGAGAGTGCATAACACTTGTATCACAGCATTCTATATGCACGCCATTGACAATGGAACGCATTTCTGAGCGGCAAGTACAACTGCCAGTTTGTGAACCAAATCACTGTTTGTTTCTGTGTATGTGCTTCTCTCTGTAGGTCTATACATGTTTGTGTTTGTTCTCTTTTTCTCTATCTCATCTCCATCCCTCTTTTCTCCTCTCTATCTCGCCCTCTTCCCTCCCTCCCTCCCTTTATAAAATAGAATAGATGCCCTCACCATAGACATAAACACAAAACACATATTCACTGGATATATATGCCGTTGTTGAACATTAAAGTACTGCGTAGTCTAGTAATGTTTTCATACAATTTCATCAAAATAGCACACATGAGAGCATCGGATTGAACATCACACGTCGCACATATATTGTATTGTTCATTGGATCCAGTCTACGGCGAGTGTTAAACATGGATGTGCTCACTTCTTGACTGTCAATTTGACTGTCCGAAATGTGACAAAGACACCGTGATGCATGCTTTCCTCTGTCAACAAGAACAGCCACAGCGGTTTACATTACTGCATCAAATACCAATATAAAGAACAGATTGCCGCTTTAACTTCGCCATCAAAACATACTACAACAAGACAATCGTGCGGCTTGATCAAACTATTTCTTTCTGAAGTATGTTAAGTCAGTTTCCCAAAATATTGGCAACTGTCCAAATGGTCACACATGTAACAATGACCAAATAAACGACAAGAAAGAAACGATCCAATATGGATGCCGCTAGTCGCCACTGTACAGAGTGGTCAATGGCTTCACACGTTTGATCCGCATCGGGCGTTGACAGACGTCGTGACGTCATCCGATTGCTCGTCCAATCAAAATGCTCTTTTCGCTCCGGAGTCGACGACCGGTCGCGCTTCGACATCCGTTTCCGGTGACTCGACGCACTTCGGACACGTCGCTCCTTTTCCAGTCTTACGTCTTCTCGTGTGGGCGCTCGTGTGGCGTTCGAGGTCATCAGTAGGAGTCGTCCGAGGAAGTCTGCGTAGAGCACATGCATGATATGGAGGAAGAACAATGTGCCCAGGGGTGACTTCTGACGATACGTACAATATTACAACAACATGTTTAAATGCTTAATACAGTTCTTAACAACTTACTCAAAATGTTCATAAACAGATGGTAAACTATATGAACTGCTCCTGCATTCAAACAACTTAGATATATCTATCTTCTTCTGATACATCTTATTATCTTTACTTGTGTGCTTAACTTAGTAGCCTGTAATTATAATAGTTTGTTATGGAACTGGAATGTGAAACGGTTCCGCAGGCATGAAATACTTACATTTTAACTGGTAGTAATTCTTGTTTTTATGAATCGTTTTCAGTGTGTCGCAATTAGCCATACATGCGTGTAGGAAGAACACTTCAAAATCACTCAGGTTAATCGAAAACTGTGCATATGATTTATGATAATCTTCACTGCCAGGCTTTAAAAAAAAACTATCATCGAAATACAATTGTTACAGTCAAATGTTCCTTGCTCAGTTCCTGGATTACATTTGTAACTTATGAAAATGTGAACAAAATAACAGTCTCATCCTGGTACCAGTATAATTAAGTCATAGAATGATTTGAGATAATAATGTGATATACGTAAATGGAATATGCAAATAATATATGGATCTTTTTTAAATCTACAAATTGTTTTGTTCGTTGAACATAAAATGACGGAGATTTCGATCTCAATCATAGCGTTTATCAATCAAAGCTTTTATTCAAACAAATCAGACAAACCGTTAACGGTACATATTAATTATACAAAGCATAATGTGAAGCGTTTAAAGGGAGGAGTAACTTTGAGGTAAAACTATTTATAGTGTCACCGGCCGGAGATTCATCAGCTGTGTCGAAATAACGGAGATTCCGTGCAAGTGACAATGACTAGACATACAAATACATGTTTAGGCATTACGAAATCTACTGATTACTTAGTGAATCGTAAGGTTTCACTAGATGCAGGTCATCCCGCAGTATTTACCTATGATGAAGACACGGACGACAGGGGGCAGGGCGACATCGGCTGACCGGAAGTGGAGGTTCAAGACGATGATTGTGATGATGATGGAGCACGCCGTCAACGACATGCAGGTATTGACATAGAAGGCTGCCACCGAAGAACAGGTAATTAGAAGAACGTTACGATAACAGTCGGCTATGAGGGTGTAAGTGTATAGTGAACAAGACAAATACGTGTGAAAGGGTTACCGTCTGCATGCCGTCAAATATGATTTCTCGTCCGCTTTATTGTCGTCATTTTAACCGGTATTATATTACGTATAAGAAATACGGGTGACAATGTTTTACTATAGTATTATTATAGTACTGGGATAGGTGTATTTATATTGCAATGTTATTGTGTGTTTAAGCTAAGTCGATCAATAAAAAAATACCGACTTGTGGAAAATAAAACATCTAGGAACACCATATTACAGTGGTACAGGTAGCTAATGCTGTTCTGTGTGAATAAAGAGAGAGAGAGGGAGTGAGAGAGAGAGAGAGAGAGAGAGAGAAAGAAAGAAAGAGAGACGAGATATAGACTCATACAAAGATATCTGCCATTACGATCCATCGATAGTTCGGTGTTCCTTACACTCTTAATTACAACACTAATAATATTATTACAGTAGCAAACAATCATGGAGAGTTGGATACCTACAGAGAACCGGCATGGCGTCTGCGTTGGTCGGCATGTTATCAGCGACGAGCAGAATCAGAACGGAGTAGGAAATGAACACGCTGATTCCAAGCGAAATCTTCTCGCCAGACTCCACCGGCAACACAAAGACGAACAACGACAGGACGGACATGGTGACTGCTGGTAGTATCATGTGCAGCACATAGAATCGAGCCTTACGTCGCAGCTCCACGGCACAGTAAATGATAGACATCATCCCAAATTCGGTTTTGAGAATGAACCTGTCAGCTGTGGCCTTCACCAGGTCCCACTCTCCGTTCGGCTCCATGTACTGAGTCATCACCTTTTCAGTACCCACGTCTAAGTTGACGTACTGGATCGGATAGAGCCAGCTCGTGACGTTGATGGAACACGTCTGCTTGTCGAACGGGAAGTTCGTCAAATCCACATTGCATGTTGTACGGAGCTTTAAGCCGGACATCCACATGATGACGCCTGCTGCGTTTATCTGTACCCTGTATTTGTTTTCGGCAAGCGCCAGGTCGGAACCGTCTTCCACCCTAAGCAAATCCGAACGCAACTACATCAAGGGAATGTCCACCGGTGTTCATTGGATAATTTATTGGCATGACACAAAATACAGCACAGCGATGTTTACATGTTGCGCGCGAGCGTGGGTGCGTGGGTGCGTGGGTGCGTGGGTGCGTGGGTGCGTGGGTGCGTGGGTGCGTGGGTGCGTGGGTGCGTGGGTGTGTTTGTGGTTTAATAAAGCAAGTAACGTTTTGGCAATTCAATTCGTGGGTATTAGACGAGTGGTAGAACCACCTATCGGACCGATTTAAATGCACCTCCCTACACTCACCCAAATGTTATATCATTTGAAAGCTCTACATCTCCCAGTCCTAACTTGGCCTGTCCTAGAGCTGCCAAGTGCTGCAGTAAGCGTGAATCCAAGGTCAAACAAGGTCATCGTCAAATGATGAATTTTCGAAATTGTGCGCTTCCGAAATCGTCTCAACATTTCAATTGTCGCACATTTACTTTCTTAAAGACAATATGGCAAAGTCATATATTTTTGGAAAGCTTATTGTCTCCACGTAAAATTGAGGTACATATGGATGTGTTACCTGATCAAACAGAGTCACCGTCAAGAGATAAATGTTCGAAATTGTATCATCCCGCAAAAGTCATACAAATGAAATGGTTGCGTATATCTACCTGGAAAGCCTACTTTATCCCTGTATATATGGGACACGACTGGGAGCTATCATATGGTGCAGTAGGTGTGGAGTGAAAGTTAAACAAGGTCACCAAGAAACGACGAATGTTCAAAATTACGCCACTCCACAAAATTTCTACAATTAGAATTGTTGCGTAGCTGCTTTGTCTACATACACTAGGCATACACAGTTTGAAAGCGTATTTTATCCCCTTCAAAATTATGTATGACGTGTAGTTGTAAAGTGGTGCTCTAACTGCGGAGTGAAGGTTAAACAAGGTCAACGTCAAAAGATTACTTTTTGAAATTATGTCTTTCTGCATATAGTAGGTTAGCCAACATGTGATGTTATATTTTTAACTGCATGTTTTGTTAATGGCAGGAATTCATGCAAGATCCGTCGGAGAAGGGTTAAGAAAATAGGTGTAAGTGGACGCCACCTTCGATTTTGAAGTTATTTGAGGGTCACAAACTCAAAATTGAATCAAAATATTTGTATTAATTAATTGACATAATCTTGTGCACACCTTTGCATAAAACCAAATGTGATCTGATTTATACATGTATTGTTTGTGTTATCAGGTGTTGAATTTCTGAATTTTCTCATATTACATGGGATAATCTAATATAAGAACGTGATTTTGTCAAATGTGCTTATCGCGTACACCAAAGTTGTCTACACATCCAATTATTCTTTGTAAGCCTGTTTGTATATATATATTCCTGTTGATATAATGTACATATTGTCTATTACTACACATGCATTTGGTCATTAACATGACGTGAAAGTCAAAGAACTTGCCCAAAAAGTAGTTAGGATGTTGAAGAAGAGAGGTGGCAATCGCCGATTAGAACTTTTGCTGCAATTATACATTGGCTAACTATCTATGATCATACAAGCTATGCCCTCCCGATGGAGAACAGTCTCTCTGGCAGATGTGAAACACACCGAGAAGACAGCACCAGAGGTTCATGCAGTATTCATTAAAGGGGCCGTGTATAGATTTCGCTATTCCACGGCAGAAGTATTTTGTTAGCCATTGTGTATGTCAGCCATTTATGACATATACTGTTGCAAACTAACAACATTAAATAAGTAAAGCCTTTTCAACAGCACAATAATCACTAGATACAGTGCACGCATGTCTTGTGTTCCCGAGAACTAACGACAGCAAACACATCGCCTGGCCCAGACTGTTCTATAAATAGCCGCAGACGCCTAACGTCGGCCAACAAAATACTTCTACCGTGGAATGGCGCAATCTATACAGGGCCCCTTTAAAGGAAACTTTGTTTTGAAGAAAGCCAAAAGGCCCTTCAACCAAATTCCAGCTGATCACCCAACTGAATTGATGCACAGATTATACAAGATGTATAATGGCATCATCGTCCATACAAGGGACAATCAAGCCGGGGATACGTTTTGCGTCACATGGTCAGAACGATTACGAATGTCACATTACTCAAAATCCCCCGTCTTCAATATGGAAGACGACTAGGAAAAGACCACGTTCAACTGCTCTGACGGTATCCGCCACGGATGAAGCATGGAAGCGTGACGCAAGGGAGCTTGTCACAAAGTTCTTGGTGTGTTCAGAGGAACTGGCGGTGAATATGGAAACATTGATTTACAGGTGGGAGCGATGGTCACGGACGCAATAGTTGTGGCTTTTTAACCACTTGATTTGCTCCATGTCGATGGAGTTGCTTTTCTGTCAAGCGTGTGTATGTCAGCCATATCGTCGCTGACTCCATACAGCAGCCTATAGCAGAAACTGGATTGACCGGCAGAGTAACGACATGCCTTTCGTACATATGGTAACGAAATAAACTGCTCCAAGTGACATGGTCAATACTCAACTGATCTAACAGCTGAAGACCAAGAAACATAGTAAGTTATCATCACCGTGAAGCAACGACTGGTTGACGAAACTACATTGTTTCATGACGCACCGACGAAGCAACGTTCATAAACCTTTGCAACTACACAATGTACAAAACACTACCAAAGTTGACAGAAAGCTGTTAAAGCAATAGGTCTACAGTGTCACTACTGGACGAACAGTGGAAATGGTGAATACCATGAAGCTTTAGCTATCCCCAGTCCCGTTGTGTATAGCCATATTTGGAGGTGACATGAACTCAACACCAAAGGCATAGCTGCGTAGTTTATTGTACTTCGTATGTCAACCAGATCCTGAAATTTGGATTCCTCCTTGAGATATTGAATTGTCTCGTGCCTCAAAACATCGCCTGTGTTGCGACTGCCACCTCTCTTCTTCAACATCCTACAACAACAACTACATTTTGGGCAAGTTCTTTGACTTTCACATCTTGTTAATGACCGAATGCATGTGTAGTAATAAATGATATGCATATTACATCAACAGAAATATACACAAACATGCTTATAAAGAGTAATTAGGTGTGTAAACAATTGTCGTGTACGCGATCAACACATTTGAGATATCACGTTTTTATGTTAGATTATAACATATATTGATGAATAAATTGTTTATAGCCACATTTGGAGGTAACATGAACTCAACATCAAAGGTACAGCTGCCAGTGTATTGTACGGCTGTATTTCGTGTGTCAACCAGATCCTGAAATTTGGATTCCTCCTTGAGATATTGAATTGTCTCGTTACTCAAAACATCTGACAAGTGGTCGACTGTGTTGCGAGTAGAGTTCTAATCTGCGAATGCCACCTCTCTTCTTCAACATCCTACAACAACTACTGTATTTTGGGCAAGTTCTTTGACTTTCATGTCATGTTAATGACCAAATTCACGTGTAGTAATAAATGATATGCATATTATTGCTACAGGAATATATGCAAACAGGCTTTCAACGAGTAATTAGGTGTGTAAACAACTTGGTGTACGCGATAAACACATTTGAGAAGATCACGTTTTTATGTTAGAATATATCATATATTTATGAGTAAATTCAAAGTTCAACACCTGATAACACAAACAATGCATGTGCAAATCATAATACATTTGGTTTTATGCAATGGTGTGCACAAGAATATGTCAATTTATTAATACAAATATTTAACACAAGTTTGAGTTTGCGACATTCAAATAACCTTCAAAATCGATGGTGGCGTCCACATACACCTATTTTCTTATCCATTGTGTGATGAATCTAGCATCAATTCCTGCAATTAACAAAACATGCAGTTAAAAGTATAACATAACATGTTGAATACCTACTATCTGCGGAAAGGCATAATTTCGAAAATTCATCTTTTGACGGTGAGCTTGTTTAACTTGCACTCCACAGTTAAAGAACCACTTTACAACTATACGACATACGTAATTTTGACGGGGATACAATACGCTTTCATAACATATGTAACCTGGCCTAATGTATGTAGGTAACGTAGCTACGCAACCATTGTAAGTGTAGAACTTTTGTGGAGTAACGTAGTTTTAAAGATTCGTCGTTTCATGGTGACCTTGTTTAACCTTCACTCCACACCGACTGCGCCATTTATTAGCTCCCCATCGTATTCCATATCTACGGGGAGACAGTAGGCGTTCCAAGGGTATACGACGTTGCCATGAATATATAAGTAAAGTAGATATACGTAACCATTTATATTGTATGACGTTTGCGGGATGACATAATTTCGAACATTTATCACTTAACGGTGACTCTCTTTGATTGTCGCTCTCAACAACTTACAGCTCCATGTCATATCGCAATATGACGGAGAGAAATGGTTCTTTAACACAATATATGACTCGTACTTTTAAATTGCGTAGTTACAAGGTCATTGTAACTTTATTACTTTTGCAAAAAAAGAATATTCATCATTTCACGGTGACGTTGTTTGACCTTAGCTCCACTCGTATCGTATCAGGTAACACCTCCATGTCGTACCTACTTTTGACGGGGAGAAAATTAGCTTTCCCAAATTATATTACTTGGCCATCTTCTAACTAAGTAAAGTAGATATGCGACCATTGTAATGTTAAAACGATTGCCGAATGTAATTGTAACCAGTGGCGGATCTAGAACTGTGCTCAAAATGTATGGCAGACCTATACAATTTACCCATAGTGTCAATTACTATTTTAAATAATACTGTTCCACAAGGGGACCATTTCACCCCTATGCCCCGTCCCAACGATATACACCAGTGACAACAACTGCTGGTCTGACCATCTAGTATTGTAAGTAAATGGCAACCGTACGTACGAGTTCAAAAGGATGATTTCCGGCATCCATATTGAGTTACTGCTGACTGTTATCCGCTCGAGGCCGCTGTAATCGGACGGCTGCCATTGCAGAAACGGATCTTTCCATGTCTGAGAAAGAGTTAACACACAGTAACTTTAACGTTACTCTTTTAAATAAAATCATTTATCACCAACACTTGAACATATTATTATACATGGCTGCAATTACCTCAACAAGAAACTTGTTTTTCTCCCGAATATTCAGATTGGCTACTATTGGCGTGTGACAGTGTCCAGTAAACTGGGTCATGTAAGTTGTAGGAGTGAAATATTCGTAAGAAAAACGTTTTTTTAAGAGAATTGTAATAATCTCAATCATAACCCATAAACCCAATTATCGCTATATTTAGTGATGATTTATGCCAACTATCTTGCATGAAACATTACATTACATTAGCAGCTTATAATTCAAATACACATGCACGCATACACACGCACATATACACCAATAATTTTTTTATTTTAAGACACACGCAAACTTATTAGTACAATCACGTACGCAGACACGCCTACAATCACCACGCAGTCACGCATGCATGCACACGCGCACACGCACACACACACACGCGCGCGCGCATACACCGAATTACGAACCTGAACCGGCAACGTACACCCATGAGGGTTGTGCGTAGACCTAGAAACTGCAATGAACAATAAACATATTTACCAAAATCAGAAAGCCAAATGTCTCAAATAATTGCTCCTTTTCACTCTGAAATAAGAAACTTCAACTACACATAGGATAAACTATAACCTAAGACTACTCTCAGGTGCCAAGTAGTCTAATATTGCACAAAAGCGGTAGGTCTGCAGCTCAGACGGTAGTTGTCTGAGGGAGACTGCTGAAAGCAGACAAAACGTCGCGGAAAAAGGTAAACTGACTGTGAAATTAGCAAATAAATCACTGATTCAAATTGTCTTTACACTATAAACATAGGGATAAGTTGTATAAGCAAGAACTGTATTATTCATCTGGCAGATGTCATGCGGCCATTGTAATGTAATACACACAGGGAAACGTTCGGTCCCATGAACTACTTTTCACTTTTCAGGAATAAACCAAAAATAATACAGTTTTTAACATTACAATTCCACTATCGTGTAAATATGTACGTCCTCTAACAGGATCATGACTTTTTAGGCTGGGATGTGTCAATTTCAAAATATATGCAAACTAGTGGAAACATGTAAAAAGGCTCAAAGGACCACAACCGCATGATTACAAATGTACATGTAAAATGAGTTTGATCGAAAATTAGACTAACATTTGCCATGAACTGTTTCAACTATTGACGGAACGTGTATGCCTTATTGTCAATGTGCCATTACTAAAACATTGCATTACTTATGATAGTTGTTTAAAGAAAACAACAAAACACCAAACATTTACTCAAACATATTGCACCGGTTAAAATGCACATAACCGTGCTTTTGCGCGCCTTAAGTCGTCCGTAATTAGTCAAATGGATATGAAGTTTTAAGTAGTGTAACCTGTTTCTAGAGAACTCGAAATAGTATGTCTATGTATTAACAAAGTTACAGGGGTGGCTCAGAGCTCGTCTCTGATCATGTGATCCCAACCTTCCACAACATATACTTTGTTGGTAAGACAAAGCTTGGCGGATGTGAAGCTCATAAGTATGATTGTGACGTAGGCAAACAGTGGCATAAAGTATGATTGTGACGTAGCCAAACAGTGACATCAAGTATTTTTCCAACTTGATGTACGTTTTTATAAATAGTGACCTACCAGTTTTGCAATCCTGTGCAGACCAAAACGCGCAGTGATGTTGACGGTGTCTTGTGGTTGCAAGACAGGTCTTGCTTCGCGGCTGTAGTTGACGAATAATTTTTTTGCCAGGAGATATTCGTAGTTCTCATAATCTGAAAAACACAATCGAGCAACATGCATGAGAAATAATGAATTACCACTGAAACAAGATAAATTGTAAAGACGTCTGTATTTACTTGTCATATGTCTACAGTTACTTCCAAGTGGCAACATTTTATATAATGTCTAGATATGAATGACTGCTGCAACATTAATATAATGGGATGTGTATGGAGAAGGAAAACACAAATCGAAGAACAATATCGATGCCAACCCCATCCCGGCTTTCGTGACCTTCACCTTTGTGTCTAGCTTTTTACCGTTATGGCTCGCCTCCAATTCTTATCAAGGCTTCAACACTAACCTGCGAGAGTTCCAGACTTCAAATAGCAGCAAATGAATATTGTCGTGAAGATACAACGAGAAAGACTCGCTGAGACCCCGCCGAACGCCATCCTGTCCTTCTCGATACCCGGACACTCGTCCCAAGCAGGTCTACTCGATGTAAACACCTAGACTTGTGAACTGTGTGAGACATAATGTGTCACGGGTCAGTGGAACAAATGGGGGTTCTGCAAGAGTTCACGTCACTGTTCCAATCAACACGTATGGTCAACGGAGTGTGACCGTCTCGCTTCACTCTTTTGTTTGAACGTCCGACGTCTATTTTGGTTTGGTCGCTGCTTCTAAGTGGTTAATTGAAACTACTGTACTTTCAACACAACATACGTAGGGTGTCCACTGCACATCCCAATAGTATTAGTCCCCCCCGGTGGTGTGTGATCAATTACCGTCATTAGCTCTTCCACCGAGACAGCCACAACAGAAACGACATACTAGTCCAGGCAGTTGAAACGAAGTTGTCTCAGAAGACAACTATGTATTAAGTGATGCATTTTCCGATTACGTGTACTACCACGCCGTCATTTCATGGTTTTGGAAAGGTGTCATCCCGTATAAGTATTCTTTTAAGGCCGGGATATACTTACGCTGGCACTTTTTGCATATATATATATATATAATGTAGTTAGTTCAGACAATCATCATGTCCATATATAAAAATACATCAATAAAAGTATATAAATAAATATAAAAATACATCGATAAGAACAACATGTTTAAAAATTACATAAATCCCGGACCCACTGGTGCCGCAGTTTTTTTGACGTAACATATTACTCTTGGCATACAAAAGTCTCACTTTGGCTTGCAGTCAGACTGATCTGACAAGTTATTAGAAATGACATGTCCAAGATATTTACAAGAGCTGGCAAAGCTTAACTTCTTTCCTCCTAATGTCATTTCTTTAGAAAGATTTGACTTTCTAGATTCAAAGTACATGACCAGGGATTTATCCGCATTGTGTTGCACGTCATGCTCACATCCATATGAGTAACACATGTCTAGTAGTGTTTGTAGTCTTTAGCAGAAGGTGCAAACAGAAGTAGATCATCGGCGTATATACGGTGATTAACAACCATGTTACCAAGACTACAACCGATTTGTTTTTTGAGCAGTTGTATACTCAGATTATCCATATGAATGTATATGTATGTAAATGTAAAATAAAGAGGATAACTTCCCACCTTGCTTAACACAATTGCCTACCGAGAAGAAGTCCCAGTAGGTATTTCCCCATCGTATGCATACACATTAATTATTGAATCCATTGCTGAGTACTCTTAAGATATATTTCGGTACATTTCGTTGTTCTAGTTTCGTTAAAAGTTTATATCGGTTGACACGATCAAACGCCTTTGATGCATCTAAAAACGCGACGTACATAGCTGAACCATGTTCAGTGTAGAACCTTAATTATTCCTTAAATGCAAACATGCATAACTCAGTTCCATGTTTAGGCTTAAAGCCAAATTTATTAGGAGTGGTTTCCAAGTACATTTCCATTCTAATAAAAAGAACAGTGTCTATTTTCTTCGAAAATATGTTCGATTGACATATTGGCCTATAATTACCTTTGTCGTTTACTCGTCTACTTTTTTTATTTAATAATTGGTACAATGACAGACATTTCTATTGGTATATAACTATGCACTAGAATAGAAGACACAAGGATAGACAAAAACACAGCGAGTTGAGAATCAGCAAACTTAATATGTTCTGCATTGATACCGTCCAGACCTGGTGATGTATTTTTGGGAGTACAATAATAATATCCATCAGTTCAACTGCACCAACAGCCATTCCCTTATTGCCAGTGGAACAATCATAACAAACTTTATTACATCGACTATCCTCCACATCATTAAATAAATTTCATAATGATGCTTCCACATTGACCCGATGTTTACAGCACCGTGTATATTATAAATGTTTGTCGGAAGTTTTACTTAACTGTTCGTACAGTGCTTAATTTCTTTCCAGAATTTGCGGTGGTCTTTTCGACACAACTGTTCTGCAATGTTATCAGCAATCATAGTTTCTTTCTCCCTTTTACAGTTTCTGATCGCCTGCTTGAATTTCATTCTGGATAATTTCATAACATTAAAAATGTCACCTTGTCTAGGTTTACCAATCTCTTTCCATATACAGTAACTATCACGGGCTGCACAATGAAGCTCTTTCACTCGCTCGTTCCAACCTGGTACAACAGTATACTTATAAGCACCTTTTGATTTGACCGGAGTGTGTGACCACACCTCTTCAATGTAATCACGATAGAATTGTAAAAGTCATCGAGATCATCATGGTGATTGGGATCAGTGCATCTAAAACCCGGTGAAACATTCAGTTTGCTCAATTAAACGTTCGTGCATTCTCTATATGCGTCAATATCTTGTGGGTGTAATCTGTCCCAGTGTATGCCTTGCTTAATTTCATTAGTATTGATATACAGCCTGTATATATATATATATATATGAATATATATATACATATTTAATATATATATATATATTAATGTACATTTGTAGTCGGTATGTATGTGTGTTGTGTGCGAGCGCGCGCGCGCGCGTATGTGTGTGTGTTTGCGTGTGTATGTTTGTGTGTGTGTGTGTGTGTGTGTATGTGTGCGCCCGCGTGTATGTTTATGTGCCACTTCTAAGTCGTTCTAATTCCAGATCAATGATTATTGCATAATCAGCCTTGAGTTCAACACCAATGCCCGTCCGTTATAAATGGCGTCGCACTCAAGCTAACCGTAGGACAAGACAAGACGAGACAAGACAAGACAAGACAGGGAATCAGAATTAGAATCAGAATAATTTATTCGACCATAAAATATATATTATATACAGCAAGAAATGTAAAGAAATGTCAGGGAGACTCATTAAGGAATTATGCATGCCGCTAACATAAGAGCCACCATGTTATTAAATGTAGAATTTTAATACAACGTTATAATATAACAATCATTATTTTATTAAATATGATTTTATAAGTTATCAGCATTAACTTACAGTGTTTAACACTAACTAACTAACTAACTAACTAACTATCCCACTCACTCAGTCACTAACATTAACTAAATATTAACACTAACTAAAACCAAACAAGCAAAATAATATACTATAATAATAATATATAAATTACACTAATATTTAAATAAAACTGACATTTATTCAATAACTAAACGTTATAGTTACAAGATCTCCTCGTTTTTTCTTCATTCTGTACCACTTTTGAGGTCTTTGCATTGGCTTCCTGTACGATATCGTATCATATTTAAGTTCTGTACCATTATATACCAGGCACTGTCCAGTAAGCAACCATCTTATTTGCATTCATTGCTTACTCCTGTAAGAAAACCTATCCAGCTTCGACCATCTAGTTCTGATCTACTTTTTGTTCCTAGAGTCAACACTAACATTGGAACTAGGGTTTTTTCTGTTGCTGCACCCACTCTTTGGAATATGCTCCCTCTTAGTGTTAGATCAGTTGAAAATATTACAAAATTCTGTCGTCATTTAAAAACTTATCTTTACAACCTTGCTTATCCATCGTAGCTCCCTAGCGCCTTCACCCATCTGTTGACAACTAGAATACTACTTAAGGATTTTGAGATTGACCAATCCTTTTGTTTTGATGCGCCTCTGAGCTTGGTTTCCAATTTATTTAAAAAAAACATCTAAACAGTTAGCCAATAATACTAATTAATACTAATGAACTGTCTAATAGCCCTACTAATATTAATAAAAACCCCACAAATACTTAACCCTAAAAATCTTTTAAAAATACTAGCAGTATAAAATAAAATTGTTTTATGTCACAAAATAATGTAATGGTGATTAATTCTGTATACTCATAACAAAACAATATACAAAGTTTACAAACCGTTTAAGTTAGAAGGTGTATCTTATTTGCAGTTAGTACAAATATAAAAATTTGGAATAAAACATTCAGTTTCATAATTCCTTATGAAGTATTTTTTTACAGTATATTGACAAACTTTTGAGAAAATGGGTATAACTCTTATTCCCGAGTTCGGATTGTACATTGTTAACAGTGTGAATAATTTAAGGTATAATGCAATTAGTGGCAACGTTATTATTTACTCGTTTATGTAGTTATTACTACTGTCTGATATGATAGTTATGAATGTTTGAATTATGAACAATGGGCATTGTATAATAATAATGTTTATTTTAGACAAAAGTCCATATGTATACGTACAATACAAGTTAATAGAAATAAAATAAATAAAATACAAAGATATAGACACACATGGAATACAAATAGACGGTTAATAAAAAGTATATATAACATGTGCCTTCAACATAAAATATAATATTGGATAGACTAGTATTTAAACTTCTAAAATGTATATAAATATAAAAATAATTCACTCAAAGTGGATTTTCAGACTGTTGAAGACGACATAATACGCTATATATGGATGAACGCATTCGTTCATAAAATGATTTAACACAGTTTGTAGCAAACATAAAACTTGCACTACAGCGTGATGTCAAATTGTGTAAAGTACTAAAAACTGTTGTTATATGCAACAGTATAACTTTCAAACTCTGTTTTTTTAATTTACACCAAAGATTTGAGGTGTACATAATACCACAGTAGGAATGAAATAGGGAAATTTTAATGGTAGAGCTGCAAAGGCGAAATTCTCGTGCTAAGACGTTGGCCTGAGCATGTATGCATCTTTTCCAGTAAAATTATTATTAATTATATGACCCAGATATTTGCATTTAATACCGTGTGGTAATGGACGATTATTCAGAGTAACAGGATGAATATTTTTCATGTCCTGAAGTTTGTTGTTAATAACCATACAATACGACTTGTTGGCAACAATCTGTTAGTTTTCGCAACCCAGAAACACTACGTGAAAAACTACAGAGATCATCTGCATACATCAAGTGATAATTATGGTTCCTGCATAAATACATCCAATTTGTTAAGATTTACACTTAAATCGTCCATGTACACATTATAAAGGTGGGGAGAAAGGATTCCACATTGTTTAACACTATTTGAGACAATACAAAATCTAGAATAGCTCTGACACCATATGATAGTTAATTTCTGGGTACTGTACCAGTGATGCATAATGCGCACAATAAAAGCAGGACAGCCACGGTCAAATAGTTTTGTGAATAGCTTGCTATGGTTCACTTTGTCGAAGGCCTTGGAGGCATCCAACATAGTGACATACATAGAAGAATATAGTGTAAACAATGTTCTTGTTAATTGCGCCTAAATCCTTGGAAACCAAGCTCAGAAGCGCATCAAAACAAAAAGGTTGGTCAACCTCATAATCGATTGGGAGTAAACCAGTTATCATCAGATGGATGGATACGCCGGGGAACTATGGTGGATAAACAAGTTTATAACGGTAAGTTTCTAAAAGCGAGGTCATGCTTAACAAATATGTTATGTTTTTTGGAAGACATCACTAGGTGGGTAGATGAGGGATCAACAGTAGATATCATCTATTTAGATTTTCAAAAAGCTTTCGACAAAGTACCACATCAATGATTACTCCTTAAGCTAAAGGCCCATGGCATAGGAAATGGTATAATAAACTGGATAGAAAAATGGCTGAATGACAGAAGACAACGTGTAGTAGTTGATGGGGAGGCTTCAAACTGGAAATCGGTATTGAGTGGGGTACCACAGGGATCAGTACTAGGACCTATATTATTCTTAATATATATCAACGATTTGGACGATGATATAACAAGCAAGGTGTTAAAATTTGCGGATGATACAAAAGTGTTTAGAAGGATTAAAAGTGATGGAGACAGACAGCATTTACAAGATGATCTTGATAGGTTGATCAAATGGTCTGAAAAGTGGCAAATGCTGTTCAATTTTGGGAAATGTAAATGCCTCCACACAGGTCATGGGAATGAAGAGGTAAAATATAAAATGGGGGGTACTGTTCTAAGTACTACTGTAAAAGAAAAGGACTTGGGGTTAACCATTAGTGCTGATATGAAGGTTTCAGAGCAGTGCGGAATTGCAGCGTCAAAGGGAAATCAAATCCTTGGATTAATTAGGCGAAATATAGCGTATAAGAAAAAAGAATTAATAGTACCGCTGTACAAAACAATAGTGAGGCCTCATTTAGAATATTGTATACAAGCATGGAGGCCATATCGCAAGAAGGACATAGATATGCTAGAAAGAGTACAGAGGAGAGCGACTAAAATGATACCAAATCTGAGGGATCTTAGTTACGAAATACGCCTAAAAGAATGTGGTTTAACAACATTAGAGACCAGGAGATTGAGAGGAGATCACATAGAAGTGTTTAAAATATTGAATGGTTATGAAAATATTGATAGAAACATTTTTTTCTCAGTTAAGAAAAATAGAAGGACCAGAGGACATGAAGCTACATTAGTAAAGGAGCAGTGTAGATTAGATATAAGAAAGTTCTCATTCTCACAAAGGACTGTAAATGAATGAAACAGATTATCTCCTGATTGTGTTGGTGCTAGTAGCGTGAATATGTTTAAAAATAAAATCGACACACACCTTAAAAAGGCGGGATACATGTAGATAAAAAGTATTGGACTCTCGATAAGCCAAAAGGCTTCCTTGTCCACCTGCCATCCAGAGTAATTTTCTGGATGGCAATCTTGTTAAATCTTGTTAAAATGACGGCGAAATTGTGTACTTTTTACAACCGATCTAACACTAAGATGGAGCATATTCCAAAGAGTCGGCGCAGCAACTGAAATACCCTAGTTCCAATGTTAGTGTTATGATATCTGCAAGAGACTTGCACAGATCCACTTTGTTGGTGCCGTAAACAAACCAGTTTTTGACGTATTTTGCCTTGTCAGTCGTGTATCAATAATCTGCACAATCGCGCCTGCACCGTTGCAGGGGCCAGTTGCGCCCTGATCACCTAGGTTTTGACTCGTTGGTAAGAGCATCATTTGGAAGAAACCGTTCGTAGCCGCTCTCTTATGAATGTCTCCCAAGAGAATAAGACAACTCGGGAATGCTGTGTTAATGACGCACGGCCTAAGAAGTGATGACGCGCCGCGGTCCAAGTGATGATGCGCAACGAGAACTACGGAAGTGACGCAACTGTCTCTACGGGCCATTTCCGCTAACTTTTTGCAGTGCTAAGATAACGGTTCACGGAACATCTGTCTGAATGAACCCGGGAAGCAACTCCACGGTGTAGCGAGCAACAAAGGAAAACATTTATGACGGAAGGATATGTAGTGCTACTAATGATGTGGCAAGGTGACACGTCATTGAAATTTAATTTACCAATGTGACGCAATGTCAGACAGGTCGTGAACGCGTGCGAATAGAGAGTGTCTGCAAGCATACCGATCTCGATTCCCTTCCCTATCCCTAACGCGCTGTGCGTACTACGTCATCGCTTGTTATGTTTATGCGATCGGTTAAGTGTCGATCGGATAGGTAAATACGTAACCGGCAGGAGTGATCGGTAAGCGCAATCCCTATCCATTTTACGTTCAAATTATGGATGAATCAAAGTAAACAATATGACAGCATTGTACATACAACTGTTTTTGACTAATTAGCCGCCTCGTTGTAATTGCAGTTGTGTTTAATGCATCAGAAAAAATATTGTTTAAGACCTGTCTCAGCATGGAATACATAACGGTAGGGGCACAAATCGTGCGTGCAATCGTTTTTGTTGTTTTCACAAAAAAATGATCAAATTCTTCCGTTAGACATCTATGTGCGACATCTCTAACACATATTCAGTTAAATTTGTGCAAATGAACTGTTGTCTTGTTTGAAGTACTTACGAATATAAACAGGCAAATCCAAATCTCGTAAAAGGCGCTAAAAACCGTGCATCCTATCTTCGCTGTGATGTGCTTTTGTACATAATTCAAAAATTATTTAGATGCATTATGGTCTGTCCATTTGAGCTTGTTATTAGGACCACATATCCAGCTGAAAAAGGCATAAATGTACGATACGTTGGCGAGTGAAACGCCGTGATGCAGACACTCCTGACGGTTACGTATCTCCAATAATCGACACCAATTGCGCAGCGCGTCAGGGATAGGGAAGGGAATCAAGATCGGTATGCTTGCAGACACTCTCTAATACAGCTTTGCAAACCCACCGGTCAGCCGTTCATGACACCCGGTATGGAACCCATTTTGAATCGCTAATCGTGTCAGGGTCGCTAGTTCTGAGGCTGCCTGTTTAGGGGATGTCTGTTTTAGTGTTTTCTGAACAGGACGGACTTAGGTCTAAGGACACCATCAGATTACTTGACACTAGCTTTTGTGAAAGCCATCTAACTACTTTTGTGAAAGCCATCTCGCAGAGAGTGTAGACATTTAGCTAAATACAGTATTGTACTCTTTCTTGGGGACAACGTTTACGTATGGAGAACATTCATGTTAGGAAAATATATAATGTAAGATTTTCTTTGCGCACAAATGTAATCATAGTAATAATTCTCATTAATCGCTTGTCGTTATGGTATTGTGTATATGCCACAGCTTTGAGTTTATTTTTGTTATATCTAACAGATAAACACACTATTTTGCAACATTTAGTGCGAGAAATGCTCTGTCCGAACGAATAGCTTTGGAGTTATTAAAAGGCGATGCAAGAATACAAGTGTTAAAAAGGAAGCATTTTTGTACAGTTATATTTACATTAATGGACGCGAGTTGCACATTCTCTGTCTGACGACTATCTACACGAGGGCTGCTTTCGACGGACACATAACCGTGTACCGAATCCTAGACAACACTACCGACTGCAATGCACCACACCAGCGTAGGCATATTAAGGCATACGTAGGCAACATAAAGCATCCGTGTAAAGGACACACACGCACGCACGCACGCACCAAAACACAAATCGGATGACAAATATATCGGATACAAATCAGATGAAACATATATTACAACGATATATTAGAACCGGACGCTATGGGATGGCATTGTCTTGACAACTACGTCATATCCATTGAATTTGATGAGAACTTGCTTTGGTTTTGGGGAGCCATACCACGTATTGCTGGCGGTGGGATTAATGATGGTCTGAACTCTGAACAAATACCAACACTTCAGGTTTTTCTGGAGTTTGCAAACTTATGATCCCACCCATTATGGCGTCCATATCAACGCTGGTTCTAGTTAACGCGTCTTCCTTAACTGATATAGCCAATTGTGAGTCCTATTCTTTGATGTCCAAATATGTACTATATGAATATTGCATCTGTTATCTCATCAGTGGCAATTGACAACCCGATATTTAGCCTTTATCCATAATTATCCATCGGTCACATGCGACATGAAGGTTAGTGCGTTCAGAGCAAATGCGAGACGGACACAACAGTTATTAACATCGAAGTGGCTGCCGCAAACGATATCGTAATCGAGATCGTTGCGGCCATACAACCGATCATCATCAAGTCGGTGACTTTTGCTGTGAAATTGGCTGTAACAGAAACTACAGAAAATCTGGTATATGAACTAAAAAAAGAACTATCTGGATGTGTCCATAAACTCAATGATGAAATCGGTAGTTTGAAAAGCGAACTGCAACAACAAAAATGGCAGATAGATGCAATGGAGCAATATAGCAGGAGGGATAACATAAAGATCGTCGGCTGTCCAGAACCTGCGGCGGGTGAAACCGAAAATACGGTTCAGGTAGTGACAGACACGCGTAAACGTATCGGGGTTGACATAAAACGAGAAAACACCAGTGTATGCCATTGTCTGCCAGGCCGAGCCAAAGCCATAGTTGCAAAATTCGTTCGACGCGAAACCAAAATCGATGTCATGAAATCAAAGAAAAAGATGAAATATGCCAGTGGCCCCAAGATTATGATTAGTAAAGATCTAACATCCCTCAGAAGCAAACTGCTGCATACAGTGAATAACTATGTATCTGTGAAATACGCATTCACCCGTGACGGCCGCATTCACTGCTTGGCAGTAGTAAGCGGTAAATGTAAGAAAGTGACGATTGTCAACCCGGACGACCATTACAAGTTGGGATGGGACGCAGATAAGATCCAACGAACGGGGCTCTACATGAGTGGTTAATTCACTCCGGACTTATGTTGACGATTTCATGCGTAAGTATTGACCATGGTTGGTGGAGATCTCACATGCTCCACATGCCCTACTCTAGTTCACTGCTTATATATTAGTACAGTCGGAAGTGTATAAGTATTGACCATGGTTGGTGGAGATCTCACATGCTCCACGTGCCCTACTCTAGTTCACTGTATATGTATTAGTACAGTCGGAAGTGTATAAGTATTGACCATGGTTGGTGGAGATCTCACATGCTCCACGTGCCCTACTCTAGTTCACTGGTTATATATTAGTACAGTCGGAAGTGTATAAGTATTGACCATGGTTGGTGGAGATCTTACATGCTCCACATGCCCTACTCTAGTTCACTGCTTATATATTAGTACAGTCGGAAGTGTATAAGTATTGACCATGGTTGGTGGAGATCTCACATGCTCCACATGCCCTACTCTAGTTCACTGGTTATATATTAGTACAGTCGGAAGTGTATAAGTATTGACCATGGTTGGTGGAGATCTTACATGCTCCACATGCCCTACTCTAGTTCACTGCTTATATATTAGTACAGTCGGAAGTGTATAAGTATTGACCATGGTTGGTGGAGATCTCACATGCTCCACATGCCCTACTCTAGTTCACTGGTTATATATTAGTACAGTCGGAAGTGTATAAGTATTGACCATGGTTGGTGGAGATCTCACATGCTCCACGTGCCCTACTCTAGTTCACTGTATATGTATTAGTACAGTCGGAAGTGTATAAGTATTGACCATGGTTGGTGGAGATCTCACATGCTCCACGTGCCCTACTCTAGTTCACTGGTTATATATTATTGTTAAATGCTTTCTTGAAGTCTATGAAGTTGTGAAAGAGATTTCTTTGGTGTTGTAAATGTTTCTCTATGATGACTCTGGTGTTGAAAATCTGTTCGACTAAGCTCCTCCCCGCTCTGAAAGCTGCTTGCTCTTCAGCTAGAAGTTCTTCTGCCATGGATTTCAACAGGTTGAGAATTACTGTGAGCATGATCTTGCAGGAATGGCTGATTAGGCAAATTGTGCGATAGGTTTTTACTGTCTGAGGCTCCCTTTCTTGGACAGAGGAATGACGAATGACTGTTTCTACTCATGTGGCCACTCTTTGGTCTCCCAAATATTCTGACATAGGACTGTGAGGAATGTTGTTGTTGCTTCGCCTCCCCTTTTCAGCAGTTATACGGGGATGTTGTCCACCCCAGGTGACCTTCCCGATTTCAGCCGTCTCACTGCTTCTACAACCGCTTCCCATAGGACAGGTAGGCTTACCGCTTCTTTATTCTGGGTCTGGATTGTATGGGTTATACTGGTGTCTGGCTGGAGGTTATAAATGTAGAGATCATTGCAGTACTCTGTCCACCGATTCAATATTGCACTGGTTTCTGTCAGGAGATTTCCATTAATGTCTTCTATGGATGTTGCCTTATGCTGCTGGGTCTTGGTTAGAATCTTGAGAGTGTCAAAGGACTTGTTGTTGCGTCCTGCTGTTATTCCTTGTTCAATGCCCATGCACCTGTCCTCAATCCAATCCTCTTTCGCCTCTTTCATCTCCTTTCTTACTTTATTAGTTACCATGATATATTGTGGCCATGCTTCGAGAGAAGTATGCTTCCGCTGCTTCAAGTCCCTTCTCTTTTTGCATAGGTCAAGAATATCTCATTTGAATCCCAAGGCTGGTTCTTCTTCCTCTGCCTCCCTCAGCTGTTTCGGGTAACACCTATTTGAGGTCCTTAGCGAAGGAGTTGTCATCGCTCTCCAGGTAGCCGAGGGCTGAAAACTTCAGCCCTCTGAAGCTAGTCATTGCCAATATTGGCGCCAGGGAATGTCCTTGTGTTTGTCTTATTGATGCTGGATTTGAAGCGTTGTGAGACCAGTATGTAAATAATCTGATTGTGAACATGACCGACTGGAGCATGCCATGTTGTGGTTCTAGAAAGCTTGTGGGTGTGTGACGTGTTGGCAAGGGTGTGTCGATGGCTCTGAGCAAATTCGAGAAGTCTCAAACCTCTGTCGTTGGTCGATCCATGTCCGAATGTTCCTATTATTCCTGCCCAGTGTTGATATGCGTCTAGACCAACCTTGGCATTCCAGTCTCCCTGCACTACGAGGATGTCCTTCCTAGTTGTTTTCTAGCTTTTCGTAAAATTTTTCGATTTCTTCATAGTCATGATCTGTGGTTGGAGCAAAGACCTGAATGATGGTGATATTGTGTGGTTTTGCACAAATGCTGAGCGAGATGAGTCTACTAGAGGTTGGAGTGCAACTGATGACGCATGCAGCAACGTCTTTTCGTACAATAAAGGCTACTCCATTTTGATGCGTTGTGTCTTCTCCACAGAACCATAATTTGTGTCGCTCCTCTGTAGATGTTTTTCCGAAGCCTGTCCATCTGACCTCGGCAAGGCTCAGGATGCCCCAACGATAGCACTTCAGTTCATGCGTCAGCTCCTTAATTTTTCTGCAAACGTGGAGAGTGCTGACAACCTCTTCAAATTCATAACGTATGTTGACGACACCACCTTACTAGTACATTAAATGTATTTAACGATTCAGAAGGCCAAATGCGAAGTGAAAATATTAACAAAGAACAAACAAAAATAGCAATTGCTTGAAAGCTAATAAACTGTCATTAAATTCCAAAAGACTATATTCATAATTTGTCGTATGACTCAGAAGAAAGTAGAATACAATGTGTTACAACTAGATGGGGCACACATTGAATGTGTGAATGATTTCAAGTTTTAGGCATCACAATCAATATCAATTTAAACTGGTAGAGTCATACAAACAAAATAGCAAATAACATATCTAAAACAATAGGCGTATTAAATAAACTTAAACAATTTTACCACCTAACACATTATATATTATGTGCAATGCTCTTATTCTCAATTATATTAGTTATGGCTTATTTGTATGAGGTTATCAGGCACAACGAATTTTCAAATTACAGAAAAAAACAATACGAATAATATCCTCAGGTAAATATAATGCTCATAAAAGTCCTATTTATAAAAGTCGTCAGTTGTTAAAGTCGGATGACATTTATAAAGTCAACAATAAAAATGTTGCTACAAATGAATTAACAATCTTTTACTCTACTACCTCGATGTTATTCCCAAAACACACACATCTATGATATTCATCAGCACTACACACGTGAAAAAAATTATCTGTACATGTCCCGAGTCAAACATGAATTTGCCAAAAATGCATTAGGCACAACATAGTAGAGACTGTTATTAATACACCAAGTATTATCATTAACAAAATTTACACCCACAGTCTATAAGGTTTTTCTTCATACACAAACAATTATTTTCAATTATGAATCCAGTTGTCGTATTCATAATTGCTTTATTTGTGATTCTTAATTCGTATTGAAATGTATATCTTAGTATCCGTAAGTACGTCAATGTGTACGCGAGTACACATAATAAGTCCTTGTATTAGGTATGTATGTTGATACATTGAGTAACCATCAGCTATAAAAACAAGTCACATGCTATTCAGATTTGTGTCATGTAAATTTTTGTTGTTGTTTATATTTATCGGGTGGATCCTGTGCCAGCGATATTCTATATCTTAATGGGAGTCTCCCGACCTTATCTATTACGTACGTAATTCGTTGTATATGTATTGTATTTATAGGTCAAATAAATTTATTGTACGTCTGAGTTGGAGTCATGCAATTATTTATTGTGAATGTTATACCACGGCAATATGAAATATATATATATATATATCCCATTTAAGAAAGAATAAACGTCGATCAGAATTTATCTGCTATCACTAGTACTAATTCAACTGGCATACGAAGCCCGATTAATAATTAATATATCATATAATTTAAATTTCAAAAATCGGAACATGGAATGTGACGACCGTGTACGAAGCAAACAAAGCTGGCCAAATAATAAAGACACAACGGCTACAATATCACAGTACAAGGACTATATGAAACAAAATGAACCGTCAGGACAGGTCAAACTGAATACCGCTCCACTGGAAGAAACGGACTCCTTTACCAACTTGGTCAGCATAATTAAAAAAAAATGAGGTACTGAAGAAGATGTCAAAGAAAGGATACAAGAGGCCAGAGCGGCATTCCTCATTTTGAGAAACATTTGAAGGACAAAACAAATCAAGCTTAATACCAAATTGAGGACATTTTACTCAAATGTGAAGTCAGTGTTAACTACGGTTCGGAGACATGGCTAATACGAATTTTACACTTAAAATAGACAGACTAGGTATCGACCACCACGCTGTGGGAAATGTACAAACAAAACGAAATAAAAAAGAAAATTGAAGATGGATATGACACACACCAAGGAAACTAGTAACAAACATCACGCGACAAACACATACAAGGAACCCTCAATGGAAAATAAGAAGAGGGTAGCTGAGAAACACGTGACAGAGAGACACCAAAAGCGAAACAAATAGACGGGTTACACCGGAAGAGAAATGGCGAAAAATGAAGGTTCATGACCGATGGCTTATACTCACAGCGAGCAAAGAGTAAGGGTTTAATTTAATTAATGAGCAATGTTCATTTACGAATAGTTTTCATTTTGGTCTACTCTGATACCAACAACTCACTGTCTGTTGCGTGGTTTTCGATATTGAGTTTGGTTCAGTTAGTTAGTTTCCTTCTAGTTGTGCATGTTCTACTCGGTACTTTCCGGCCGACCTTTTTCTTAAGATATGTCTTCCTTCTCTTCTTCGTGCGATTGCAGCCTTGGTGCAAAGACTCTTGGTGGTCTCTCCGTTGACGATATCTGCCACTGAACGACGTTTTGTTGTTGTGTGATTTTGTTTCCTTGTTGCGAATCATTGCTGCTTGGCCGTGTGACGATGCTGCTTCGACGCGAGTAGATGTTGACTTGTTGCTGATCATTGCTGCTTTGTCCTTTGAGGATGCTGCTTCGTAGCGGATCATTGCTGCTTTGTCTTGTGATGATGCTGCTTCGTAGCTGATCATTGCTGCTTTGTTGTGTGAGGATGGTGCTTCGTCGAAAGTCGGAACTGCTTCTTCGTCGAATAAACTCGGTACTGACGCTACTGAAGGAACATTTTCGTCTATGCTGAAGTACCATTTCCTTACGAGCCTCATCCAAGTCACCGCCAGCCTGAACGAATCGCGTCATCGCCTCCTCGATTATCCCGGTACACTGCAAGCGAAGATTGTAAATTAGAAATAAACGAAGGGTTGTCTTGGTGGTGGTGGAAGTGGCGGTGGTGGCTATGATAACGGTGGTTTTTATGGTGGTGGTGCAACACGCTGCAGCGACAGTGGTGGAGGTGATGATGGTGGATGTTTTGGTTATGGTGGTCATTTTTGTGATGATAGTGGAGGTTTTGGTGGTGATGGTGGAGATTTTGGTTATGGTGGTGCAGGTTTTGTTGACGGTAGTGGATGTTTTAGTGATGATGGTGGAGGTTTTGGTGATGATGGTGAAGATGTTGGTTATGGTGGCGGAAGTTTTGGTGACAGTGGTTGAGGTTTCGTTGATGGTAGTGGTGGTTTTGGTGGTGGTGATGGTTTTGGTGATGACTTTGGTGGTAGTGTCGGCAGTGGTGGTGTTAGGGGTACTAGAAGGTGTTGGTAGTTCTGCTTCTGTAGGATTTGCATGAAATTAGCAACGTCGGTGGCAATGGTGCAATACCATCACTAGCTGGAGATGTACTTGGACAGATGTGGACTCACTTTGGTGGATTTGGACGGGCTTGGATGGATTCAATCGGACGTAGACGGACTTCAATGAATAGAGTTAGACTGGACTTGGATGAACATACCCATCTGTAGAAGATACCGGCGACACAGCTGAAGCTGTTCACATCTACACCGTTGTGTTTTTCGAGTAAATCTTTCGCTTTGAGAGCGGTGCCGATATCCAAGTTTCCTATATCGAATTCTGTTATGCGTTTCTGAAGACTGCCTTTCACTGTCTGTCCTATCCCTTTGCCGATTTGTTTCCACTCCTGACAAATATGGCGCAAATAGAACTTTAATCAGTCATTTGCTATTGAATTGTCAGGACATATATTATTTAGGTCTTTTAGGACATGCTGGCTTATTACATATATGTAACCAATGACCTAAATACAGAACCATTTGGCGATTTTTAACATGGGTAGTTGGCTTTATGTAAAAAAATTTTTTTTATATATGTGGACAAAATCTAAAGTGCTTGGAAAGTTGTAACCTACTGATTAAATTCTGAAAAATAATAGTTAACATGGGTGCTTAACAACATTTTGGTAAATTTTTTTCAATTTTCGGGGCAAAAATTACTCATGGCTTGCCAAAACCCCAAATTAGACCAGCAAAAACTCCGATTGTATAATGTGTGGCCTGTGTAGAGATACTTTAAGCTGATTTGGAAGCATGTAACATTGTTATTATGTCTTATAGAGCCATAATTTGGTTTAAATCAAATTTATGTCAACATTTTCATACAAACCCGTTTTCTGACCTAAAAATCCAAAATCAAAAAATCCAACAACCCAAACCATAATCAGTAACGTATACAGAAAACATCTAAAATGGTTGGCTGCTTGTAACAAAAATGCCTACGAAACTTTTCTGAGTACTTTTCTCGTCCTTGATCGCCCGTCTAATAACGATACAAATAAAACTTCAGCCAGTCCAAAATATCGAGATTAGTGGAAATATGTGTAATTATTCAGTCTATTTTATAAAACGGTTACAGCTGTATATAGGCAAAGACATGGCAACACGCCTGAGGACATCGAATGCTGGGGAAATAAACCTGTATGTATATGTCGTCTACGTGTTACGAATACCATAGCTCATGCTTAGACAACCCAAACCCCAACATTTCAGAAACTATGAGACGTTAACAGTTTCAATAGTAGGAATACGTCTAAACATTTGTACCGTAATGCAAATGACAAAATGGAAATGGCAAACTTTTATGATATATGTTGTTCTTATCCACTGGAGTGTGTTCCATTGTATATATATATCGTGGCTAGCACTATGTCTAACTCATTAAAATCTTTCACCTTCAAATCCTCTTCTTGTTCTCCGAGTATAAGCAATGTCGCCTTCATCACTTCTTGGACTGTCGGCTGCGGTTTCGTGTACGACCTAATCTCCGCAATGGACATCTGTAAAGAAATATAAACATATTCGACTTATGTTTAGTTACCTACTGACCTAAATATTTTACCGTTTGACATCAACAAACTCATTAATAGAGTCATGAATTAAATTATAATTTGTTATTCTTATTATAATATAATAAGACTAACATATAATGTGTCAATAATATTATTTTACACAGTTTGACAATATCTCAAAATATATCAACATATATTTACCAGGTAATAATTCATATAAAGCGTAAAATGTTTACTTGTTGATTGTGCTTAACGGGTTTGTTTACGGTTTTAAATTTCAGGTCAAATAGGCTCTAGGTAAACTAAACACTTAAGTGTAATATTTATTGGCAACAAACATGTAATTATGAAAATATTATGTTATTTTCATACGCTTTATTTATATGTATTATTACCTGGTAAATGTATTTTGAGATATTGTCAAACTGACAAACTTCCGACCGTGTTCATCTTGACGAGTTCATGCCGCGTCTTGTCTATACACGTCAGTTTCATAAGCGTCTCCCGGGCTTCCTCGAACAGTTGGCCGAGTTCGCTCGCCAGCTTCTCCAGCTCTGCCCTTTTCACGCCGGCTTGCAGCTTCCGTCTATTGCGTAATGCAATCCCTTGTGTCAATTCTGCAAGTAACATTAAATAACTAAGGCACGAGGCAAGGTATATACTAATGTAAAAGTATAGTTACCGGGTCGTTGTCCGCCCCACTTCAAAATGCGTCGCATCGAAACTCGCGAGATCCAGCCGCACATAGCTATGTAATAAGTAATACTTACTTACGATAATTGAGTGCGACTTCCCAAAACAGTTACGTCACTTGCGTCAACATCTGTTTTTCATTCACTGATTAATGCTGTTAGCAATTTTTTTTGCGGGGCGATGTGTTTTCGTACAGAAACTGTAAGTATTTCACTAAAACCTACTTTCCTAACAATAATTATTATATTTGCATATCATGACAGGAATAAGTTGTAGGGGGCTATGATATGGCTATCTTTCGCAGACGTTTCATCAGATTTTTATGAAAACAGCAAGTTTATATTAGTGGCAAGGTCGTCGACAAGCCTAATATAAATTCTTAATAGCGCGGTATCCATTCTTAGGATTTTTCAAAGCGCTTCACTTATCGTCAGTGGTGATCTGTGTTTAAATACCATCTTAAATTCACTGGGAAGTATTCAGATACGCTGCAATTACTGTGTAATGAATGCTCGTTTACGTAGAATCATCACTATCTATAGCTAGGTATTCATCTATACAGCTGTGCGAACAAATGCATCGTGGAGAGAACAAGTTGTCCATGGTCCGAAATGACCAAAAGAGAGTTCGAAAGTAGGTTCTCTCGATTGATGGTCCGCTGTCGTAGCCAATACGCTACGACTCCCCCACTATCCTGTCGTCAATGAACGAAACATTTGAGAGATATGTAATAGTTAGACACAGGCTCGATACATGGCTAATTGAATAACCCATCAAACTGACAGACACAATCATATATTATAATCGTCAGGGTTGTTTATTCTATTGAATATATTACTTCCTAAACATATCCAAAATTTAGATAAACTGTTGCTATGGTCAGAAGAAAAATATTTAAATTAATAAATTAGGTACAAATAAATTACAATTTCGTTGATATCTGCAAACGATACTTACGCTACTCTTATATATAAATATATATTGAAAGAGAAGCCAGTTACCTTGAAACACCTCGAGGAAAGTTAGGCGCTTGCCAGCTTTTAACAGTGGTTCTTTGCTGTTAGGTACGTTTGAGTGCTTGAAATCTTCAATCGCCCTTAACAACCTGCGTATGTCCGTTCCAACTGTCGCTGCTGTTAGACTCGCAAACATCGCTTCAAAGCGGGATTCTGTGAACAGTGGATCACGTCGGCAAGGCTACATCTCTATAGTGAAAGAGTTGGGAAAGGGAACAGAAAAGAGATGGAAAGACAGAGGGGAGGTATCAATACAGAGACCGGAACACTCAGATGGAGAGAAACATAGAAAAAGACGTAGGCTGAGAGATAGAGACCCGGACATGCAGACGTAGAGACAGAGCCAGACACATCAATGGACAACTATACAGATAGGCAGACAGAAAAAAGAGGAACATACATTTTATTTAGGTCAACCATGTATAGTGTTTATTGACAATTACAGAAAATTATTGTATTAAAAGACGATTAAAAAGGGTTGATTGATCAAGGGATACTTGGTTTAATATATGAAAGATCGCTAACGTGCAGTTAATTAGGTGGCAGCAGTATTCAGTTAATTACACATGTTATCACACAGATCAATATATATAAATATTTGAAATTGAGTGCTGTATACAACAATTACGGAATGACTGTCTTGTCGTCGTGAATGGCATACTACATCTTGCCGTTCGTCGATTTATAGTAATGCATACCTGATTTGCTTGGTCTTGTTTTTTTCTAAAAAAGATGAAAAGTATGTACAGTGTCACTCAACGTACACTGTATGCAGAATGTAGCACAGCTGTTCAGCCTGCATTTATTCGAACACTCGTTATTATCTCTGTCCAAGCGCTGGATGGTGGGATTTGGCTTTCATCTACTTCAATGGGAAAATATTGTCTTCACTAGGGAACGGTACATTCTCGTGGAAATCCACGTTAACAAACTAGTCCTGTCCGTCTAACGTCGGACACAGACCATAAAACCGCTACAGACAGTTAACCAACTGGGAATTCGAGAACAAATATAGCCGTTACTTTTGTTGTGAGGTGTTGCAGATGTAATCCCGGAATGTTTGGTGCACGAGGAGCTAACCGTCTAGATGGAAAACGTTAACATACCCGCACGCATATACACAAACGCTAGCTCGATTAGGGTAAAGACCCAACTTAATTATACAACAGTTACTTGTTGGCGTTACCTTTTAATTGCGTGTGATGTTCAGACGGTGCACATTCTCCAGGCGGCTCTTATCCTGAACCTCGTAAACGTCAACGACGTAGACGCCCACTAGCGGCAGACTCACAACCCACACATCTCTCTTCCACTGCAGCCCGATGAAGTTCACCGGATGTTGCGCCGACTTGCGCTCGGCGGCAAACATTAACGTATGCTCAGAATGAGGGAGCGTGATCCGATACATTTCGTCGGTGGTCACACAGCTCTCGTGGGAACACGTGTTTTGCATGAGTTGGGGTAAGGGCAATGAGTGCTTCTTCAATAGCGAGGTTCTGGGTTCTGTCGTGACGTCTGGTGATGCACCTAACGCGGATATTTCCGTTGCATTAGATGTTACGTCATCCGCCGACATGTCTGGGAGGTTTGTAGAACCGAATGACAGCTACGTGCCGAACCTCGCCGCCTCGTCGACTACCGACGCGAGACCAGGCAAACCCGACGTGGCTTTGTGTTCCAATTGGATTTCACCTGGTAGTTGATTGCTGTCGTTTCCCGAAGTTCCTACCAGTAGTTCATTTACCACCTGAAGTCCATCTTTGGTGTGCTCTTGTGGAGGCAATAAGCCTCCGTCTTCAACAGGCGGGTCGACGTAGTAGTCTATCAAGAGAGAATATACGTGGTGAAGGAGCTGACTCCCAGAGCGTGGCCGGACAAACACATTGAGACCGTACTCGCCTGCTTCTGTCAACGTAACATGGACGATAACGTGCGATTGACGAATCTCCATCTTGACCGCAGCGGCCGCCTGAACATACGTGTTGTGCAAATTTCCAATTTCGTACAACAACTCGCATTTGGGCTGCGACATGTTGAATCGTAGCTTCATTTCCGGTTTTAATGTCCTGATGTATCCTTCCGCGCCCATATCGATTGCTTTGACTTCTAACATTGACGCGTGTATCCCTCTGCCTAGCACCCCCCAGCGCAGTGGAGGGAAGGGTGGGGGTATCGGGAGAGGCCTGTAGAATCGGATCAGGTAGTTGCACACGTTCGGAATTACTCCAGTAGCGTTCTGTTTGTCGCAGAACAATTTGTACGCATACTCACCGGGTTCGGGCAGTCGCACAACTACGATGACGTCATCACCGCACATGCGCAGTACGGCCCGCGATATCAGGGTCGCTTCGTCGAGCACGATGTGTTTGAGACATTGCCAGAACACCAGCTTCTTATCGGTTACTTTGGAGAACCGAATGGTCAACTGTGGTTCATCTGTGTAAACGATGCCTTCGTGGTGACTGGTTGGTGCAAGTCCCGTCTCGTCTAGTTCCGTCCCTGGGCCCCAGCCGATCTCCGGATCGTCCGGTAGGTAGTAGCCGTCCGTCGAATCGCACATCATAACGTATGAACATACGAAATCCAATCCGGAATGTTGGTCAACGTGGCGTCCAAAAACGTCCAGGCGGAAGCGTCCCACATCGGCCATGTGACAGGTGTTGCTGACCTTATTTGCCGACAGTTGACAGATCACGCTTCCTTTTGTTTGCGTCACAGTCTTGTCTTCGGCAGTCATCTTTCTGAACAGCATGTAGCGGAACTGCGCGCGTACGCCGAGGGATGCCGGGATACCGAACGCTATTGTCACTTCCGCGTCGGTTGTCTTCAGGATACAGCGCCGCTGGCTGTTTTCGACCATCAGAAGACCTAAGTCGAAGAAACGATCCCGGACGTAGAAGAACGTCTCGAACTGTTGCACGGACAGCGGCTGCGGTAACAACTGCCAAAGCGGATCGTCGGGCAGGTGCGTGCAGATGAACCGGTCGGGGTCGGTGAGGAAGAAGAACTCGTTGTTGGTGAAGCGTTTCTCACCAGGCGAGTCGTCCTCTTGTTCACCGGATAGTCTTTCTCCGTCGACATCGATCAGCGACCAACCGGCCGCTCGACGTCTGACGAGAGCGCAGGACGCACACAGCACGTCTAACAGACGCCATTCGCCGTCCACAAGTACGGCGTTCCATTGCGCGCGTATCTCCCGTTTGTGATGCAAACGTCGCTCGCCGACCACGTAGGAGCCGTTCTTCGCGACGCCGCTGATGACGACACATGCAAGACCGGCCGCTCTGAAATCAGAAACACTCGTATAATGGTAATCAACGAACATCCATATAGAATAAAAAAACTCTGAAATCGACTCTAACCTGTTCACATTCACTGACAATTCTGGGGTTCGTGGTAGACAACTTGTGGTACAAATACAGTTCTCGTTTACAGATTCGCCTTTCAAGGACAAACTATTTGAAAGACTGGGTGCGCGGATTTGATATATAACGTTGTTATACAAAACTAACCTCGCTCATTTCAGAGATCCGGTTTTCTCGGTGGTGTCGTAAAGATATCTGGCTCACTGTTTCCCTTGTTCCTCGCCAAAGACATGGCTTGATGAGATCATTTCTAATTGTATGGGGCATCTTACATTTATTTTATCCAGTTTGATACGTTTTTAACCACCGTTACATTAATCCATGACATAGTTTTTTATTATTTGTTATATTTCAGACTTCAAGAGCAATAACAGCCTATTCGTGATTAGTTAATTACTATAATATCCGGTTTTTTTTCTAAAACCTCGTGTTCCCCGAAAAAGCCGGAATTACCTCGAGGGAATAATTACCCTAATTACCGCGATATTCGGATCTACATCACCAATATGGACTTTAACAAATATTGGACACGAACCTGCACGTATTGTAAAGAATGCTTCCTGCTGGTAGGGAAACAAATATGTTGACGGAGCTTCAAATGTACACGGCAAATTAACCCTGCGTTTGAAATCCATGTCACAGCGATCAGTGCTTTGGATACAATTGATCTTATCTTGTGTATCGTGAGAACAATGTGGATGAATACAATACTAGGGGAAGTGGAAATATGTACTCATTCTAATAAGATATGCATCAAATTTTAACTTAACTGAAAGGAAACGTCACACAGTGTGCACAGAGAATGACATTTAAATGGGTAGACTTTTAAATAGACTTGTTTATTCACGATAACGTTATAAAATATACATTTTCTCTTCCTAATGGTCGTGATTGTAAAATATTAGAGTACAGGTAATTTTCTTTTGAAATGCTAAACAAATTATTTAAATAAGATAGTATATTGTATAATGTAGTTAAGGTATACTTAAATCATATTAAAATTTAGAAATTAGAATTGCACAAATAATATTTGTAAAATATGTAGCATCAATAAATAGAATAAAAACGCTGTGTTAAAATGTTCATTACGTTGTTAGTCCCTGTTGTCTAATTAAACACACTCTGCAAATATGCTCTCTTAAACGCACTTAGAGAGCAGCATTTGCTTATTTCTGGATTGAAAGTATTCCATATTTGTGCGCCATTAACAGCTACAGAGTTTTTGAAGATGTTGGTCAGTGCTCTTGGAACATACAAGTCCCCTCTTGCATTTGACCGTGTTCTTGTCGAAACAGATTTGAATATAGTGCACACATGTAGTCAGGAGCCAGTCCCTTTACTGCCTTGAAAACCAATTGAGATTGTCTGTATTTTACGCGCTCAGGTAGTGGCAGCCAGTTTAGTTGTTTCAATATAATACACTCGGAAAGTATGCACCCAGTGGATTTCTAAATGAAACTTACTTTTTTGTAACCCTGAAGGTGTCTAGTAAACAGATTTGGATGTTCACATTTCGAAATAATGTCCGAAGTGGTCCGTTTGGGGGCAATCTTGGATTTTGTCACGCGCGACTAGTAAAATCAAGGATACCCATAACTGTTGAACCATTTTTTGCAATGCTGTTGTTTATGAGTGCTGTGACAGACACTGTGGTGGCAGGCGCAGCTGCCTTCAGCAGCCTAACACTGGTTTTGTCGGTCCTGTGGATTTGTCAGGACGGAGAGCCGTGAGTGCTCTGTTCACCGTTTGCTCTGTGATTTTTGGGATCGAGAACGCTGTATCGAGCTTGTCACTGACAAAGTGTTTGAGCTGTGTGTGTTGTTGTTGTATGTCTTGGCTGGCACTAGTGTATTGGTTGGCTATGTTTGTGAAGTATTCGTTAAAGGTGTTTGCAATGTTTTCTGGTTCTGTGATTTCCTGTTCGCCATCTCTGATGTTACGTGGCGTTTGTGTTATATCTCGTGGACACAGGTCACGAAAATGCGCCCACAGCTGACGTGGGTTTCTGGTGTGCTCTTCGATGACATGTTGGTAGAAGGAAGTTTTTGCAGTCTGGATCATGTAAGTCACCTTGTTTTGCCAAACCTTGTAGTTTTCCCACCTCCCTTGTGACTTGTGTCTATCTCTCTCTTGCATAGCACCAACAATATCTCCTGTGAGCCAGTCTGGCTGCTGTTTTCGCTTTACGTTTCTGTGCTTCACTGGCGCATGTTTGTCACACACAACACACACACACACACACACACACACACACACACACACACACACACACACACACACACACACACACACACACACACACACACACACACACACACACACACACACACACACACACACACACACACACACACACACACACACACACACACACACACACACACACACACACACACACACACACACACACACACACACACACACACACACACACACACACACACACACCAACACATTGTCAAGATTAAAGTGTTTATACTGTCGATATGTGATCGCAGAGGGAATATTAGTCTCAGTTGAGTTGCGTTTGCGTAACATTACCACCGGAAAATGATCACTGGCAGAGAATACACCAACTTTGCTGACTCGGACATGTTGCGGGTGTGTCGTGTACATGTGGTCAATTAGTGTATCACTTGTTGCAGTCACGCGGGTTGGTGATGTGATGACCTGTGTCAGTTGGAATGCGTCCACAACAGCTTGTCACTCCTCATTGGAGACTACTCCATTCACGAAGTTGATGTTTATATCACCCATAATAAGTGTCTCTTTGTTCTGACCTTGAGTTCTTTCGAGCGTGGATTCGATCAGTGAGCACCAATTATCGATACAATTGTTATCCGGTGGTCGATACACTGTTCCCAACAGGATGCCGCTCGAGCAGGGAAATTTTATTTCAACCCACAGATCCTCCAACTGATCTTTCTCTAGGTCGTGTCGTCGATTGTATGGCACACTGTCATGGAGGTAGACAGCCATTCCTCCACCTCTACCAGTGGACCTGTCTCTTCGCTCGAGGTTGTAGCCGTCGATGGCCACAGAGCTATGACTGTAATGGAGGTGTACAAACGATTCAAGCGGCGGTGGAGTAGGTGACCTAGGGACCCTTGCAATATCCTCAAACGGAGGATACGGCAAGGGTTGCTCCACGTTCTCCAGTGTTAGAAGTATATCTTCCAGTTGAAGAGTGGCTTCCAGTGGAATAATATATTCTAGATGCGTGGCGCTGTTTGTCAAATTGTTCAAGTCATGCAAGTTTAGCTTCAGCCCAGGAAACACGTTTCGGTAAAACGGAAAAGTAACAAGCCGATATAACGGCTTTTTAATCTCGTTATTACGACTTTGTAATGTCGTTATTACGACTTCAAAAGTCGTAATTTCGACTTTTAAAGTCATTATAACGACTTTTAATCTCGTAATTAAAAGGAATATATGCATACCTCAAGTTACAACAAGTGCTGCATTGTTATCGCTGGTTCTGCGCCGCCATAGTATTCTGCATCACACTCTGACGTAAGTTAGTAAATGTAATACATGATACACGCTGTAGACTCGTGCCGCCGGAGAAATCGCGAATCAATTAGAGAGCGCAAAGTGTTCCACTAATTACCAAAGCTGGTTGCGTACAGACATGCTCAAAATTGTGTTCAAGTCAGCAAGGGAACTTAAGCTAACATTGCACAGTGTTCTTGTCCGTATCGAGCATGTAAGACAAATGCCAGAATACCAGAAGCGGTATATGCATACTACAAACTCGCAGTCATGTCTTCAACATCTTTATATCGGTTACTTGTGCCAAACAATAGGATGGCATCGATCTAAAATTTATATACATTTTTTTCCGCATGCCAGAATCACACACACACACACACACACACACACACACACACACACACACACACACACACACACACACACACACACACACACACACACACACACACACACACACACACACACACACACACGAATGAAAAACTGTTAATGGACGATGTATCTTCTACAAGATTGCACAATAAGAAATACACTACTTATTTCAAAGCCTAACAAGAGAAAACTCAACACTTGAAATGTGAAAGATTGATGGAATATAGTTAATTATCACTTGACGTGTGCACATCCAACTGAAACATTTTCTAAGCGAACACAATTCTGTAAAACGCGAGAAACACAATGTTACCTGGTCTTTTGGGCCGAGTCTCAGTGGTTCAACAGCAGCGTTAGGATCCTACTAATGGGATGAATGATTGCCCTTCAATTACTATACCTAGTTATTGGCTTGTGTTGATCCAATAGACCAAACAAAGACGATATCACACCCGCAAAGCAATGCATATTGGTTTGGTAGCTGCGCTGTGGCATTGGACTAATTACATCAACATTGGTTTCAAACAGTAGTCGTGCGTGCGTGCGTCCGTGCGTATGCATATGTATGAGCAAGGTGATCCACACACTCTTGCCCACTGAGAAGAGTCAGACCTCACATAGCATAGTTACATCCATAGTTTATCTCGTCGTGTCCCATTTTCCGCTTTGCATTCGACGCACCCGTTGACACTTTTCTACCATCCGAAATTTGAAGGTTGCAGAGACTACGTGTTAGAAGCTATAACAAACCAGACTACAGACTTCCTTAAAATCTCTTGGTATAAAACCATCAGTGAAACAAAAAACAACCAACTCTGTGTAAACCTGCTCTTATAATGTAATTTGCCCTTTTTAGTATGAACCACAACGGTTTGACCAGAGACTTCTTGAAATAGGGTGACTATCCGTCCGCTCAAATATTTTATTGATCATTAAATAAAGTATCCCTGATCACTACACACAAATTTGTTCATGTTCTATGATTAATTTTAGTTTAACTTTTATTAATTGTTTACTACAGCCTGCTGTAGTAAATTGCTAAATTGTGTAATTTACTGCATTTTATACAGGTAGTTGGGTCGTTAATGTTACACAATGGAAACTCCCTATTAAGGTCATCATTGGGACTGAGTAAAAGTGAC